>CM053763.1:1168292-1206990 GCA_028658305.1 Pachyuromys duprasi
AAAAAAAAATAATTAAGAGGTCATTTTTTTTAAAAATGTTTTTTATTGTAGTTGAATCTTTTTGAGATTTTTCATCGTTGGAATTATGTTGAAGAGACTGTCGAATCAGCCTACTAGGTTAGGGTGCTAGGAAGAAAGAGTTTCCATCTAGGTTTACTTGCTATGCATAATTCTGTTTGAGCCTCTAAAGATATATTTGTTCATTTATATTGATTTGAACTGAGATGATAAGAACAGAAATATAGACATATATCACCAATGTGTTTGAAACTGAGTGCCTGAAAATAATGGATTCTAGCACGGTTGTTTGTTTCTTCTATTAATTTAGGCAACTTGCTTACGTTTTTAGTGTTTATTGGCTATGAAGTAGGATTTAGATAATACTTTCAAGCCAAGTTCCCAGTGATATTTTCATCCTACTGATGGCCATATGGATGTGGGCATTATACTTAGGTTGTTTCCATGTATAAAAATTTAAGAAAGAGTAAGAGACAGTAATGAAAATACCCAAACTAGAAAAACTCTGCTGAACCAAGTCTGCTTCAATAGTAAATGACTTCTCCTGTTGGAGATGGAGGACTTAGTATTAATGACATGAGTGGTCAGAAAGCCAAAGTACAGGACAGGGATGCCTCTCTGTCACTAGAGAAAACGATTTCCTTCACTCCTCAGAACCACACAAATTGCAAGTTTCCACCAGGTGTATAGTCAACGTTTGTGCACCAAAAGCAAGATTAAAGACCATGAGGCTGTCAAATGGCAGAACTGCTTTCTCAAATGGAATTTTAAAACACAGTTCCTCTGCCTTGAGCCCTGCCAGACACAGTGTTATTAAAGGTTGTCAGGATCTGTTTTCTTAAAGTTACAGTGTTAGTAGCTTCATCACCATCCCTGACCTTTCAGGTACAACTGCTGCAGGACTTTTATTAAAATCCTGTTCGGTTTACTTGTGTCAAGAAGGAGAGGCGAAGGCTTCCTGAAGGTTAATGGGCTCCAGGAGACACCTCTTCTAGACAAGCTGGTGTTCAGTTTACAGACCATCTCAAGCATGACATCCCATATGAAATGTCCTCAGTCTTGCTTGGATTTGGAACCATAAATTAAATCTTGTTTTGAAGTTAGAGGATAAAACACTTGGAAATCATCACCTGTTTGCGAGCCTCATTTAGTGATATTAATATACATGTGACTTAGCTCAGATGAAAAACAATAAGCTGAATGCATGTCCCACATTATAATTTTACAGATGAATGATGACGATGTTCTATAATTCAAGAGAAAAGAGGCCAGTTGTGTATAAATATTATCTTCTCAGAAATGGACAAGAATTCATAACCTGGAAAGAACACAGAGTTTACTAACGTAGACATTTTCTGTTAAAATAAATAAAACCTAGATCAGAAGTCCTACAGATAATCACCAGATATAAAATAATTCATATTTTAATTAGAAATGCATAGCAATCGAAGCTAAGGAAAGGTGAACAGGGTTGTTGCTTGGAAAACACGGGTGAGAAGCATTCACTGAAATAAAATCTAAAAGAACACATCAGACATTGTTGCTGTAAGTTATATATACCTAATCCAAGTGGAAATGCTTTTAACAATAAATTTTTTAAATTTATACTTCAGTGTTAGAATTTAGTTTTCTTAATAATACATGAGAGACCCAGGTTCCTTGGGTCTCTGGTTCATATATTAGCACAAATTTGACTTTCCCATAATGAATTTGTGGGAAGAATACATTTCTAAAAGAATTCATAAGAAAAATGCATTCTTTGATCATGCTTCCACTTCTGTTAAGGCATACTGACAGGTTTTCAGAATTCTTTAATTCTCAGGCTCTTTTTTTTTACATTCTTGATTTCATCACTGAGGGACAGAGTCATTTTCAGGCTTGCTGAGACTAATGACAGAGGGCACAGCAACTTAACACTATGAATGTAGGTTTTGTCCCTCATAAAATAAGGAACTTAGTGCACAATTCAAATGGTTAGTTGTGAAAATTAAATACAGTCACTGATGGGATCATCGGCGGCTTTCTATAAACCAAGCTCTGGGGTAGGATCCTAAAACACAAACTAATTCACACCGTTTCTGGCCTCTAGGTCTTTGTCTGTCAATGGGGAGCACACAAAGTGAAGACCTGGCTACAGGGACCTGTAGAAGCTCAAAGTCTAGGGGATGGGTGTGGCCTCTGGTACTGGTCCTAGGGAGGTGGGAGAGAGACCTTTACACTTACGAGGTTCCTAACAGTGAGCAGTGAACAAGAGGATACTAGGTAGGAAGCAGGGCTGAGATAAAGAAAAAGATGTAATACAGACCCAGTATCTACTGCACCTTTTCCTCCTCTTCCTTTCTCTCTCTTCTCTCCACCCTTCTTTGTATCTGCATTACCTGTGCTGTAATCTGGGCAATAACAGTATTATACAATTGGCAGTACGCATTATGTGTGAGGTAGAATCTATAGGTTAATTTCACACTTAAGTTATGTTTTTTGATGTATATAATTAACAAACTAAAACTTTATTTTCAAACCTTAGTAGCCTCTTCTATCCATCATGTATAAATCTCAAAATGTTTTTTATTTATACTGTGCCTGGCTGAGTTACAGAAAAATATTCAGCTGCTTGGTTTTAAATTGTGCTTTTAATTATATTTATGGAAATTCCTTGAGTTCTTTTAGAAAAAATTACTGGCTATATGTTATCTAAAGGTCACTCTTGGTAATAAAATTAGACTCAGTGTTTTATTACAGTAAGAACAGAATCAAAAGCTGTGGATTTGGTTGTACTATATTGGGACAAGGGACCATTTGATACTGAAATCATTTGTCTAGCATACTACTTAAAAGCAGTAAGTGGGACTAGCTTAGTGGTTAAGAGCACTACCTTTTCTTTTATGGGACCTGAGCTCAGCTCTAATTACTTACATCAGAGAGCTCATATCTGGCCACAATCCGAGACCAGGATTTCTCTCTTCTGGCCTTCATGCACACACACATAGCATAAACATATAAATTTGAATTAAAATAATAAAAAAATATTCAATCATGAAAACAGGATTCAGACAGAGGCAGTTTGAAAATCTATCTTTATACATCCATATCATGTGATTTTTATATAAAAATAATTTTATTAAACAATCCTTTTTAAGTCTTAGTCTCTAACAGTTATGGTCAAAGTTTATATCATAATTTTTACATCACCATCACCACATATTTGATCACTTGGTCCATTTTGTGTTATGCTGCTTGATACTGGGTACTTTATAAATGAACAGAAATTTATTCTCGACCATTCTAGGGTCTAAAAAGTCTGTGATCAATAGTCTCTGATAGAAGCCATCTTACTACATCATGCTATAATAGAAGATCAATGGGCAAGGAGGAGGGGTTAAATCCAGCCCTCTACCAAGCCACTAATTCAGTCCATGAGGGCATAGACATCAAGGCTTAAGACATTTAATTTATCTATTAATACTCTTATAACAGCAATTAACTATCTATATGATTGTTTTAAAGGGCATTCAAACCATAGCATTGCGAATATCATCCACTTATTACATAACATATAATTGTTTCCAATACACCCAAAAGATTTATCACGTATTAGCATCTGTTCCAAAGTTCAGACTTGCATCTAAATCAGAAAAGCATGAACCTCGAAGCTCAGTGCATCTTGACGCCAACTCCCATCAAATGGTGAAATGAAAAAATAAAAATGTTTGTGCCTGCAAAATATAGTTTGTTGAACAGGTACAATGTGAATCCTTCCAAGAGAGAAATAGTAGGCAAGACAGTAAAGGTAACTGATCCCAATATTCAATGACCACAGCAAACAATGCTCCAAAATAATCGTCATTGACTTGATGTGCCACTCCGAGGCACACTGAGATAAGGAGTGGAACTCCAGAACTCTAATACTGCCCTTATAGCTCTGAAAACATATTAGCTGCTTCCAAAAAGATTCAGGTCGTACGCATTCAGTTCTTCATGGCTTATTAGAGAGAACAGTGATTTCTTGAGGAATGTTCCTAACATCTCTTTACATTCTCCCTCATGTGGTCTTCTCTACTTTCTGACAAAGAGGGCAGGTAGAGTCTCTTAGTAGCATGAAAGAGCTCTCTGCTTTTATAGAGTCATCAATTGCATGAGGCCCATTTTAATCTTAGTTTCCTGATCATGAACGTGATGCCAATAGTGTGCCCAGGGACCAAGATGAGCACTGCCAGTTGGAAGATTGTCTAACTTCAAGGTATAGAGACTGAAGAGAGACACTGGACATGCCTGAAAACTGTTCTCAGGGAGAGTGGGACACTGGTACACGCAGTATTTATTGGCTAGAATTAACACGACTGGTCAATCAGTTGACCACTGAAAACTTAAAGCTATGCAAAACAAGGGATTTTAGGTGGTTTTTATTTTACTTATTTTATTTTATTTTTTATTAAGCTCAAATCCCTACCAATTTTAGAGACAACAAATCCCAAGTCATCCGGGATAAGGAAGAACACTTCCCACTAACACTGTTAGTTAAATTCTAAGCAGCCTTTTTTCCTACATTTAAAATTAAGCTATGTGATCTATGTGATGGCTGTATCTTATCTCAGCGTCTTTAATCTGAAACAAATCCCTTTAAAAGACATGAACTCAGTGGTGGGCTCTTTGACCTCCTCCACTCCCCCACCACCACCCAAGGGAGTAGCAGCCTTGCTAAGCCACAGAGGAGGACATTGCAGCCAGTCCTGATGAGACCTGATAAACTAGGGTCAAGATGGAGGGGGAAGAGGACCTCCCCTATCAGTGGACTTAGAGAGGGACAGGGAGGAGATGAGGGAGGGAGGATGGGATTGGGAGGGGGCTACAGCTGGGATATAAAGTAAATAACCTGTAATTAATATAAAAAATAAAAATTATATATAAAAAAGAAAAAAAATGATTTAACTATCTACGCCTTTAAACTGAGACAGTCTCCAAAATACTTCATTAATGATTTATAGAGTTCTTGATCAGCCTGCCTTTGAACTTTTTTCTTCATTTTTAAATTAATAATTAATTCAATTTGCACCTAGGTCAGCCATAGGCTCCTCCTTACTCTCCTCCCAGTCCCACCCTCCCTTCTGCTTTCCTCCTCCTCTATTCCTCAGAATAGGGAAGCTCCCTTACCCAGATGTCCCAGCTCATCTATTCACATGAGGACTGAGTTCCTCTTTCTTTCATGTGGCTTAGTAGGGAAGTCCTATCAGGGGGAAATGATCAAAAAGGAGGCAACATAGTCCATGTCAGAGATATTTCCCCCTCCCCTAACTAGTGGGCCCACATGAGGCCTAAGATGCCCATTGGTTACTTATAAATAGAGGACCAAGGTCCAGACCATGCATTGTCTTTGGTTGGTGATTCAGACTCCACAGGCCCCTCTGGGCCCTGGTTGATTGGCTCTAGTGCTCTTCTTGTGGAGTTTTTGTCACCTCTCGATTTAATAATCCTTTCCCCCTCTTTTCCAGTTGACTCCCCATGCTTCGCCCAACTGTGAGTCTCAGCATCTGTTTCAAGCCATTGCTGGGTGGAGCCTCTTAGAGAACAATTTTGGTAGGTTCTGTCTGCAAGCATATTGGAGTATCTTTAATAACAATAGGGGCTGGCTTTCGTCCATGGGGTGGGTCTTAGCATTGGGTCCAGCATTGGTTGGGCATTCCCTCAATCTCTGCTCTATCTGTTTCTATCTTTGTCCCTGCAAGTCTTGTAGTTAGGGTAAGTTTTGGATTGAGGTTTCTGTGGCTGGGTTGGTGATCTCCTCCATCCACTAGGAGTCTTGTCTAGATAGAGTGTTCTCTTTAGAATTCTCAACAGAGGGATCTAAATTGTGGAGAAGCACTTAAAAAAAATACTCAACGTTCTCAGCATTCAGGGAAATGTAAATCAAAATGACTGAGATTCCATCTTATACCTCTCAAAATGGCTAAGATCAAAAACTCAAGTGACAAGCCATGCCTCGAGGCTGTGGAGAAAGGGGAACTCTCCTCCATTGCTAGTGGGAGTGCAAACTTGTACAACCACTCTGGAAATCAATCTGGTGCTTTCTGAGAAAAGTGGGAAGAGCCTAACCTCAAGACCCAGCTATACCCTCCTGGGCATTCACTTGAAAGATGCTCCACCATACAACAAGGAGATTTATTTGCTCAACCATGTTTATAGCAGCTTTATCCATACAAGGTAGAAACTGTTTCCAACCTAGATGTCCCTCAACTGAAGAATAGTTTAAAAAATAAAAGAATAAAACAACAACAACAAAAAACCTGTGACCTCTGAACTTCTAATCAGATAATACTACATAGTTTTCTGGGTGATGGAGCATGGCTCTTCCCAGCAGGATAATAACCATAGTAAATGAGGTAACTGAGCACAAAACAAAAATCAGGTTGGATCTCGGTTGTCAGCCAGTACTAAGATGCCCTATAAAGATGTAAGATTATGGTATTCTTTGAAGTCCAAGAATGCAAGAGATGAGTCCTCTAGTGCTATATATGTTCACCTTTCTCTATGAAAGAAATGGGCTGTAAATGTCTACTGCATTGTACATCTTACTAAAATTTCCTCTTGAAGATAACTTAGATAGCCATAGATGATATATTCATAGTAAATGTGTCACTCTTTGAAAAGGATTAGTTGTATTTTATGCATTAAAATATTTATTTTATCAGTCCATTGGGTTTTATAGAATTCTTTTAAATCAAAAAGTGCTTTTGAGGAAACTCCTGGATCATTAAGGTTTTGATAGCCTTTCAGTATTTTCATGTTTTGCATAAAAAGACTTTTAGAATTCTTTCTATTGAAAAGATAGAACTATGTTATCAAATATACATATAGATATAATATATAATTCATATCACATTATTATATATATTTGTATAAGTGACAGTAAATGCAATTAATATAACATTAAATATTCGTAAGGAAGTTACTCAATGTAGTGGAAACCAAGTCAGTTAAGCAGACATATATAGCTAAAGCAGACCATAATTTTTTATAAAGCAATTGAACTTTATGATTATCACCTAAAATATATTAAATAAGTATAAAACTTCAGGTGGTATTCTGTATTGAGTCACTTCCTGATACTTCTACACTGCCTTTGTTTTCTCTTAACATATCATATGTAAATAGACATATATACAATTCTATATATGTCCCAAGAACTAAGAATGTTTTCTCTATCATTAGAATATAATATTTTATCATTATTAAAATCATTCAAAAGAATACCAAGAACCAAGACTACCATCAATTATTGGCTGTATATCCATTCAGTATTTTTGGTAAGAATGATTATCTACTATCAAACACAGAAATCAGTCTCTTGGTTTCTTCAGGGTATTGGTATAGAAACTCTAACACTAAAATCTACAGAGCTTTGATTTTCTTGTTTCATAGCACAAATCTGAATGTCTGTACTTTCTCTTCCATGCTTGATTTCCTTTCAATATTACTCATATATAAATGCATAATATATCCTTTTACCCTGTGTTTTAGGAGATGATGCCAGAAATACCTGGGCACATTCAGTACAGTCACTGTTTCTTTTTCGTTTGAATTAAGAAGAATGTTTATTCAGTAATAATTATATATTTTAAATTTTTATAATATACAGTAGAAAAAAAGGCAAATTTCTATGTTATCAGATTTCTGACATGTTACTCTTTGGGATCAAAGGACAGTGAATCGGTGTTCCCAGGAAATATCAGATATTTCAAAATTATGTTTATTTTAAATATATTTTAACAGTATTCACATTATAATATATGCATGATTTTAATTCATGTCTAAAGAATAAAATAAATTATGCTCAATTTTAAAGCAAAAGAACTATAGCCTACAGGGATATTAAAATAATAAAAAGCATAATTTAAAATCCAGAGCTCCCAGTAAAGTAACAAGCCCTTTATGGAATTAAATGTGGCACTGCCCATTCAGGCCTTATTTTTAAAATGTGCTGAATCTTGCAAGAGAACTCAAAGGAATTACACAAAGCATATTGTATATAATTTACTAGTATGCATTTTATATTTGAAATGTTTTATTAGCCTGCATTGTCTTCTTTTTTAAATGTTATGCTAACCCCCTCACATTAGTTTGTATATAAAAATGTGTATAGTATAGGTTAAGATCTGCATGTGAAAGTGATTGTGTTACTCTCTTTCTGAGACTCAGTCGGACACAAATTAAAACAACAACAACAAAAAAAAACCCCAATTTTTAAATCTGAGACTGATGGAATCCACAGGGATAGATATGAAGCTCTAGATAAGGAATGACATTCGTAACTAATTTATTTGACCCAGGGTTGGTTTATCCTTGTGGAATGTTCAGTCCTGAAGCATGAAGGCCCTACAGTATCTCATTGTTCTAGTAGAGGCAAAATCTAGCATAGAACATTATATTCAAGTTAAAAATGTCTCCAACCTTAAATTTTACTTGGGGTTTTACTTGATTCTGATCTAGATAATTCTAGATAATTCTACCATAACTCGTAATTCTTATGAGATATCATGTTTTTATTTTTATTAATTTTAATTATTTTATTTTTACAATGTATTCACTTGTATCCCATTTGGAGCACCCTCGCTTGTTTGCTTGCTTCCTCCCTGCCCCACCTTCTCTCCTTTTTCCTTCCCTGTCTCTTTCCCCTAGTCCACTGATAGGGAAAGTCCTCTTCCCCTACTATCTGACCCTAGCCTATCAGGTCCCATCAGGATTGTCTGGATCCTCTTCCTCTGTGGGCTGTCTTGGTTGCCCCACAAGGGAGAAGTGATAAAGAAACAGGCAACCGATTTTATGTCTCAGACTGTCTCTTCTACCCTTACTAGGGAACCCACATGGAAACTTATCTGTCTGCGGGATACATTTGAGCAAGGGGTCTATGTCCTCTCTATGCATGGTCTTTGGTTGATGCATCAGTCTCTGCAGCCCCTCCTGAGTCCAGCTTTTTTGGCTTTGTTGGTCTTCTTGTAGGGCTACTGTCCCCTCCAAATTCTTCTCTATCTCTCATCTTCCATAAGACTCCCTGCACTCTGCTCAAAGTTTGGCTGAGTCTCTGCATCTGCTTTGATCTCCTACTGGGCAGAGTCTTTTAGAGGACATCTCTGGTAGGCTCATGTTTTTAAAGTAATATCCAAAAACATAGGGAAAATAAGAGAGAAGATGTGTAAATGGAAACACTGTATAAATAGCACATCTGTTTACATATCACCAATAATCACTTAGCCTTTGAACATTGTTTTATTGACCTCTTGTTTTGGTCATGACAAAAGGCACTTAACTAGAACCAATATGATCTAATTATTACCTGTAATCCTTTAAGAGTTTTACATGATTTCTGTGCAAATGGAGAACCTACATCCAAATATATTTTTTTAAATTAATTGCATAGTAGTACTTCATCATGTTGCAATAATTGGTATTAACTGTATTTCTAATTTAATTTCTATGATATCTTATTAATGCATGTGTATATAAATAAACATTTACTACAGAATATTAGTAAACAAGAAAAATGTGAAAAAGGAAAGAAAAATTATCCCAAATACTAATATCTTGGATATGTCACTACAAATAGTTCAGTGTATTTTACACCCTTTCCCCCTAAGTATGTTCATAAACAAAATCATATTCTATATACATACACAGAATAACATGTAGCTAAAGCTGTTGAGAGATGCATTCTCTGAAGTTTTTCTGAAACCTGTCCTCTTGTTCCTGTGAACTATCTCCCTCATTCTGGAGTGACAAGCATCATTTACTTGGTCCATGGCAAAACTGTCTTGCTATACATAGGCGCCATGAAGAATTTTAAAAATAAAAATCTGTTGGCAACACTCTGTGTCTCACTCTACCTTGAATTGGTATTGTACTTGGCAGAAAGTGGGGAATCTTATGATGATTTAAGAGTGCTGACCATGTCTTCAGGCTAACTTCCTGTTCTCCATCTCTTTGTTCTGCCACATTGACATTTTGTCCCATTGACTTCATGTTTATTCTTCTACACCAAAGGCACACGATTCTTCTTATATCACAATTGTTGAGGCCATGGCTTCCTTTCAGTAGTTTTGAAAAAGATTTATATTTCATATGTGAGAATAGTTGCCTGGATATACATGTGTGTGTCATGTGAATGTGTGATACCCATTAGAGTTAAAGAGGAATCACACCCCCTGGAAATGGAGTTATCCCGTAGATGTTCAGAATTGAATTTCTGTCTGTGTTTTTCTCCCATCCTTGTTCAATTATTTCTTTTTCCTGGTTTAGAGTGAAGTTTCTGAGGAATATTTAATAGTAAGTGACCTATGTAGAGCTACTCTCTAAAATCTGATTATCTTTCACTTTACTATGACATCAGTAAAACAAAACAAACAAACAACAAAAAAAAAACCAAACCAAGCAAAAACCACATCAGTCTAAAAAGAAAAAAAAAATATGCCTCAGGGTTTTATATAAGCTAAGTCCTTTCTCTCTAAAATAAAGTAAGATGTGAAATTCTCTATACATTTTCTTAAGCACTCTTATTGATTTCCATTTTAAGAGAGGATGATTGTTTGCAGAAAATTATTTTCAACCTGTACAGACACTCTGGCACCTCAGTTTATCCTGTCTGGGGGTCTACATTGTTGATCTTTTGTACTTGAAATTGCCACTGCCTTTTGCCAGTTGTCATACTGTTTTTCTTTCCTGGGAAAGTGACAGGTTAATGACAGCTGTGTCTGTCTAACCTAACCATTCTGTCCTTTAAAGGGTGGAATAGATTCACCGCTGACACATAAATAATGATTTTGCAGAGAATTTCAAAAAGGTGATTGATGTCCTTGCTTTGGTATATTTTCTTTGAAGATGGGAACAAAACCAAGATGGTGTTCTCTATTCAGTCAGAATAGAGAATGTGAATGGTGGATGGGAGGCTGAGATCCAAAAGAGAAAAAAAGCAGGAACCTGCGTTGAGGAGCAAACAAACATAGCGGTAGAACTCTGCTTCTTGGAGGAGACAGTCATCCTGGAACAGAATTACAACTACCTGCTCTGCTACCAGATCGTTGGAGCATTTATGGATGGGGAATGTAGATGGTGCTCATTAAAATTTCAGGCTTTCCAGACAAGCTGTTTGCAATCCCACGTTTAAATCTGGACTCAGGGTATGAAGTCTCTCTCTTCAGTATGAAACACTCCCTGTCTTCCCTACAAAATTCACCATATTAAAATCTAACCTTTCTTTCACTGAGAAGAAAAGTGTTAGTTTCCAAAATAAATAAAGTTTTAAACTTGTATCTGTGTACCGTAATCTGCATGTTTCCTTCAGGCTTTTAAAGAACAACTGTCAAGAAATGCTTTATGCTTGGTGCCCTACACAGTGAAGTGAATCAGCACACCCACCATCTTACACAATTACGGGTGACGAAAATGCCTATCTAGCAAATGAAGTGTGTGTTATTATCAACAACTACCATAAAGCTGTCCATTACAGCTCTAGAGTTTCATCTTATAGCAGATAGTTTGAATCCTTTTGACGGACCTATTTCCTCATCCATTTCTGTTTCTCTAAGTTTTATCCCAAACACAGCTGAGTTGAATCATCAAGTATTTCTCTGCTTATTTGTTTCATTTAGCATAATGTCCTCCAAGGTCTCCACATTGTCATCAGTGACAGATATCCTTTGTTTTTAAGAGAACATAGTTTTATGTTTTCTTTACCGGGACCACATAGGACTTTTCCCGTAGTTTATCCATTGGGAATTACACTTCATTGAACATAAGAATATAATATAATATAATATATATATATATAATTTTTGTGTCTCTTCATTCCTGATTTTATTTCTTTTTGATATATCCACTGAGGTGGCATTACTGTATCATCTGGTAATTATAATTTTAACTTTTGAGCAATTTCAATGGCACTCCCTCAAAATGACTCTATGCATTAGCATTCCCATCAGCAGCTAACAAGGGTTCCCTTTTCTCTGAATCTTAGCTGTCATGTACTGTTTTCTGTCTTTTTGCAATAGCCCTCATGATCCATGTGTAATTTCATTGCACTTGATTTGCATTCCTGGTGTTATGGTTTGGATGTGAAATGTGTTCCACAGCCTCATGTGTGTGGATCCTTGTTCCCCAGCTGCTGTGGCTATTTGGGAAGTTGTAATTCACTTAGGAGATGGAGCCTAGGAAGAGGAAGTGATTTGCTAGGGGTCAGGCAATGAGAGTTATGGCCAAGCAGTGCCTCTTACTAAATCTTTCAGGCTCTGATTCACCAAGATGTGAGGAACAAACAATGTACAAGCTCCAACTGCCATGGCCACGTATATAATCATAATTAAAAAAATGAACTCCTTGCCCCCAGCAATGAGCAAAGAGACACCTTGTTGGTGGTGATGTTCTTATACCAGTCAGGGGCAGAGCAGTTGGCAGTCCTTGGTTCCTTGATGCCTGGCTTGGTCACCACAGCTATTTTATGCCTAAGACACATAAAAACGAAATCAAAGCCAGGAATGGTGGTGAACACCTTTAAACCCAGCACTCAAGGAGGCAGAGGCAGGCTGATCCTTGTGAGTTCAAGGCTAGCCTGGTTTACAAAGCGAGTCCAGGACATCCAAGCCTGCACAGAGAAACCCTGTCTCAAAAAACCAAACATTATTTTTTATTAATTTTTAAAAAAAAATCAAATCAAACCCAAATCCAATCAGCACAGTGTTAGGAAGCTATGCCACCTGTAGAACTGCCCTCCTGCACATGGCACAGGTGGGCTATGCTCTACCGCTTGCTGGAAGGATATCATCCAGGGCCTTTGTAGGGTAGGGACCATCACAGTGTGCGAGTGTGTGCTGGGTAGATGGGAGAGAAAGAGAAGCGGAGCAGCCTGAGCCTTGTGAAGAGAGATAGAACTGGAAACTCGATGGTGGAGGGGAGTACTCTGTTTTGAATGGCTAGTCCTACCTCCTGGGGCCATGGTGAGGTTGCAGCCCAAGCTGCCACTAAATGTGCCACTAAGCTGCCACTAAGTCTGGGTCTGTGGCTACACAGTTGCAAGGGTCAGTGTAAATGTCTGTGGCTCATATTACCACTAGACAACATGAGGATGTGTTTGGGGCAGCTGCTGGGGACCACATGGTTGTCCAGGTGATGTGCAAAACTGGCTCCGCCCCTCACTGGCCGGGGGTGCTCTGGAAAAATGGTTCCACCTCTGGCCAGTGGCAGTACTTGGCAAAGCCAGCCCTGTGCCTCCCACAGGAAGCACAGTGGAGCTGGCCCTGGTGACAGCTCCAATGAGTGGGCTGCTCTGATGGCATGAGGGTAGGAGAGCCGACTCCACCACTCATCTGCCGTGGGTTGTCACAGGCACAGAGGTGATACGTTCTTCCTCTGCCCCTCACCACCTCTGGCGTCTGGAAAGCTGCCCACAGTGTCATGAGCACAGGAGAGCTATGCCGCTCAGGAGCAGCAACACTCAGGAGAAGGAGTCCTGTACTGCACTTGGACAGTATAATAGAGCTAATCCTGGTGATGGGGGCGCAAGCAAACCAGCCCCAAGGGCAAGAGCGTGGGAGAGGAGCTGGCCCAGCCACTCTTCAGTGTGAGGTGGTGTGGGTGCGGGCAGCGATGGCCTTTCCCCTCTTCCCTCGCTGCCTGTGGCAGTCAGGTTGCTGGCCATGAGATCAGGAGAGCTGGCCCTGCCCCTTGCCTGGCTCCGCCCCTCGCCTACTGCAGCACTTGGGAGAACAGGTCCTGAACCTCCCCTGAGTAGAACCCAAGAGATGGTCCTGGTAGCAGGGACTAGGGTATGCAACCCCATTGCTCCTCTGCCCTCAAGTGGCTTGGGAGATGCCCTCGGACCTCTCATGCCTTGCCCCCTGAGGCAGTTGGGAGAGCTGACACCTGGATCATGACAGTGAAGGAGCTGGCCCTTTCCGACTCTAACTGCATTTGGGAGAACAAGACCTGCACCTCACCTGGGCAGCAAAGTAGGGCAGACTTTGATTGAGGGGGCATGGAGGAGCCAGCCTAAGAGCAAGAGTGTGGGAGAGCTGGCCCCGTCACTTGTCTGCCAAGAAACAGTCTGGGTACAGGAGTGCTGCCCCCCCCCCCCACACACACACACTTTTAGCAGCTGGCCTGGAAGGCAGGGGAATGGGAAAGCTAGCCCTGCCCCTTTACTGGCTGTAGGTCTCCGGAGAGCTGGGCGTGTACCTCACCTAGGCAACACAGTGGAGCTGCTCCTGATGGTGAAGGCACTGATGGGCCAGAAAGGAAGAGCTGGTCCAGCTCCTTGCAGGATGGCACACTTGGAAGCGTGAACATCATCCCCTCCCTTGCCCCTCCCCCACGCTCCAGTGAGCTAGCCCTGATGTCCTGGGTGCAGGTGAGTAAATAAGAGCAGGAGAACGAGAGAGCTGAGCCTGTCTTCTGCCAATGCTGGCATTCGGTGGCCTAGAAAGAGCAGTACTGGAAAGCTCACCCTGGTGGTGCAGATAAGGAAGCACTGAGCACTGACCAGCTCAGCTAGCACCCAGGCCTGATCCAGGGCTCTGAGTTGGCCCATCCCAAACCCTGTACCAACTGGGAATGGTTGGAAGATATGAAAGGGCCACTCTTGCTGATCTAATGCTGCAGAGTCTCCATGACACAGGGCAACAACAGGGTAACTAGAAGGAGGCCCAGTGAGGCTCCAATATTGATGGTGTCTCAGAAGCCAGAAACCTTCACACCAGACCCACTGCAATGAACATTTGCAAGTAAAAAAGTGTGGATAAAAGTGTATACTCTGGGACACAATATGGCATGTTACAGCTTCCCCTATGGGATTTTTTTCTTTTGGTGGTGAGGTTGCAGCGGCAGAGGGTAGGTTCAAAGGGACAGAGAGATGGGTGAGACTGGGGCACATGATGTGAAATTCACAAAGAATCAATGAAAAGCTGAACTAGTAAGGATTGTGGTTTGGAAAAATTATATTAAACATGGTAATTCAAATGCTTTACTATAAATGTGAAATGCCCTTATAATCTCATATACTTGACTAATGCTGGGTTTGGGAGGCTGTGGAAGCTTTATCAGTGAAGTCTAACTTCAGGATATTTGACGGTCACTGACAGGGTCGGAGTTGATGCTGTAGACCAATCTTGCTTCTGGCCCCATCGGCTTACGTAAGGAACTGTGAATCAGCTCCCTCTACTATGCCTTCCCCACGGTGAGGAAATGGGGAACCTCACACTTTGAATAAAAACGAACCTTTCCCCCTTAAATTGTTTCTTTCATATATTTTGTAGTAGTGACGAGAAGAAACCAATAGTCAGACCAAATCCAATACTCTAGCTGATCTGGTCCATTTAATATTGCTGTTTTGTTGTTGTTTTTGTTGTTGTTGTTGTTTAGATTTAGAGTTGTAAGGTGGCAGAGATCTTACCATTGCCAGGATAGCTGCTACTGCAATCCTCATGCAGAGTTATTATTTTAATAATACCTCATGGTGATTTATAGGTTACAATCTGCAGTGAGCTCTATCTACCTCTGTATTATGGCAAAACTTGCATACTCTGAGTGGAATTTTTCCTTAAAAATCGAGAAATTTCACCGAGCAGGGTATCAAAGCAGATGCTGAGACTCATAGCCAAACTTTGGGCAGAGTGCGGGGAATCATATGAAAGAAGGGAAAGACAGAAAGACTGGGAGGGGACAGGAGCTCCATAAGGAGACCAACAGAGCCAAAAAATCTGGGTAAAAGGGTCTTTTCTGAGGCTGATATTCCAAACAAGGACATTCATGGAGATAACCTAGAACCTCTTCACATATGTAGCCCATGGCAGCTCAGTGTCCAAGTGGGGTCCCTGGTAAGGGAAGCAAGGGCTGTCTCTGACATGAACTCAGTGGCTAGCTCTTTGATCACCTCCCCCGAGGGGGAAACAGCCTTACCAGGCCATAGAGGAAGACAATGCAGCCAATCCTGATGAGATCTGATAGACTAGGGTCAGAGGGAAGGGGAGGAGGACCTTCCTTTGAGTGGACTGAGAGAGGGGCATGGGAGAAGAGGGAGGGAAGGTGGGGTGGGGGAAAGGATGAGGGAGGAGGCTACAGCTGGGGTACAAAGTGAATAAATTCAAAAATAAATAAATAAATATAAATTTTAAAAATCGAGAAATTTACATAGTGAGGGGCTGAAAAATGGTGTAGTTGTTAGGCAACTTACTGCTCTTACAGAGGACCTGTGTTCAGTTCCTAGCACTTTTATTATGGCTCACACCCATCTCTAACTCTAGTTCCAGGGAATCTGGTGCTCTCTTCTGACCACCTTGAGCACAAGGTGAACATGCATACATACAGGTCAACACATACATAAAATCATTTTTAAACATCTTTATAATAATTCTACATTGTGATATCCTGGAATTTCACATGTCATGTGAAAACAGATGTTTAAATTCCAATGTACATCCCCAAAGTTCACGTGGTAGGAACTGAGTTTCTTACATTCACATGGTAATAAGATTTAGAGTTGGAGGTTCTTCAAAAGATAAATGGGATAAATGAACTAGTGGAGTCAGAGAACATAGTGGCATTCCTGGTTTTAGAATAAGAATAAAAGAATCAGAAGAGGAGAAAGAAGGAGGGGAAGAGGAGGAAGAGGAGAGATCTGAGATGGCAAGCTCTCTTTGGTAACCAAGTGATGCTCCACATCACAGTGTTACCCAACATGAATTCCTCACCAAGTGACAAATTTATTAAGAAGTAGTACATGTCATAACTGACTCATGATATTTTCCTATCATTATCAGTCGAATGGGCAGCTCCTCTCTTGGATGCACATAACACTGGTGCCAGGCTTCTGTACTTCATCACAGCCTACTCTGTGAGCTGAATAAACTTTTGTTCTTTATAACTTATCCCATTTCATTTGCTTTGGTACAGCAACAGAAAGCACACTGAAATATCGAATCACATGAAACATTCCCTTCCGAACTTCCTGTAGATGATGCAATAAAATTAACTCCTATTTTCACTCTCCAACAGACTGAGCATGAAGCTATTGAGAAAATCTGAAAACTCTAGAGAATCTATCACTTCGTCCTCCTTTTCCACGTAGAATCACAAATTAGACATGACAGTGTATGGTATATACAATTAACAAAAGAGACACTCCTACTTTTTTTGGCTGTTGTTGTACTCAAAAGAAGGTAGGTAGGGGGAAGTACTCAGCAGCCCAAGTTGTGGTCACAGTGCACATAAATCATGGTTAATTCACCTGAAGGGCTATGATTTTCCAGACCAGGTACCTTGTGGGCACCTGAACCACAGAATTAGAAGGACTAAACAAATGACATAATGGTAGTCTTTGAGATAATTGGCAGCAACTTTATCCAGTCCTTGTCATTTGTGGTCATTAATATAGACAAAGTGATAAATTATAGGTAGAGCAAATGTTACTTCATTTCAATATATCTTTTAAAAGTACACATGTAGTCACAGGCTGGTAGGCATTCCTATGAGCCTTTAAATATGAATGTATGCATTTATTTTTTTCTTGAAAATTGAGAGACAATTCAAGTTTAATATAGAAATGAAAGGAAAAACTTTGAATATTCAAATATTATAAATATTCAATCTCTGCCTTGGATGGAAACATTTCAATTTGATTTTATAATAAACTTACACTGTTTAAAGTGTCTCACATATGGGAAAATGAGTTGAGTTTTCTAGTGATCAAGTACAGGATTCCATTTTCATTGCATTGATTCAAAAATAATTATTGTCTAGAAGAGAAAGGCTTTGCTTAAAATACTGCATTAAGCTTCATAGTTGTGGCAGATGAAGCCACTCCTGAGAAGTGGAGCAGCGAAATAACCTTGAACCCTGTCAGGTAGTCACCAAGAGCAATTTCTTCACGTTCTGTTCTCAGTTCAACCTTGAAAACTCTGTGACCTTCGGCATGCTTCAGTATTGCTCCTTTTCTTTTTTTCAATTAGGTTTGTATTATTTAGTGGGCTGATGACAAGTACAACTGTAGAGTATAAAACGTTTTCCAGCACTTTAAAATACCTGTATTATTTTTAAATGGCAACAAAGCATTTCTATCTGCTGATTTCAAGGTTCTGGAATGTTTGAACATGTCAAAATTTTGTCATTGTTCCTACTTGGGTTATAAAACATGAAGACATATCAAAGGAAATAAGTTGCTTTTAGATTTTGACATTTCCAATCTGTCGGATATTCACAGAGTTCTGGATATGAACACAGTTCCATCTACCCACAGGCAGTTTCAAAACACCCAGAGGCACATGCCATTCAGTTATAGTTTGTAGGACATGGAGGAGAAAGACAGTTTAGCACACATTGCCACTGCTAGGGAAAATATGAAAACTTTAAAGCTAGGTCAAAAACTTTACAGCATTGCTAAGCTCAGGACAAAATTCCTAACTTGACCTTTTAGAGAAAATGTCAAAATTGGTCCTCAACATCCCACCGAAAAGGTCTCCTTGCTGATGCACAACGTAAACACGACGCCTGTGTTTTCAAGAGGAATTGTCCAAAGACAGCTCAGAGGCAAAGTAAACTACCATGAATTCCCAGATCCCTGACCGTATCATTTACAATAGAATTTTTACTTTCAAACTCATGGCATTGTGTGGGGCAGACTGAAAATACCACAAAAGACATTGGCTTTACAGTTAGCTTTTCTTAAACTGGATATAAACTAGTCACTCTGAGAACAGGTAAAAACTCTGAAAAAAACAGCTACAGAAGAGGACGGATGACATCAGGACTCTGACACATACAAAGTAGCATGACACCGAGGATGCCTTTATGTTTGGCAATGGTCAGAGCACCAGGAACTTAACACAGGCGGCTCTAAAATGCCTCATGCTCCTAATAGGCCGCGGGTCTGGTAGCTCATGCCTTAAATATAGTCACTTATGTGGCTGCAGAGGAATTAGGATTTTGAAATGTGCACTCTGAACCACTGAGTGTGATTAAAAACATTCACATATTCACATGAGTACCTATAAGAGTAAATAGATAAGTTCATATGAAGGGAATGGATGCCCTTTCACAAAAGTATTTTTAAAGTTACAGGGCTTCAGAAGAGGCTCTGATGAGGATGTGATACCTAAGCTGGGCTCTCTGCTGTGGTGGGTAACTCACTGATGTGTATGTGACTGCGAAAATCATATGATGTTAGGAAATGGTGTTATGAGCATTTAAGCTGAAGGGCAAGAAGAGACATAGTATGGAAAGATCTGGAAATGCCATGCCAGTACGGCCAGATTGTGGTGCCTCAGTTTTTACTGGGCAAGTCTTTACATGTGCATTTGAGAAACTTTACACTTTATATAATGTGAAGCTAACATTAGTTATTAACCTGCTGGTTCTATTTCTATTTGGTTGCATGTTGGCCATGTTACCAGAATGGAATGATGGAAGTTTATAAATAATAGTCACTATTATTTATCTCAGATGAACACTGGAATTGAGAATTCCCTCCATATTGAGTTCACATTTTCCTACCCAAAGTTAAAGACCTTTTCCCATTATCTTTGAGAAAACCTTATCATGATCTCTGGGTAGTTTGGCACTGTGTTTACACTAAATCAGTGGTTCTGCACAGATGGAGTTATTAATTTGCACTCTACCCTAGATGCTGTTTCTTTTCAGGTTATGACTGGCACTGTCCATTCAGTGTGGTTATCTCCACTTGAAAGGGGGTGCTATTGCTGTCACGTGGGTATGCACCAGGGCTGCTAAGGGAACATTCTGCACTGCAAGAAGAGAATAGTTTCCAAGATCTGGTGAAGAATAAGATTGCTGTGTTTTAAAAATTAAGTTTTCATAGTTTCTTGACCTAAAACATTAAGATAGATATTTATACAATTCCCTACATAGAAAATAAGAAAAATAGGGCAGATTTCATGCCATAAATGTGTTAAATATATTTAAGGTACTTGTTCTGTTTTTTAAAGAAAAATGATTTAAAATGCAGACCTTGAGTGAACATTTACATTTGTGAGCTTCCATAAACACAGAAATTGGATCCATGATATGGGTGACATCACCCAAAAGAGGAAAGAATCTTTTACCGATATGATGCCCTTGTTTTCCAAAGAGTGAGAAGGAAACTACAAAAGATAACTGGTAGAACCAAGAGAGACCAACAAAACAAGAGAAACATATTTGTCATGACAAGGAAATAAATTCTGGACATTGTCTTAGGAAAGGAACACTGATTGATAGTATCAAATGGACACCAGTAGAGAATCAAAAGGAGAAAGTCCATTTTATCAAACAACACAAAGGTAATTGATGAAAAAGGCTCAAATGGTGCAGGTTTAAGTGACAGTGTGAAACTGGGACCAGCCCCAACCCTCCTAGAATGTAAAGAAAAATAGGTTATAAGCCATATCTGTAGAAATCACAGTTCATGTGAAACAGACCTAAGCATGCTGAAAACTAGACAGGACCCCAAAGAAGAGGAAGATATCACCTTTGTGGTTTTGAGGAAAGGTGAATCGATCCACTATTGATTGGCTTATATGGCATGTAGACATGATTTGTGGCCAGTTGGCAGGAAGAAATGTTTGCTTTCCAGATAAAGCATAAATGATGAATGGTTACCATCAGTATCTTTGCAGTTTCTCAGGGATTTTACAAGGCAGTTAAAGACTGCCCTCCCTTCTCCCTAACTACTGTTACATGCATGGTTCCCTTCAGCCTGAATGCTGCCTGCTCTCAGTATGCTGGCAGTTTTTTTTCTCTGAGTTTTATGATGAAACACATATTCTTACATGTTCTAGGCTGGGCTCATCAACATGATCACAATTAATTGCCCCAATATAGCAAGTATTGACACAGATCACATCCATATACACAAAACAAGAGTTTCCAATTTAAGTTCTTATTAACCTGACTGCAAGTGTGCCCTGTGGAATGAATTTTTCCATGTACATTTATTTGTTTTCATGTAAATCTCTCCGCCAATGGAATATTATCTAGCATTGGCAAATATTGAAGTCAAGGGGTGGCAAAAGTTATCTGGGGCAAGAGAACTTTTAGTTGAAGGATGGCCTGAACTATGTAGCAAGATCCTGTTTCAAATGCATATGTGTAAGTACATACAGAATTTCAAATGTGTACATTTAAATACACAACTAAAAATACCACTAAATGATAGTTACTTTACATGCTTCTCCACTCCCAGAAAGTTCACTGAATATAGTGCTTACTTATGTGAGAATTTAAAAAGTCAAATATTTAAGTAGGAATTTTATTAGCTGAAGGTCTCTATTTTATATACAAGTTGGTTAATCATGCCATTATTGAATCTTGTTTTTTTTCCCAGAGTATGACGTCATGGAAGACAGGTAGAACAAGTAGAAGGAGGCTTCTCACTGTAAGTTTCTAGTTTTTACTTTCACCTCTATCACATATAAGGTCAAATATAACCTTAGAAAATCAGATAGCACATGAGCAGGTAATGAAATAGTGGAGATCATTTTGTACAGGTTTTATCTCTCAAAAGCATAAGTCTGTATTTTGTGTGAATTATGGCAGTCCACAAAGCCGAGATTTTGATTTATAAATGGCCTCTAGAAACCAGTATAACATAAAGTGGTAGCTTATATAGAACAAACTGAATAATAACTGGTAATTACAATTGCAACAAAGTGATTATTGTAATATGAATCCTGTATTCTGGAGTAGAATAGGATAGCAATGCAGTCAATTGCAATTTATGTAATGCTAACTGTATTGCCTATTTTAATTATTAAATGAGGAGACTAAAAAAGGGCATATGAGGGCCTTGTCCTACATTTGTATTTGAAAGTATTAATATATCGTATAGTATTCAAAACACTTTTACTAATTGCACATATATGGCATAAGGTTAGAAAGAGTTAAGGTATTTAACAAACATTTACTGAGAAGTCATAATTTCCAGGTGCTGGGTAGAGACCTGAGGGTTCACTGTGGTATGGAACAATCTGGAAGTGTTTCTACAGAAATAAAAACGTTGTGCCAGATTTTAGCAGTTTTCTTTCTAACCACCATTTGTCTATAGACAAATTGAGCTGTCCTTTTGTTGGAAGAGTGTTTCTTTTCAGGCAAAGCAATTAAATCAATGTTTATTTGGTTTATTTTGCAATGCAATTGAAATTACTTTTCTGTTTGAAAAGATATAAACCAATAACACACTTTTTTACTTTAAGTGAAGTAAAAATTCTGAATATGCCACATTCCCCTGCCTCCTCTCTTTCAGCATTCCATTCTAAAAATTGTACAGCTAAGCTTGCATATACTGAGTGAAAGCCATTTACGAACAAAACAACTGGGCTATTTCTGTCCTTTGATGCATCTTTAACCTCATCCTCTTCTTGAAGCCAAGGAAAAATAAAATCTGGTTTCCTGGAGCACAGTGCAGAAATGAATCACACAGAGAGTGCATGCACCTGCAGGTATGAGGAGTAAAAGCATCCCTGGGAAAAATGCCTAGTTTCCATTAGTGTGTCTTTTCATGTACCTTATTGTAACTGCCATTCAATTCTAGGAGATTTCAGTGAGAATATTATGTGCTTCATAAGCTCTCTGTGGTTTTTCCTATTGTCTACATGTTCTCTCAAAGGACTTATTTCTGACTAAGCATTCAACCATGATGGTTCTCTTTCTATAGTTTAGCCAAACTACCGTTAAACTTTCTCTAACATGTTCAACCTCTCCCTGCTCAGTCTCCCTTGCCTCTGGTGGCTCTGATAGGTATTACACTGTCCATATCCCCTTGTCTCTGTTGAGAGAACCATTCTTCAGATTCTTCCAGTAAAGATTGACTTCTGTTCTACTAAGTGTTTCTATGGTTTCAATAAAGCTGATGTTTCCCTAAAAATTTGTTTTGAAGCTCAATTCCCAGTACAATAATATGAAGAGCTGTGGTCTCCGGAAGTGATTATGTTACTAAGATCTAATCCCCTTTCAACAAGGATGGATGTTTAAGCCAGAGTCCTCTTCCTGCTCCGCACCCCCATGTAAGTATGACACAAGTTCCTTCTTCTAAGAGGAATTAGCCAGAGGATGCCATTTGGGAGGTAGCAAGCAACCTTTTCTAGAAAATAATCTTGACAGAGCTTTGATTTTGAATTTCTCTGCTTCCAAAATCATGAGGGAAAAAACTTTCTATTTTCTTATAGCAATCCAAAAGGACTATAATAATCTATTATCACAAACTACTTGACATTGTATCTATTTGTGATTTTTCTATTCAAAAAAGTGTTTTCTACAAATGCTAATCAATTCTTTCATCAGCGTAACTAAATTCTTTATTTATCCACTAAATATCAGTAACGAGTTGTTCTTGAGTTAGTAGCTGAAGATGCAACAAGAAACAAGTAAAGGTCACCGCAGACTTCATAGAACACAACAGCTGAATGCAGAAGCAGACATTCTGAGAATGCAAAAGTCACAAGTGTTTCAGACTAGGGCAAATGCCTGAGTGCCTTTCAGTTTCCTGTGCATTTATTTCTATACTCCCTAAGACATTGAGGAATATCAATGCTTCTTCTTAATAGGGTTAGACATGGAAAGCATATGGGGTTCTCTGTTCTGGGAAAGAGTTTCTGAGCTCTCCAACTTCAAGCTCCCTTCTAACCTAATGACACAAGTACAACTCAAGGGATACATGGTTAAGCAAGGAAGAGTCCGGAACACAGACTGAACCTATCCAATGACACAGACATTTGACCTCCTTACACACAT
Organism: Pachyuromys duprasi; assembly: GCA_028658305.1. Classification (NCBI taxonomy): domain Eukaryota; kingdom Metazoa; phylum Chordata; class Mammalia; order Rodentia; family Muridae; genus Pachyuromys; species Pachyuromys duprasi. The sequence goes on from CM053763.1 coordinate 1,192,062, forward strand.
GTACACATGCATGCAGTCAGCTGGCCTGAGACTTGAATCTTTATACTAGTATTATAAATAAGAAATGGTTAAGCACCTTCTTGAAGCATAACCATGATTACTAATGACTGACATTTGAGTTTTCTATTTACTTCTATGGTAAATTTTTAAAATTTACATATGGATTTGTTTATTACAATTTATTCACTTTGTATCCCAGCTCTAGCCCCCTTCCTTGCCTCCTCCCAATCCCACCTACCCTCCCTCTTCTCTCCCTATGCCCCTTCCCTATAACTGTTTATAAAGCACATTTATTCAGGTTAGTGTAACCCAGGCACTACCTGTGTGCATTTTGTCAGACAGTCAGCCCCATTAATGACTGCTGCTGGATCTTGGTTTAAAGGCACCTTTGGTTTGTCTGGGATTTTGTTTTGTTTTGTTTTGTTTTCCTAGAATCCACTATTCACACCAACCTGGCTTTGGATTTATGAACCTCCTGCCTCTGACTCTTAGATATTAGCATTAAAGGCTTGTGACACCAAATTTGTTCTTAAAATTACCGCTTGTAAATCATTAAATTTTCAATCCCATAGCTGTGGGAAGAATATAAACATTACAACAGGCTGTTATTAATCTTCTACAGTACAAAGCTGCTACATTATCACTCAAAGTCAACTAATACAGAAACTTGGGGGCTAAAGAATTGTAAGGGTAGATTAAATCAAATATGAATTATTTGCTTGTTAATACCATCAACAATATGAGTAGGAGAAATCCAAAGCAATAACAACAACCTCATATTGCATGGGTGTACTTTGCTTTTAACTGTCTTTCATGGCGTGTACTGGCTAGTTTTTATGTCTATTTGCTGACACAAGCTACAGCCATTTGAGAAGAGAGAACCTCAACTGAGAGAACACCCCACCAGATTGTGCTGTGGGCAGGCTTGTGATGCTTTATCTGTTGTTGATGATTGATGTGGGTGGTATCAACAGTAGGGTGACTGATTGCTGTTAAAAAGCAAGGTGAGGAAGACATAAGGAGCTAGCAGAAAGCAGCACTATCCTACATTCTTTGCTTCAGCTCCTGCCTCCAGTTCTGTCCTACTTGAGTTCCAGCCCTGACTTCCCTGGACTACAAGCTGTAAGAGTAAATAAACCCTTCCCTCTTCGAGTTGCTTTTTTTGCTATGGTGGTTGTCACGGCAAAGGAACCCAAACTAAGATGCTGAGTATATGAATTGAGTTGTGAATAGAAGCATCTAGGACAAGTGGCATAGCTAAAAATATGTTCATTAAAGAAAGGTCCAGAAAATAAAAAAAATAAATTTTAAACCTTGATTTTGAAAAGGGAATTGAAAACAGAGATATGATTCTTTGGTGTTAGGGTTAGATGCTCAGACAAGAGAACATCTAAAGATGTTTATGGACTGTTCTGCTTCTAGACCTTTTCAAGAGAGCTGAGTGTGTAAATATGAAAGCTGCCAAAAAAGCAGAGAAATCTGGAGTTGTATCACAGGAAATTTTCACACTGATATTACTGTTAAGTATAATAAAGTTCCCTTTCATAAAAGATGGCAATATAGGAGACATGGTGATAATATAGACAGATGTGAAGGCCTTCCTGTTTTAGGTACCTGTCTGGATATCTTAAAATTGCCTTATTATTATTGTAAGGCCATGTTCATTGTTTGGAATTTAAGGATGGCAAGGGTTTGTACAATGTAGAAATACTTCCATTAAAAATGTATGTTTTTCATTGTCTGAAAACAAAAGCAATTGCTAAATAAAAACCCACTAGTAAGATTTTTGGCTTTCATGTTGAGTGCAATGAAATATCTCATTTTGATATATCACTGTGACTGCTGGGCTGAAATTAGACTGTGGAGGCCAGGCCAAGGATGAAAGCAGGACGATCAATTGGAAAATTATTTTGGCAATCCAGGCAATTAATGGTCCAGTAGTGAAAAGGGAAGCAATCATGAGAAGCAATTGAATTTCAGAAACATTAACATTTTAAGAGTGTAGGCTGTATTTTAAATGTGAGGGACATAAGGAGGTGGTAACAATGATGTTAAGATTTTAGGTAACTAAATAGACAAATTGAGCTGACGTTTTCTTAGATAAGGAACACTAAAGAAGGAAGATTATATTTTAAGGTAGTTTCATTTTTAAAACAGTTCAAAACTCTTATTAGATGGATGAACAAGCCCATGAGGGTATGGTCAAACACTGCCACAGAGTCATGTTGAAGGTGATGAATATGGAGAATCTCCAGATAGATTGAACTATCCTAAAGACTAGGAACAAGTTTAAAAAAATAGGAGGGCAACAGAGCTGACAACATTGATTATTGCTACTTAAAGAGAACAGTGGAACAAATTAGTTTTATAATTTCATAAATTGGGAAACAAAATCAGCTGAGGTGATAAGGACAGCAGGTGGAAAGTTATGTGAGAACGGAGAAGACTGACCATATAGGGAAATGAGGCATGGTGCATCCTTGGTCTCATTTGTAATTGGAGGCCATGGGTTCCAGAATAAGTTCAATGAACATAAGTTTGTGATCTTATTCCAAGCCACGTTTTCCTTTCCAAAGAGAAACAAAAGACTTGGAAGGTTCTATTTGATCACCTTGGTACTTTTTTTTGGCATGCAAGGAAATTGAGGATGACTATGGAAGTATCAATACAATAACGTAACATGGAGTGCCAGTGAGGTGGACCGAAAGGGAAGGAAGAAGGGACAATTGATATTTTGTTAAAGTTGATTTAGGGAACTGGAGGGAATGACAAACAAAACTGAGGAGGGTTATGATTAATGATTTTGCTGAGGCAAATGAGATGTTCTTGTAACAGAGCAGCTGAGACACATTGGATTCCTTCAAAGAAAGGTCCAAGGCCAGGTGTGGTGGTACATGGTCTTTAATCTCAGCAGTTGGGAGGCAGAGACAGGAGGATATCTGTAAGTTCAAGGCAAAGAGGGAAGCAGTAAATAGCTGCAAGAGGAGCAAGATGCTAACCAGCCCAGATGCAGAAAGGAGATTCCCAGAGCAGAGATCTCCCTGGGGCACAGATTTGCAAACTGCCACCCAGGCAGGTTATACCACAGGTGACGTGACTGCCTTTGAGCCATTCACACTCCTGTAAGTAACCCCAATAAATTCAGTTGGTTCTCTAAACTGGACTCTGGTAGACTCATTATTTTGGTCTGCCTTGGTTTCCTATCTGGGGTGAGCAGACGTGTATGAGTTGTGACTCCACAGGGACATTTCCATATACACTAGCGGGTTTTAAAATCTGTAAGGGGGAGCTGTAATATGTCAAGGGCCTATAGTTTCCCATGAAGATTAGGTTTAGAAATGTGCTTCTTCTCTAAAGATACAAACCAGTTTCAACAATGTCAGTAGTACATGCTCTATAATTATTAAAACCAAAAGAAAAATGTTCAGAGTATTTTACGAATTTAAATGAGATTTTTCTGTGAGCATATGAATTATTGCTTGGATGATTCTATGATCTTTGGGACAAAAAAATCAGCCTAGTTGTGCTAACTTAATTAAAGGACTTCTCTGTATTAAATTCAGTCACTATCAAATATACTACAGGCATTTCAGAAAGAAAGAGAGAAGGAAAGCAAGCATTCAGGCAGGGAGGGAAGGGAGAAGAGGTGGTTTATCCTAGTAGAGAACTGGTAAAATATCAAAGGAGCTATAAGAGTTTGAATTTATCTTTAATCATCTGTCTTGCAATGGAGAAGTCATTAGTCAAAAACAGCTACGTACTTCAGCTTCTCCTACTGTGTGCTCCAAGGCAGATTCTGAGCTGTCCTCACAGCCTTAGCCATTACAGTTCAATGCAGACACGCTCTGTGCTTACATTCCCTGACACTTTAGACAACAGAGCTAAGTTTATAAAACTTTCCTTTTGGTGAATGCTCTGGAAGAAGAGGTTCACTCTTCCTATCGTCGCAGCTTGAAAGTTCCAGTTGAAAAGAGTAAAATCACGTAACGGGAGCTTACCAAGAGCATGTGCAAGTATTTCATATGCTTTGCAAAACTGCATTAGCAACAAATCTGAGGTGACAGGGAATCTGAGAGTTTCCACTACAGTTGCTGTGAACTTAAGTCCAGCCTAAGAAGCACAGGTAGTCATATCTAAGAGTAACTCAGGGCCACTGGTGTTCTGGTGATTCTGCTGAGCTTCTTCAGTGTCTCTAAGGGTTTACAAAATGTATCACACCTGCCAGGGCACAGTCAGTGTCTACACATTCCAGGAATAAGCAACATGTTTGCTTGCCTCATTATGGTATAACTAAAAATTCTTGATGATACCACTCCTAAAATTTTAGCAGAGCACTCAAGTACTATGAATCTTATCTGTAGCCAATAGCAATAGAATATATAAATTGCACATATTCAGTAGTATATATATATATATATTAGCTACATACATATCTCATATATATTAGCATATGCATGTACTTGTACATATCATTTGTATATACCTTTATTAAGATATACATTTTGGTTATATTAAATAAATAATCCTTTTAAAGAATTAGATTCATTTCATGTGCATGAGTGCTTTAGTTGTATGTATTTATGTGTGCATGAGTGCACCAGATGTCTCCTCAGAAGTCAGGAGAGAACACTGGATCCCCTCGAACTGGTATTACAGGTGGTTTGAGACACCACGTGCATGATAGGAACTGAATCTAGGTCCTTGGGAAGAGCAACCAGTGCTCTCAATTACGTAATTTGGATTTTGTGGATGCACATGCTATTTATTTATAGCTTAATATTTTTAATAGAGTGATAGATAGACCAACTATATTCTAATGGAAGTGAATCCCTAGTAAGCCTCAGAGGCAATGATTCTGTACAGACAAGAAAATCTATGATTTCTAGCATCTATAAATATTTCTCTCACAAATTGTATCCCAGTGGTCATCCCTGTTTCTCTAATTTCAGTGTTCTTTGTACATGCATGAATGAGTTATCAGTGGAAACATAGATATTAGGACATCCTCTCAGTGAAAGTTAATTTTTAAAGTAGCAGTTTAAATGATGCTAAACACTGCTTTTCAAAAATCCCACTCATTTGTTAGCCACTGAACTAACAATGAGATACGAAGAGCTTAATCTGAGACAATAATAATATATACTTCATAAAGGTCAAAGTCAAGCTCTTCGACTAGATTTCCATCTGTGCTCCTCTGAAGAGTATTTGTGTACTCCAAGGACAGGTTTTTGTTTTCTTGTGAGGCTTTATATTGTCAGACATCCCAATGATAATTTTATTACAATTCTCTATTGGGGATGAAGGCTAAGTGAATAGTTTGTGTTCTTTGTTGCCATAAATTTTGTGTTCTCAAAGGGCTAAATCCCTAATATTGACTCAGTATCAGAGAGCACTCACCAGAAACTCATGCTTGCTAGAAGGTTTATGAATAGGATTTTTGGTTGCTCTCAGAAATTATTCCTAACAGAATATTTATTAATATAGAGTAGAATTACACAAATTCCTAATATCAATGACAGCATGCAAAATAAATTTTGAAAATGAATATCCTCTTCACATTCCACACTTTTACTAAAATACATCCATTTAATATCTTTTTCAGGCACTTTTATAGCATATGTTCCTGCCTCCTGCTGCTTGAAGAATGCTACCTTTTATGGAGGTATACAGAAAAAAAGCCAGCATCTCCTGTGGCATTTCAATGTCACTTCTCATGGGAAATAGTCAGAGAGGGGGATTGAGCTCTGCTTCCTCTTAAGTCCATTCCGCTCAGCTTTTCACTCCTCTGGACAGCACCAAACCACTTTTTAAAAAGCCCCTTTAATGTCACTATTTAGGGTATTCAGTATGTGCTTGGGCAATTTTGTATCCAGATCATCAAAGGATACTTTAAAAATCCTATACCAAACCCTTCAGGAGGATGACACTCCTGGAGGAATTTTATTTAATAGCTTCTCAATAGAGATGACATTTTGACACACAGCCTGCTGGTACTACCCAACTTACATAGTAAAACTCAAAATTTTGTAGATAATTTTGTTTCTTTGTATTCCTGACAAAATCTCTGCCTCTGGGGACTCAGTTGATGAGATTTCTGGACAGGAAAGTGACTGCTTTGTCCATGTCTGATTTGCCTCAAGTGGTAGCAAAGAAGAGAATCAGAAAAGGCTGGTGGCATTTGATGAGAAGGTTTTCGGAGGAAACCATGACTCATCTGGGATATTGGCACTTGGTGCACTGAGCAGGCAGTAATGTGTCTTATACAGAACATGCATGAGGCTGGACAGAACACCCTCTTAACTTGACACCGGGATATTGGTACAGTGCTGATCCAAGAGCCACAGAAGTCACTATTGGACACCCCCTGAAGGTTGTGTCTGTATTCTGTTGTATCCAGCAAGTATCGTGAAGCATGTAAGAATGTTCCAGACAGATTTCAAGCTTAGGCTTAGAAATTATAGTAACCTCTGTCTTTTCCTTTCCAGTTTGCCTTATTTTCAATCTTAGTTAGAAAGAGGCCATTTGTAAATAAAGTCATTAAACAAAACTAAGTTATTTTGAACTCCAACATGGAGTTCTGTTTCTTTTTTCTTTTGATGCTTTTAAGCATCCCAACTAAATGTAAGAAAAAAATGTCTCCCACATGCTGGCCATTTCTCTACCTCTCTGTGGCTCATACAGCTTCAAATGCTGCCAGGAGCAGTGCGGGGCCCTTGTCAAGCCATCATCAGGGCTCCTGCAGTGCCTAGATTTGATTCTACTAGAAAGCTTCTTCTGTTGGCTGTCTGCAAAAGGTAAGGCTTGCAGAGCTTGCCCGTGGTGTGGGAGAGGGCAGAGCAGGCAGGGGGTAGACTGAAGACAAAATCCAAGGATTCTCCTACCTAAAAAATAAACATTTATTCTGAGTCTCTTCATGGGGAAGAATAGTTACTTGTTCATATCTTCTTGCATAGGCTGGTTACAGATTCAGTGTTTGAAAGCTGCTAGGAATGTTTAGAGACACTAGTGTTGAAAGGAATCTTGTCCTTACAGGTAAATGTCAGATGTGTTAGTCAACATGCCTTAAGACCCTTACTGTAGAGCTCACATAATGAACACTTTTACTACTAAGCTTAAGAAGATGTTGATTCAACACCTGCTATGGTTTAGAGATATTTCGCTAAAGGTTTGTACACTAAAGGTGGCATGTGTGACTACAGAAAAGTGGAGGAACCCTCAGGAGATGGGTCTGGGGAAAAGAAACTCAGTCTTAAAGGCGCCCTTCTATTCTCACTTGCTTACTTTCTGGCTGTAGAACACTTATTACAAGGGCTCAAAGCAACCAACCCAACAATATTCACCACCTCTGACACTATGGACCAAGATGAGCTTTCCTCCTGAGAAGTTGTTTATCATGAGTATTTGATCACAGGGATGAAAATGCTAACACATCAATGGTAGCAGTAGTCATGAAAACTTCTTTAGGCTTCATTATGTCATGAGCATAAACTAGTGAGTTGAGCCTGGGAGGTATAGCTTGCCACTGCCTACTTCCCTGTGGTACTACCTTCACTTCAACAAAGTGATACCATCTTCATTTGCCCCACTTTTTTGTTATTTTTGTTGTGAGTTTGTTTGTGGGAAGAGAACTAATTTGTGTCTCTCAATTAAGCTATACTTTATTTACAGTAGGCTTTGGAAAGGTACATTTACTACTAAAAATGTAGTTTGAAAATCATTAAATTTACCTTCTGATAGAAAAACAAAAATAAAAAAACAAAACAAAACAAAAAAACAAGTTCTGTGTGAACTTTCCCAAACCAGACTATGGGTGACTATGTCCTTAATTTACATTAAGGTGCTAGGAAAACCTGTCCCATTAGTGTTGAGCTCAAGATAATGGATTGTTTCAGACAAGGAAATGTTAGACATAGCTCCCTGTGTATATATCAATGCTTATAAGAAGAAGGAAGGTCAATTCCAGAAGTCGGGAAAAGAACTTCTCTACACTTTTGAGGTAGATCCTTAGTCAAATCTTCATATCCCTGGAGCTACCTACTCAAACTTGTACTTTCCAAACAAAGACATGCAAGAGATCAACTTTCTTGATTTAATTATTTATTTATTTATTTATTGGTCATAGTTTCACTATGTAGCTCTGGTTGGCCTTGGTGCATGCCTCTACTTCTTGAATGCTGGGCTTAACTTGATATGCCAACGCTGGTTGGTATTTCTGGGAAGACTCCCCTTTTCTGAAGAGAAAAAGAAGAGGTGTGGATTGACCGGGATAGGGTGCGGGAAGGACTGGGAGAAGAGGAGGGTCAGGATGTAAAGTAAATTAATTAATTGTTTTTTTTTAAAGGAAGGTTTCACCACCATGCCAGACAACTTCTCTCATTTTATACCAGTAAAACTGTTCACTGGGAAAACTAGCAGAATGGTTTAGAGGGATAGCATGCTTAAAATAACAGCAACAGCAGCAAACAACTATGCTATGAAACTATGCTCTGTAGAAGTTCACTTAGATGTATAGTTTGGGACTAAACAAATGTTTATTTGAGTGGCTACCTCAATTCAGCTTTGTAATATGTTTATTTGTGAGGCCATTATAATATCTTGAGTTCTAAAAATAAAATAAACCCATTCTTCTGAGCTTTGTGAAAAAGTGGACAATGAGGTAGAGCGTGTAGCTGTGGGTGGTATTTGCAGAACAAAGAAAACACCGAGAGCAACCAAACGAACGCTTTTCTTTCTATTAGTTCTTTGAGAATTTCATACAATGTGGTTTGATCGTATCTACATCCTAAATGCACTTTTATTGCTGTTTCTAGTTGATTTTCTTAATTCATCCAGCTAGTCTGCTAGCAGCAATTAATAACAAAAGCATTACTTCTCTGTAAACTTTAAGTGGTACCTTAAAAAAATCTTTTCTCAGATTTTAATTAATCTTGAATATTTAATACTTTTGCATAACTTAGGCAACAGCTTATCTTTTTTTTTCTTGCCTAGGGCTCCTTGAACTTTAATTAGTATGCAACGTATCTTGCAAGATTTCCATGTTACTTTTAAAGAGCAATAGTTTTGATTCATTTAAACTCAACAGCCAGCATCAGATAGGGAGTTGATGTAATAATAATTACATTGCAAAGGGAATGAATAAAAATAAATGAAAAAAAGAAGTTTTCTAAAGTTTAAATTTGACTTTTACACTGTGGGTGATATGTAGATCAAAGATGAATGTTATTGACAGGATGTCTGTGTTCCCTCAAAACTTATCCACTGGTCCTCAGTGTGAAGATCATATGTGGAGGGGAGGTATGCTGGGAGGGGTTAAATTGTGATGGCAGAGAATACATGAATGGGATTAGGGCTTCTATACAAGAGACCCCAATTTCCCCCTCAATAATTTTGTCATGTGACAATAGTTGGAAGATAAAAACCTGTGCACTAGATGGTGGTCTCCTGCTATGGTCCCTCCTGTCAAGCCTTCATCCCCCAGCAGGCATCTATTATCTATTTGTGTGTGTGTGTGTGTGTTTGTGTGTGTGTGTGGTTAGAAGCTATTGGGTAGGTGATATTCTGCTACAACAGGCCTGAATACCAAGGCGGTAGGTGCAGTGTTTGTGAGGACATATGAAACCTCGCAGTGATAAAGGGAAAATGGAACTGGAGACAGGGAGAAAGATCCTTTAGGAAACAACAGGAAACCTTCTCAAGCCCACCTTCCAGAAAAAAAAAAGGAAAGGAAAGAAAAGAAAAGGAAAGGAAATGCTTATATCAGTGAAGAATGTGGAGTTGTGTGTAAGCTTGAGCCAGTAGTTCAGCTTGGGTGACAAAGGCAGAAAGGTAAGAGAAGAGTGTGTCTTGAAAACCAAACACAAGCATTAACTTAACAACAACCGCCCCCCCCAAACAAAACAAACAGACAAAAATCAACCAAACAAGTTGCCTTATTTCTGTTCTCAGCCTGAGCCTGCCCTGATCATGGTCACATGTCAGTGTTAAGATGGCTGGTTCATTTATGCCCTTGTTCCCAAGAAACTCCTGTGGTTACAGAATGAAGCACTAGCTTTTCTGGACCCAAACACTGAGAAGGAGCAGACTTTGAGAAACCCACAGAAAATACATTGCTAATAGAGAAAGCAGTATAATCCAGTGCCAGAGTCTTGGAATTATGTAACCAATACACAGGAGAAGAATCTAGTTGTTTGGAGACCAAAGAAAACCCAGTACAACATGATACTGACATATAAATTCAGAGTCTCTGAGTGATGAACTACATATGTGGGTCTTTACATCTCTCTGGAATCAAGAACTTTGTCTTATCCAGATGTCAGTAGGACCCAGGATTGTCAGAAAAGGTGATTGTGCACTGTAATGTGTCCAATATTAGACCAATTCACAACTGTCATACCCTTTTCACTGTTAAAGTTGTTTTGTGACAAATTAGTCATTTTACAGTTGTAACATCTACATTTGAATTTCCACAAATCACTTATAAGTTTTTGTTCGTTTTTGACTTAGACTCGTTGAAATTGGTCTCTATGGATGGCTTTTATTATTTTGTATATTTTTACAAATATGTAATACTTGACCATGTTGCCTTCACACACTTCTACCCTCCACTTGCCCTCAACTTCCCTTGTGCTTAGTTTTACATCATCTTGACACAAGCTACCATCCTAACACTGTGACCCTGGGTGGTAGAAGAAAGCAGACTGAGCAAGCCAGTAATCAACACTACCCTATGGTCTCAGCATCTATTCCTGCTCAGACTTCTAGGGGTAGTCAACTAGACGCAATAAGCTGAAATACATCTTTTCTTCCAAAGTTCCTTCTTTTGATCTCAGCCTTATGCCAGGCTATCCCAAGGGATTTACAATTTACCTGCTTTGATTTACTTTTCCCAGATATAGTAAAGACAATAGGCTGCCTTATTCCAAAATTGTAACATGTCAAGGCTCACCTTACTAACTTTTCCCATCATCTGATCATCTGAGCTGCAGTTTCTACGCATGTGGCAGGTAAGATGCAAAGGTCAGAACTTCGGCATCTTTAAAATGTGGCCCATGGCCCAGCAGCAGCACCATCCTGCATGTTTTCTAAAATGAACGTCCAATTCGTATTTCAAACCCACTACACAGAGTCTGCCTTTTAATAACACATGGGGATCATGACTAGAGAGACTGAGAAGTGCTGGTGTGAAACTTCTGGCTCTCCTGAAAAGCTGCTTAGTTTTTCCTGTTTTGTTTTCTCCATTCCACAATTTCGTGCTTGCCATGAACTTGGGATTGGTATAAGAAGCTTCTGTATGGTAGCTTCTTCTACCATTAGACCTTTTCGTAGAAGTTCTTCCAGGAAACCCTTCTACCATTTTCCTATTGTGAAAAAACTCTGGTTGGCTGAGGAACTCATGCAAAAAGCTTTCAGATACTCAATTTTATCCCAGCATCTGTGACTTACGCTGAGGCCTTCTTGTTGACCCTCCTATGAGTCCCTCAGAATGAGCTATCATAGGACAACTGTGATATTACTTCAAGCTGTTTTCTACCTTGGACATTTTCCAAAATCCCCATTCCCCACAACAGTTGAAATCTAATTCCTCCAAGGGGGGGAGGGGACTCCAGTGAAATATACAGTAAACTCCACTGGTTTTTCTATTATATCTAAGTCATTGGAAATAGAGAAGAGCTGAGAACATTTCTTGATTGAAAATTATTATTTTAAAAGTGCTTCTCTTAAGACTGTTTCTGATGTTCTTTCTTCTAGGTATCTCTGAACACTTGAAAAGGATGGGTGAGTAAGAACTGGCAGGAGAACTTTGGGAGTGAATGAGTTGAAGGTGGAGTTCCTTTCCCTGAGTAACCACTGATGGCCATTCCTCCAGTGTGCACCTAGTTGAACTCATGCATGGTACAGAAGTGAATGGCCTCTCTGGGGTGTAGAGGCACAGCTTAGATTTTTCAGGTATTCTGAGACTTTGGAGGAAGTCCCCCAGCCTAAGCCATACACATGCCTTAATTTCTAATGTCTATTTCCCATGGCAGTTTTCTCTGTCTACTTCATGCCAGCTTTTCTGTGCTTGAAAGACTGTTCTTAATCTCTTCCATAAAACACTGCTCAGTTCCTTCACTAGGAATTATGCCTTTCCCCCTTATAAATTCCCAGCCCTTTCTTATGCTATTATTTCATTCATTTAGTTCTTCAAATCTACACAGTCGATGATTACCTAATCTCTGTGCAGTGCCATCTCAGGTGTCTTCTTATTCTTACAGACTTCAAAGCCTAGGAGGAGCCTCGAATACGCCATATTCAAAAAGGACAAAGCAAATTACTAAATTTCGGATTTGTCTAAGAACTTCTAATTCAGCCTTTGCTTGAAATAGCTGAAAACAATGTATTACAGAGACAAAAACTTTAAGTGCAGGAATATTGACTAGTATACTCAAAATTGTATAACTGACAGATATTTTAGTGAAGAAATTAATCACTGAACCACCAGGTTTTAACTTGTACTCAACTAATATATCATCTACTTAATTTAGTCCTTTTTTACCTCCATTGAATTCTTACTTTATTTTTAATGAATGGGAAATTAATATTCTAAGAGAAAACGAACACACCTGGCTTCCAAGGCAGTAAAGATATTCTCTGGAGACAGCATTGGCTTAAGGAAACTTCTAACTAATTAAAAGGGGCTGAGAATTCTGGATTGAAGCCAGTTACACAGACCTCCTGGGAAGGCCCATTGTTCAGAAATAAAACAGATAGAAAGATCATTTGCTGAATTCTATCAGAAGCTTAGAAGTAACTCAACAGTGGACAAGACCAACATAGAAGCTGCAGTCACCATGAGACACACTCTGTCCAACTGCAACCACATAGATAGAAGATGTTAGGCAGGAATTGCCTATTACGCTGTACCATAGCCCATATGGAATTTGAAACATTTCATTTTTCATTTTATTTGTATAAATGTTTTGTTTGCATGAATGCCTGTGGAGCTTGTATGTGCCTGGTATCCTCAGACGCCAGAAGGAGCTATCACATCCCCTTGAACTGGAATGAAGGGCAGTTTTGAGCTTCTATATGGGTATCAGGAACCAAATTAGTATTTTCTGAAAGAGTAGTCAGATTTCTAAACCGCTGAGCCTTCTCTTTTGCCTCCATATGTAACTTCAATACTATAACTTATTTAACGTAAATGGAATCAATATAAAGTATTAATGAGATGGAATGATTTCTGCTAAATGTTCTGGACTGTTTATGGATTTTGAAACTTTAGTAAATTTCAGTTAGAAGTTTATTTTTAAATACCAGGTAAGTAACTACATGTAGGTACTGTCTACCATATTGAACATTGTAACTTATATAGCTAGCCGCTATATCCTTTCCTTTAGTTTCTCATTATCTGCACTTTGAATCCCCCCAAATTCCATTGTATCAGTCTTTTTATTTTTTTTTCTACTCCTTCCTCTCTTGCTCAATTGTTTCAGTTTTCAGATATCAGAAGAATCTTATTCTAAATGACATGTTAGAATCACTATAGGAATATGTAGTTAAGATACTGTTCACACAGACTAGGCAAGATAACACTTGAGTCTTTCATAAAAACCATTTCTAAAATGGAAACCAATTTTCCTTTCCTACTGCCATTCTCCCTCCGTCTACACCTGTAAGTTCTCTTCACTCCAACTTCAAGATGCTTTGGTTTTACCCTTTCCATTTGTCTACTTGTTTTTATGGTTGCTACACGGTCCTCTTCTACCACCTCTGCTAAACTCAGTGGAGAAAATACTAAAAATTCAAAACATCACTTCCCTGAAAATCCTTCCATGACTTGCCATAACTGGTTTTGGGGATAAAGCATGATCCTTTTCATATGTTAAACCACTCAGGGCCTTTTCCCCTTGGCTCTACTTAAGTTTCTAGCAATGTATCTATCTTCCCTTCCCACTAGCTGTCAATCTGTAGGACTCAGGATGATGATGGGATTTTTCTGCTTCAAAGCAAAGTCCCTTTCTCTCATGCTCTCTTCTAGGTTGCCTGGAATATCTATCTTTTGTGCTGGTGATTTGCTTCTCTCTCCCTGTCTCTCTGTCTCTCTTTCTCTCATTCTTCCTCCTTCTTTTTCCCTCCTTTTCTTCTGGAAATGTTTTTCTCTATATACATACTAAGGAAGTAAAGTTCAAAGGTTATGTCTTCTGAGCCAGGAAGATGTTATTGTGAAACACTATTCCTGGGAAGATGTGAACATATACTCATCCCAGATAGGAAAGTGACAACAGACAAACTTATGGACACAAACTATGTTCATCTTTGTGAACCAATGAGCTCTACTGGGCTTACTTACAGACAGATGGGCAGTGAGTTACTTACAGGAGAGGAAATTACTCAAGAGGACTGTATCACCAATGCTCACAAAAGCAGGAAAATAGACACAGCTCAGCCTGGAGGAACTCAAAAGAAGGGAGAATTTCCTCTCCAGGTGGCCCAGTTGGTGTGAGCCTTGTCCATGGGACACCACAGAACTTGCTTCTTTCAGGCAGCTTAGGCTAGTCTGGTCTCTGAGGCTATTTGGCTGGACACTTCTTGTACACAACTTGGCTTGTCTGAAAGTGACTCAGCACTCTTCACTGTTTACATACTTTTGGAGAGGACAGGGTCTAGAGAGTCTGTTCAGTTTCTGGGGACTTACTGAACCTGAGTTATTTACCTTCTTGCTTAGGGATCTTGCCTGCAGGATAGAATGTTTGAGTCTGGAGAAAACTGTTACATAACAACAGATGACTCAGCACAAAAAGGCACTGGCCTCCAAGTTTGATCACCTGAATTCAATCCCTGGGATCCCTGTGATGCTAAGAAGGAATGCTAAATGTTCTCTGACATCCATCCAAGCATATCATTTATACAGCATACATGTATGTGCAGGTGAGCACTCACACACACA
>CM053763.1:1207090-1227129 GCA_028658305.1 Pachyuromys duprasi
TCGGCAGGTCCTTTGCAAATGTGGATCCATGGTAATAATTTTCATGTTGATGAAAGCTTCCCTGAACTAAGCTAAGACAGCAAAGGGAGATGATTAAAATTCCTGAATAAATGTGAAACAGGTGCCACTTGTGGAAGGAAAACAAAGCTAATCCTATCAACAAATGCTGCATGGCACTTAGAGGTCTCACCCTGATCACAAGGGCAGATAATGGTCAATTTAGGCCAGTTTGGTTTTTGATTAACAAAGCTCGGTCAGATACTGCAATTTATGTGTCATGCAGACCCATTTTCTATAGTGTTAAACACACACACACATACACACACTCTCTCTCTCTCTGTCTCTCTCTCTCTCCACTCCTCTTTCTACATTCCTCTCTGGCTCATGCAACATTCCTTTTGATATGGATAGATTTGACAAAAAAAATGAGTTCCCAACTCCAGTAAGTTCTGCAATAAATTCAGAGGCACAAACTAGCATCCTCGTTTCTATTAGGCCTACAGGTGTTTTCCGAATTTTAAACAATGATACTAAAGAAAAATAAAATCATAATAATTAATATAATATTAATAATAACATATATAAAAAAACCAAGCTTATTGCCTCTGTAATACTGGCTCTAGGAAGCATAGAAAAAAACCACACATTAAGAAAAATACATGTGTTCAACTAATGAGTAAAAGAAAAATGATGGCAAATCCCAAGTCTCTGTAAAAATTGATGGGTTTTCTTGTTTGTATGTTCTCTTAGAAATATTTGTGATTCTTTGTTCATTTTTCTCATGTTACACATTATTTACATACAATAGCAACAACAAAAATACCCAAAGAACAAGTTCTTTCTAAACTTCTGAGATAGACACCATTCTTTAATCACCATCCCGAGTTTTATTTTAATAAAAGTAAAAGTGTAAAAAAAAAAAAGCTCTCCTCCGCTCCTGTTGGGTGCCATCTACTCCCTTTCTGAATTCTCTTCTTCCTCTCTCTTTCACTATAAAAACTTCTTCCTATGGGCTACATCTGAGCAGGGATTCTAGGTCCTCTCCATGCATGGTCCTTGGAATATCAGTCTCTGCAGAGAACCCTAAGACCAGATTTTTTTGGCTCTGTTGGTCTCTTTGTCGAGCTCCTGAACTCTCCAGGTCTTTCCATCTCCCCCTTTTTTCAGAAGATTCCCCTGCACTCTGCCTAAAGTTTGGCTCGGAGTATCAGCATCTAGTTCAATACCCTGATCAGTAGAGCCTTTCAGAAGTCCTCTGTGGTAGGCTCCTGCCCTGTCTTCTCCTACTTTGGGTGTCTATCCCATTTGTCCTTCTGAATGAGTACTGAGCATCTTCTCTAGGGTCTTTTTTCTTGTTTAGCTTCTGTAGCAGCTCAGTCTCCAAGTTGGGGAGCAGGAGCTGTTTCCCTCCCCTTGGGTGTGTGTGTGTGTGTGTGTGTGTGTGTGTGTGCAGCCTTGCCAGGCCACAGAAGAAGACAATGAGACCAATTTGGATAAGACATGATAGGCTAGGGTCAGAGTGAAGGGAAGGGGACCTTTTCTATCTGTGGTCTAGGGGAGGTGAATAGGGGGAGAAGATGGAGAGAGGGAATAAATAAAATTTTAAAAACTTCTCCCATAGAGAAAGCATCAGGAAAAAATTGGAAATCTTTTTTTTTTTTTGAGCATATAGGAGAACTGTCTTTCTTTGTACATATTCAATATGTTGAGGTAAACAGACCCCTAAAGAAAGTTATTACTAAGAAAAAAGAAGATTTATATTCTAGCCATTATAATTTAGAAAAAAAAAGAAGATGAAAAGAAAAGAGAGGGAAAAAAACCTATGCAAATATCCAGGGACTGGAGAGAGGCGGTAGAGTCTGGGGCGTGTGCCACCGGTTGGGAGCCTCCGATGCCAATCTGCCATCCTTTGTGAAGAGCTATTTTCACAAAATACCACCCTAATGTTCAGTTTTGGCTACACAGTGTCTAGTTAAAACTGAAGCCACTAATGACTTGGCAAGAATAAGTACTTAGTTTTACAAATCTCTGCAGGTTTTAATAGTTGCCTTTTCCACCCCTAAGCCTGTGGATTTGTGTCTATTTCTAGGTACTTAACTAGGCAAATTCTTTTCATTTTGTTTTATGGGAAACTTTTTCTGTCCCTACTAATTTAAAATATAATTAGTATTTAATTATCCTATGTAATTACATTAGGTAAGCCTTGCATAAACATATTTCAGAATGAATTGCAGCCTTCACATGACATGGTAGAAACATGCAACATCTAAAGCAAAGGTTCTCAACTTTCCTGATGTTGAGAGCCTTGAATACAGGTCCCCATGCTGTGGTGACACACTCAATCATAAAATTGTTTTTGTTGCTATGTCGTAACTATAATTTTGCTGCTGTTATGAATCTTAAGGTATATATCTGTGTCTTCTAATGGTCTTAGGTGACCCCTGTGGAAGGGTCAGTCGACCACAAACGGGATCATGACTCATGGTTAAGAAACACTGATCTAAAGGAAGATGGTCTATGGCTACTATTCTTTGTCCATCAATCCCATATTTCAATGTATTATGTATCCCATAATACATTGCAAGAATGTATTAGGAGAGGGTGCTCTTTGGGTTCTTAGTGTTGATTCAAACGTCTACAATGTATCTATGGAGTTGGCCTAAGCAAATATATTAAGAAAATGTTTAGAACAATACTTTTAATGTTTTTGTTTGCTATCATTTTTACATTTCAGATAATAATATCAAAAGCAAGAAATATTAGTAAGGAATTTATTTAAATTTTTATGGTTGATCTGGCTACATGTTAATATTATTTATCTTTCACTCTTCTCCTTATCTTCGAAGATATAACTATTTTTCTGACATTACTTGTATGCACCAAGCCCTCCTTGGGATTTAAATGTTAAAGCGCAGCTATATGGCACACCAAAAGCAAACACTTTTTTTTCCCATCCTAATACATGCAATGCATCAAAGGAGACAAAGTCTGTGGTTCAGTGCTAAAATGGTTAACACAGCTTTTCTCAACCCTCTTGAGAGATTGTTTACTATGACATTTCTTCTTTCTAAAGAATAAAAATAAAACAATGTTTACTATGACATTTCTTCTTTCTAAAGAATAAAAATAAAACAACCCCTCTGTCAGTCATTTTTATACTTAAAAACAAGATCACTTTAGAATCATATCAGAGTGGCAACTTGCTTGAACAACGGGTTTTCTAGACCAGTGGTTCTAAACAAATGGGTTGTGACCCCTTTGAGGGTTAAACAGACCCTTTCACAAGGGTTACCTAAGACCATTGGAAAACACACAGGTACATTCTGATTCAGAACAGTGGCAATATTACAGTTATGAAGTAGCAACAAAAATAACTTTATGGTTACGGGTCACCAAAATCTGAGGAACTGTATTAAAGGGTCTCAGCATTAGGAAAGTTGAGAACCACTGGCCTAGACATATGGAACAGATCAGACAATCAGGTGTGAACAAGAATGCCCTACCCCAGCCCTAAATCCTTTGTTAATGCATAAACTCAGCCCTCACCTCAAAGGGGGAAAGAGAGTTTCTTTTCGATCCAAACATGCACGACCAGACCCAGGAACACAGATTAGTTAGCCCAAATTTTATGTTTTAACATGGTACTTTGAAGATTCTATAGTTACAGAATGAGAAAGTCATGAGTCAAGGTACTTTTCAAATATATTAGTGGAAATATCAGATAAGCATCTCATAGCAAAGTAGAAAACACTGTTCTAGGCTTCAGATGTTATTTGGCCACTTTGATAGCTCTTTGAAAGGTTGGAGACTAGGAAGATGTTCAAACAACCCAAAGGATGTTTCTAATAGTTACATACAGAGAATGGAAATGAATGGTATAGACAGAGTTTTCTTCAATTATTTAAAACTCTTCTCTGTTAGACAATTCTTGGTCAAATGAGTGGGATTTGAATTGTATCTCTGGCCCTCCATGTAGACATGATTTCATGAATTGCCAAGAAGATTCTAAGATTGCTATCTGGCAGGAGGCTTTCTGGCAGGGAACAAAGATATGATTATCCCCTCCATTAAGGATTACTCTAAGTCTACCTGTTCATCACCTACACAAGAAAACATCTCCAGGAAGCTATCTGTTTCAGGGATCTTAGAAATATTATCTGGTCTACCTAAACATGTTGGGCTGCCCTGGGAGAAAAATAAAATATATGAGTTGATGGAAATAAAGATTAAAAACTCAGTTTTACCTTGACCAAAGAGCAGGTTTCCTTGATCTGAGAGAAGTGGCACACCATGATCATTGGAGAGGGTACAGGAAAGAGAGACTATTATTTATTTTATTTTTATTTATTTATTTTATTTATTACAAGATATTCACTTTGTATTCCAGCTGTAGCCTCCTTCCTCATCCCCTCCCAATCCCACAACACACTCCCTCCCTCTTCTCTTCCCATGCCCCTTCCCCAATTCACTGATAAGGGAGAGAGCCTTTGCTCCCCTTACTAGAGAACCCACGTGGAAATTGAGTTGCTACATCTGCTACATGTGCTACATCTGTTCAGGGTTTCTAAAGCCTATTTTTGTATGTGAGATTTAGGAACATAATGGGGAATGGCTTTACCACACCTAGAAACCTTTTCTGGATAAACTACTTTTTGAAACTACTGGGTATAAAATAAATCAAATTGTCTGATTTTTGTAAGTCCTGGATTCCTGGGCATGCGGTGGTCTTTAGCTGCTTTCTTGGAATTACATATGCAGCAGATTTCCTGTAATGCTGGGCTTGCTTTAGAGCTCTGGCTTTTGGGGCCATTTTCTTTACTTGCTGAGGTTCTTCTGGCCACTTGCCACACTTATCTCATGAGTGTAATACTCTGCAACAAACCTTGTGTATCAAGTTTACTGCTTTTTTGTTAGTTTTCTCTTAGTTCACTCGGTAGATGGAGGATGCCAAGAGAGGCCAGAGCAAGATCCAAGAAAAAGTGGACATTAAAGACTGAATGAGAAAAATCAAAGCTGGGTGGTGTCCAGTATCTCTCTCTGTTTTTTTGTTTGAAGCTGGTGCTCAGGTCTTAGGACCCTGTGTGACTTGTCTTTAGGTACTTTTGAAGGCTGCTTCCCAAATGAAATAGAGTTTCACCCCTGGAAAACTACTAGTTGGCTCAAATTCAGCCATAATTCATTCCAGCCAACCTACTTTGGTAGCTTTGTATTTGGATGAGGTCAAAGTTATCTTATCAGGATTAAAGGGAGTACAAAGTTTCAGACATCACAAAACTTATCAGACACAGTGTCTGTCTCCCTGGACCCTCTTCTGTAACTACCCTAAGTGAAGGTAAGAGATCCCCAAGGGTATACTAGGTAAGTGATGCAAAAGGTTGGGAGGATGAAATGTTTCCTGTTGTAAAAGAAGTGCTTCCACAGTTGGACACTGACCTGAGAATATTGCTTAGAAAGAAGGGTTTAGCTCAGCCTATGAATTTGTGGCATTAGGCTAACCTGAGGCAGATGCTGTTGAAGAGACAGATGATTTCCGAGGCAAGGGAGATGCCTGAAACAGTTGTGGTCAACTTCTTATCCATTCCATATAATCCTGTATAGTTGAGCTCAGATTGAATGTGGTCCCCAAAAGATAAAGTTATCACATGTACTTATGGAGGCTACAAAAGATGACCAGTTAGATACATAATGGACTTGGAATAGAGCAAGCATATAGCTTGTATCTCTGGTGTAACTAATCACGCTGGATTATCCAGAACTAGTGCTTTCTACACATGTGACACTCTTAGTGCTAAAACCAAGACTGTTGTGGGCAAAATAGGTTCAAAAGAGATTCCAGAACCTAAAAAGAGAACTATCAGGTCACAATCCAAAGCTAGAAGAAGCAGTTGACACAGCCATGGGCATCAGGAACAGAATAGATGAGGTAGGCTACAGAGCCTTGGGGGCTTCTGGAAAGAATGGTGGCTTAGAATTCCCCAAGATTCTGCTGAATCTGGATAGAAAGATAGGGAAATGCCAGGTACTGGGGGAGGGGAGGGTAGAAGCCCATTTCTGGAAGCTGGTTGAAGCTTCTTGCATACAGAAAAGCAGCAATGCGTGTACAACTTATACTTCTCAGTACTTTTTCCATTTCCACCAGTTTTCTTAGGAACCTCACCACAAACCTCACTTATAGGGAAAAGACATGTTCTAAACCCCTGTGAAAATAGGTGCCATCTTTTCATACTATACTGCCAGCCAAGATGTTTCCAGAGTCAGCTCATCTCTCTCACTTATCAAAAGGGAGGAAAGGACAAGTTTCTTAGCAATCCTTCAAAATGTACTTTGACAGAAATCAAAGCAGTAGAGGCAGCCAATGCTAAGACAAATGTGATTCTCCCCTGAGTAACAGGTACCCACACTGGGGTGTCTTGATCGTTTATGAGTACCCCCTTTGTATCTCAGCCCTTGTGCATAGATCTATATTAAAATATCTTTATTAAATCCAACCGTGCTTCACGAAAATTGGCTGGTCCTGAAGTTCGTTTTTCATCAAAGCCACAAATTTTAGTTTCATCTGAGTTGAAGTTTCTAAATGTCCAAGGAAAGGTCTGTGGGCTGCTGAGGGTAGCAGTGTAGAGGTGGTGTCCCTGTCCCCTCTCTGATGACGTTATTATTGCTAGGATGAAACTCTCACTGAGCTGGGCCTTGACCAAAGAGTCAAACTGGGAAGCAAAGGAGAATTACAGTGGGACAGCAGCCCAAAAAGAGAATTTAATTTGACCTAGCTTGAATTTCAGATTGATTGGATATATAGTTGATAAGGAAAGTGATTATGGAACAAGAATGTATCTGTTCAAGGGTTTGTATGCTGGAAATTAGATTAATTCTGATAGACAATGCTATGTGCTTTCTTGTTGTCAAGAATGAGAATTGAAAATTTACTTTTTTTCTGTGTGAGGAATCAGAGCCAAGGCCTCAGAGAAGTATTCTCCCACTGAGCTGCACCGATAGCCAGGGCCATAGACGATGCTCATGCTTTTGAGGAGGTGCACCATCTCCTTCTAGATGGAGTTCATTAACTTTCCAGGGGAGCCAACTGACTTTTATGATTTCTCACATTGTGTGCACCCAGCCCTCATATAAATTATCATGTAGAATTTCTTATATTGGGCTGGAGAGATGGCTTAGCTCTTAACGGGTTCCACTGCACAATCCTGAGGATGAGAGTTTAGATCCCGGTACCCATATAAGCAAGCCTGTCACCCTGTGCACATTTTGAGTGGGGAATAAACATGTGGGTTGCTGAGCCTTGCTGGCTTCCAGCCTAGCGGAGAAGATTCAGGCCCCAGATTTAGAGGGGCCGAAGGAATAGATGGAGATGGAGGAGGATGCCTGAGATCTTCTTACGGATTTTTCATATGTATTTTGGCTCACCCATTTACATATGATTACATAGACATAAATAATTTTTAATCTCATATATTTATTTCTGTCTTTCAAGAAAAAAAATGAGTTGGGTAGATATTCTTGAAGAGAAGGCACTGAACCAAAAAAAGAAAATAAGTGCTGGGTGTATGATGATATACTTCTATCCAAAAAATATAATGAGTAATTGCTGACTCAGAAATAAGATCTGGTCTATTTTGCAATTTCTCGGGATGGCAGACTTTGTTCAAGTTGGGCCATTATTTTCTCTCTTTCTATTCTATGTTCTATCCAAAATATTTGGTGGCTTTGTTTTCCTATTTATGTGAGTAGGCTGAAAAGAGCAAACAGCATTCCACTGCTGAATTACTTTTAGTATATAGTCCTGTTAAAAGACAGCTATTGGTTGTAAAAAAAAAGTTTGTTTTGGCCTCTAAATGGCCTTTTAGTCCCCAATTTCCAGCCTCTGGGAGACATCAATGGGAAGCCACTTAACAGAACCTCAAATGAATGCATCCTCTCTATGTTTGCAATTTCCAAACTTGGGAGTTTTTTCCTCCCTACACTGGGAAAAGGAAGATACAGGGTTGATTTTATACGCATAGAATAAAGAAAGAGACAGATGCTATTGATAAGAAATGTTTCCTATAGAGGCTCATGTTTTTGATTTGGTTCCCAGCTATGGCGCTCTTAGCTAAAATTATAGAACCGTTAGGAAAGTTATGGGGCTTTGTTGAAGGAAGTTCATCACTGGGCTGGCATTTGAGCTTCTATGCAGAGGTCCCAGTTTCTGTTCTTCCTCTCTGCTTTCTGTGTGCATGTGAAACACAATCATCTGGTCCTCTGGCTCTTGTCGCCGTGTCTGACCTTGTTACGACTGAGTGGCTTCCCTCTGGAAGTGTCAGCCAGTGCAACCTTTTCTCTTCAAAGCTGTTTTGCATCAGGGCACTCCGTCGTAGCAACAGAAAGACAACCAATATACATGTTTCGAGTGCCAAAAGAAATTAAAGCTTCATCATACTGCTGTAAATAATTATGGATGGAGGTGTTTTTTGTTGTTGTTTTTAGCACAGAAACAGAAAGAAGGTACCCTGACCTGAGGCTTTTTGCCATTCAGTCTGAAGCATCATGGGAGGTTTTAAATGAATGGCAGA
This sequence comes from Pachyuromys duprasi, assembly GCA_028658305.1. Classification (NCBI taxonomy): domain Eukaryota; kingdom Metazoa; phylum Chordata; class Mammalia; order Rodentia; family Muridae; genus Pachyuromys; species Pachyuromys duprasi. The sequence continues at coordinate 1,215,652 of CM053763.1, forward strand.
GGGGAGGAGAACACAACTGCATTAGGAAAAAAAAAAGACACCACTTCTAACCTAAGCAGTAACCTCATAAGGATGCTTATGTCCTGGTAGCCAGAGTGGGTCATTTCCCTGCTCCTGTTCAGGATAACGTGGAGCACATCCCTCCAGGCTGAGCTGAAGGCAGGCTGAGGCGCAGGATAGAAACCACCACCTCCAAACTGGGCTTTACTATTACTCACAAACCAGATTCATTTGCTAAAGCCTAGCATGCTCATTGACTATTTAAGATCAACTATTGAACACCAGCTTCTTCCTACCAGTGTGTAAGTAGAAAACAGTAACTGCACATGGATCTACAACTCTGAAGAGAATGGTGTACTACAGTAGCAACTTTGTTAGTTTCTGGTGCTGGCCAGGGTCACCCGGACATTTTATGGCTCCCTCTAGTTCCTAACCATGCTTCGACAGCTCTCTGATTCTTACCCCTCTGCTTTCCCCTCTTTCAAGTGCTCTGTGGGCCCTTAGTGATTCTCCCTGGATGGAGAGAATGAGTGAACTTTGGATATAAGATATTTCTGGATGGGCTTGCTCTTAGGCTATTACAAGGGTTTGGAAAGAAAATGGTTGAGCATTGAAAGTAGTCAGGCAGCTAAAGGTGTAATCTCAGGGTCCAGCAATACAAGGGCACTAGGGTGGATAAAAGGTGATACAAAAAAGAACAAATACTATCTGTTCTCCAGTTTAACTTGTCAGAGATTATTTTAGCAATCAAAGGTGAGAGCAAAGTCTTGTTCCTTAAGAGCAGAAAATCACAGGGAAGCAAATGGCAGAGATTAACACTGTCCACAGATAAATCCTGCCTAGTCTCCACCTCCCCCATTTTTTCCCTAGGCTGATTGCCCATAATGTCACCAAAAATTTTAATGACAGAGACTGGAACATGGTAGGTCTCATGAGCCAAGCTGGGGCATCAGCCTCAAACAGATTAATTAAAGAAACAAAGTAAGTGAAAAGCTGGGGGAGGGAGGGATTCGTTCAGCATGGACATATAATAATATATAGTAAAGAGGAGAAAGCCCAGCAACTGCCTCTCTCCATCTCTCCAGGGGTGTCTTTCGGGTCCTGCCATGAGATTTGGATTTCAATAGAGAACAATAGGTATATATAAGTAAACAGTCTTACTCAAGAAAAAGTCCTGCACATCATTGACCCATTACTGCCCATGACACTATCTGGCAAAGAACTCTGACAAGTCATCAGAAATGCACAAAAAGGGAAGGTGGACTGGTGTCTTTTGAGAATGTCTCCCCTCATGCAAAGATGGTTACAATGAGATGCAATGAAATCAGAGATATGCTGTAGTTAATGTGATACAGTTACCAAACCTTGCTGTGTAATATGAAGATACACGTATGTCACATACATATGCACAACTGTACTTTTTACATTTCTACTTAGACATCTCAGAGCTGCATTGTCTGCCAGCCACCACTAGATTTATGAGATTAATAGCTTTTCACTTCCCTTGATGAACCTTTTCCACTGGTGAAAATGGAAATGCTTTTCCTCTCAGTTATGCTTACAAAAGACTTGGACACATTCTACTCTCTCTCATACCCTACCTATACCCCATCACAAACCCTCCTGACTCTACCTGCTAACTATATTCAGAAATGAGAACACCTTGTTTTCTCTTGCATCAGGTAACCCTCACTGTATTATGGAAATGGCCTTCCAGTCATGGTCCTACCACCTGTGTTTTCTCCTTCCACCACCAAATTCATCATTTTATAGTACAGATTAGTAAGTGTCTCGTTGCTCTAGTCAGGACTCTGCAATGGCCCCTTAACTCCCTTGGAATAGAAAATAAATCTTTACAATAATCATTAGCCTCCAGGAACTGGTTTTTAAATATTTATTTGCTTAAACGGGGTCTTGCTCCACAGCCAAAGCTAGCCTGGAATCCAGGCTTCCCCTCCCTTATTTCCTGAGCTCTGGACTCATAGTCAGGCAGCACCACCCTAGAAAGGGGGTGCTTTCTAGGAGTGCTCTAGGCTCCTTTCTTTTTGGCTTTCCTCACTTTTCACCTTGGCTTAATAGAGATCATTATCATAACAGGCATCCTCTTTGACCTAGCTCTCATCTATGCATGGGATGTTCTTTCTTCAAATCAGTAAAATATTACATTTTCTCATGTCTTAAAGCAATTGCTTCATTTTTTTTCCAAAAAATAATCTTACCTTTTGAAATCATAAAATTATTACATCATTTCCCCCTTCTCTTTCCTCATTCCAAACCTTCCCATATACTGCTCTGCTTGGTCTCTATATCCTTCATGGACATTTTCTACTCTCTCTCTGCTGTGTGTGTGTGTGTGTGTGTGTGTGTGTGTGAGAGAGAGAGAGAGAGAGAGAGAGAGAGAGAGAGAGAGAGAGAGAGAGAGAGAGAGAGAGAGAGAGAGAGAGAGAGAGAGAGAATTCCTCTGTATAATGTTTTGTGTGTGCATATGTTTTCAGGGATGATCCTATACTATTGGATAAGCAATTGATGTACTCTCAGTGCTCTCTTTTTAGTGAGGTTCACTCTGAGAAGCCTGTTTTAACTGCACCCAAGCACCCGGATCTAACAAAGCCTGCCCTCCTTCCTTTCTGTTCTTCCTTTTCTTCCTTAACAGAGAATCTAAAAAAAACTGTTGTTTACTTTTAACTTACACTTGTAGCTTACAGTCTTTCCTCATTCCCTAGAATGTGAATTTCAAATATGTATGAACTTTTTTTTTGTTCATTGATTTATGTTAGTGCCAAGAATAGGACTAGACATTCCACATGGTCAGAAAATATTCACAAAATGTTTGGATCTACAGTCTGGCCAACTTGATCTTTCCTTGATTCAGTGCTCTGTTCAGAAAACACAGATCAAGTCATAGGCAAATGTGCACACAAAGGAAAAAAATTCAGTAGAAATTTATGGAGCACTCAATCATCTTCTCCATCTACTTCCCTGACTTCTCATCACATCATTGCAGCAGCTGCTAACATACTCAGAGAGTTTTAAAACTCACCAAGACGATGGCAGCTCTTCTATTTTCTTACTCTGTGTTCTCATTTTTAACTTTTCCCCTTAAAAAGAAGCCTAGTAAGGAAGTACATTCCGACTCATACTTCTTCTTAGGGAGAATTTGGACGAATGGAAAATAAATTGGTGCATGCTGGGAAGCTGCAGAACTTCTGCTTGCAAGCAGATGTGACAGAGATGCATTTTCTTATTGCAGCTGTGGAGTAGAAGCTAAGACTCTTCAAATTCTAATCTGGAAACGCACGGGTTAAGGGTCACTTTGTCCCCATCTCTTCAATGTATCTGAATAAAATGAACATGGACTTTATGATAGATAAGGTATATATGGGACACTATAGCTTAGGATTTTAAACTAGGAACATTTTAAATTAAATTTTTATTTTTAATATTAGTTACAGTTTATTAACTTTGAATCCCAGCTATATCTTGCTTCCTCGTTCCCTCCCAATCCCAATCTTCTCCCTACCCCTTTCTAAGTTCACTGATAGGAGAGGACCTCCTTCCCTTTCATCTGACCCTAGCTTATCAGGCATCTTCAGGCCTGGCTGCAAAATTCTCCTCTGTGGCCTAGCAGGGCTGCTCCTCCCTCCGGTGTGAGGGGGGAGGGAGGTCAAAGAGCCAGCCATTGAGTTCATGTCAGAAATAGTCCCTGTTCCTCTTACTAGGGTACCCACTTGGATACTGAGATAGCATGGGCTACATCCGAGCAGGGTTCTAGGTTATATCCATACATGGTCCTTGGTTGGAGATACAGTCTTACAAAAGACCCATGTGCCCAGATATGTTTGGTCCTTGAGGAGCTCGGAACATTTTAAGTCAATAAAGGAGTTTATCTCACCAATTGCCACTGTGCAGACTTTTTTCCCCCTAAAAGTAATGCTAGGGACACAAAATGGTTTTCATGATATGAAGTGGATTAGGTTAACTGATGTGGAAGACCCACTATACATGTGGGCAGTGGCATTCCATGGCCTGAGCTCTAAGACTAAATCCAGCAGAGGAAGGAGGCTGGATACCAACATTCTCCTTTGTGTTTCCTGGTTGTAGATGCAACATGACTGGTACCTCCTGCTGCCAGACCTCACCTTCACAAAGAACTGTCCTCCCTGAAATGTGAGTTGAAACAAATGCTTCCTCCCTTATATAATTTCAACAAGTATATTTTTTTATAGCACCAAGCCAAGTAACTAATGCAGGCGTTACTCCAAATAATAAATTTTGACTACTGAAGAGAACATGCGGCATCTAGAGGGAGACTGGCTCAACCCAGCACAACGCTATCAAATATAGGAATGTATGTTCTCTGCTCAGAATCTTCCCCCTTCAACTGATCATGGGTTCTCTTCATTTACTCAAATCTCATTCACTATTTGTGGGACAACAACATCCTTCCATCTCATTAGAAAAATTGCATAAAAAGTTTAACATCACCTGCCCTTCCTCTTGAAGAAATACTTTAAATAGGACAGCTTGGGATGTGAGTTTTAAGTGAAAGAACAATACTGCTCATGTACAAAGCTGAGTGAGGTCAGTGGACAGTTTGACAGAAGTTACTATCTCCTTAATGCCACTGAAACTGAAAGAGCATGAAGAATTAGTGCTTTCAATATTCATGTAATGAGAAGAAATGAATGTGACCTTGCAGAAAACATGTCGATACCATCTAATGTAAGAAAAAAAAACGGGCCTCTGAATTATTCATCATTTACTTTCTCTTGTTATCACTACCATGTACGTCAAGCAGAAATAGTGCCTAATATGTTATGACTGTCTCCCAAAATTAGGGTTATATTCTGTCAAATTTGTTAGTTGGTCTGTTCATACATGAACTATGTAGGCTGTAGTAGCAACATTCTTTCAGATGTAATATAAATGAACAGGGTGTTCCTCTTTTTTTGTTGTTGTAAACTTGTTCAGACTTTGAAAAGTTGCGTTCCATAGCCAGCGTGAACAGTAGCTACTCAGAAGTGTAAGGAGCCATTTTCACTGCTGCCAGCTTAAGATGATAGAAAAATGAACTTGCTTCACAATCCAGCATTGTCAGTGTTTGTAGGATACTTTAGCTCTGTTGAGTGGCAGCATAAGGATCTATATTAAACACCTTAGAGACTTGGAAATCTGCAGGAGCAAAGGTCAAACTGAGGTCCAAGCACTATTCTATGTTTATTGTTTGGACACGTTTGTAGCTGTAAACATGCATGTGTGTCTTAGGTGGACCTCAGACTCCCCGAAGCTGGGGTTACAGGGACTGTGACTTACCTGATATCTGAACTCGGAGCTGAACTTAGGTCTTCTGCAGGAGCAACAACAACTCCTAAATGCTGAGCCATCTCTCCCAGCTTGCCTCATTTCAACATTTAAAAGTAATTTTCACACATTTTAATCTTATAAAATAAGAAATAAATGGAATTCGCATTCAGATCATGATAGCCCATTCTCAAAAGATCTGAAAAAGATCTGTTAATTCACTACTTTAGCATCAACTTGTAGTTACAAGTAGTTTCCAAAAACAAAATATATCAACATGAACTATCTTAAGCTTTAATGAAAAGTAAACTTTAGAACCTGAGTATTTGGTGTTTAGAAGATTGTATGTGATACTATCATAATTTATAGAAGCATTTTGCCTTCCTAGTCTATGTGAATTCACATGCAAAAAGGAGTAAGAATAGGAGGGACTTGCAGGGAAGAAGAATTTTAGTGAAACAGGAAGTGGGACAAGAGAGGAAGTGGGGGAGAAAAGAACTAAAATTTACATCAATGTTTGAAACTGTCAAATATGAAAATAAGTAGTTTCTCCCTATATTTGCAAAAACCCAATAAACATAATTTTTAATGTTTCTATAAATAATTTTGCAAGGAGAATTATTCCAAATAGCCTGTGCCAGTCAATCCTCATTCGCGATTAATCTCTTGTGATTACATCCGCCACAAAGTGATCTTTAGAAGGCACAGCATACTGAGGCTGAGAAGGTGAAGAAATCGTCTGCGTGGGAGCACAGGAGCTAAGGCAGCACTGACAGCTGAAGCTTCTGATGATTGTCTGCTCACAGTGCTACCTGCACGATGATGCCCACACCCTGAACAAAGCTGGAGAACAAATGTGCTGCCACAGATTGCCTCATCTCTTTCTTTTTCTTTCTCTCTTTCTCACATCATATGTACATGCATAGGTATATCTATACACACATGCACATATTTGCATGCATGAACTCTGTATACATACTGTATATACACATATACTCCATACATACACACATGTGTACAGATATGTACATACACCAAGCACATACACATATCCATGTGCCTAGCACACTATATATACACACAAATATACTCCAGACATATAAACATATATATATGCATACATATATAAAAATTGTCATTGCTGATAGCACAAATAAATAGATAAAATAGATAAAAGTAGGCATCTCCTGAGACTCTTAACCAAACTTTGGGCATAGTGCAGGGAGACTTATGAAAGAAGGAGGAGATAGAAAGAATTGGACCTCCATAAGGAAATCAACAGAACCAAAAAATCTGGGCCCAGGGGTCTTTTATGAGACTGATACTCCAACCAAGGACTATTAATGGAAATAGAACCCCTGCACAGATGTAGCCCATGGCATCTCCGTGTCCAAGTGGGGTCCCTAGTAAGGTGAACAGGGGCTATCTCTGACATGAACTCAGTGGCTGGCTCTTTGATCACCTCCCCCTGAGGAAGGTGCAGCTGTACCAGGCCACAGAGGAAGACAATGCAGCCAGTTCTGATGAAAACTAATAGTCTAGGGTCAGAGAGAAGAGGAAGAGGACCTCCCCTATTATTGGCTTGGGGAAAAAGCATGGGAGGATATGAGGAAGGGAGGACTGGATTGGGAGGGGATAAAGGAGGGGGTTACAGCTAGGACGTAAAATGAATAAATTGCAATTTAAAAAATTGAAAAAAAAAAGTAGGCATCCCACACAGCAATCAACCATAAGCCCAGTTTTGTTTTGTTTGTTTTTGCATTTGTGTTTACTTTGTGTGTGTGTGTGTGTTTCCTTGTCAAACAGCAGAAACATGAATCTGTGAGTCTGGCGCACTTAAGGCAGGATGAACAGAAGACTTACCTGTCTATGATAGCGCACATGTCAATGGTGACATTTGCAAAGCTTCCTGGCTTCCTCTGTGCCACTTCATATAAATTTACAAGCTGGTCATCCACCTGAATGAGCTGCATGCATCCTTGGAATGATGGCTGGAGGGCAGAGTGACTCGCATTGCTCATGTGGTTGAGAAATCCTGCAAGACAGAAGGAACAAGGAGGTCACACAGGGCATCAACATGCTTTAATGAAGGCTCCCTGGGCATTTGACCACATATGGACCCCTGACTAGTAATGGTGTTTCTTTGAATCTTAGTGATGGAGTAAAGTGTTGCTTGAGAATGTGAGATTACTTTAGGAAAGAGTCAGTTATGGGGGAGTGGGTTAAGTAAGAATGGACCCCATGGGTTCATGTGTTTGAACGATTATTTTTGTACTTGGTGGAACTGTTTGGGAAGAATTAGGAAGTGTGTTCTTATTGGAGCAGGTATGGCCCTGAATATTTGCCCAATCCATTCACTAGTCTTAAAGTATTTATAAATTTTTTCTTTCCAATACTATCTGGTTGTCAAAAGACAACCAACACATAAAAAAGAGTTCAAACCAACAAGTACCATTAAATGAACAGAAGTGAATATTAAAAAACAAAACAAAACAAAACAGAATTTAGTCATTAAGCAATTCTTTATACTGTACTATTTTTGGTTGATTATACTAGTAATTCACTACAATAAAAACTCTTTTTTAGCAGCTATGAACATGTAAATTCTAAAAAATCATTTGAATTTCTTTTAAACTCAGAGGTGTACTTCTTTTCTACCAATACAGCACTAAAAATAAAGTATTTTACTTGGTTCTTGATTTAAAAAATGACATTCTGTTTCAATACTGTTACATGGTTTGTGTGTGTGTGTCTGTGTTCATTTGAATGTGGATGCATGTATATGCCTGTGCATATGTGTGCGTGTTATTAAGCTATGTTTTTTCATTGACATTGACTTAGTCCCTTTACAAAAGTGCTGATTTTTGGATAAGTTGTCTACTTAGAATAGTTGTATACATACAATGTGATTTCCACTTGTCTAATCATGATAAAATTGAGTGGATTTTAATGGCTAAACTTAGCAGACAGAAAACATGCAGCTGTAACTTTTGTGGCTGCTCTTAGCAAGGCTATCTTGGGTTCAGCTTTTGTGAATACTTTGGAGTCTAAACATCCACATTAACTTGGAAAGATTTTGAAATGAGTAGCTGTCTTTATGAGAGTGAGAACTCTTGTGAAGCAGAACAGCTGCATAAATGCTCATCACTTCCAACTGGGTGTAATTAAATTCTCCAAACAAGACTTCAGCCTCTACTCACAACAATGTTCTGTTTGGTCTTGATACTTTTGGAGTCTGAAATATTCAAGTCTTTTCATACTCCTACATGAGATGTATTCTAGGGGAAGATAATTATAGGAATACTCACTACACAGCCATTGAAACATAGTCCTTTCTGTGGTATCCTAAGGCTTTTAAGAAGGATCCCATTGGCCTCTGTGTGCTAGCCTTCACAGTCTTCTATAGCATCTTTGGACCGCGAGTTAGGATTATTTCTATAGACAACAGAAAACTGTACAAGTGGTGTGAGACTGTGACTTTCAAGGCCCATTTCTCACATGGTATGTGAAATTGCTCACTTTGGCCACCAGGCAGTGTTGTTGGGGAGGCCTATGAGAGATAGTAAAGGATTTCCATTCTTGCAAATGTGTTATATGGCATGGAGGGCAGTGGGGTGAAGACTGGGTTATTGGTACCCAACAGTAGGAACAAATAAATAACAACTTGCTGGAAACAAATTACAATAAGACTCCCAAAGGAAAGTGCAAGTTAGGTAAATGACCCTTGTTGGTCAGAAGCTTTATGTCTCTTGGAGAGGCAGTCAGTAACAACATAAGAAAAGGAATGGAATTCTCTGTTTAGCTCTGTACTTCATTTTTAAATTGGATTACTTGATTTGTTGCTTTTTAACTTCTTGAGTTCTTTATGTATTCTGGATATTAGCCCTCTGTCAGATATAAGGTTGGTGAATATAGGATAAACATACTAAAATCTGTACATCTGAAGAAGCTAAGCAAGAGGGAGGACCCTGAGTAAGATAATCAATCCTTACTCAGACAGGCAAATGGGACATCAGAAGAGGGAGAAAATGGGGGAAAGGACAGGAGCCTACCACAAAAGACACCTAAAGGATTCTCTCCAGCAAGGTATCAAAACATATGCTGAGATGCATAGCCAAACTTTGGGCAGAGTGCAGGGAATCTTATAAAATAATGGGGAGATAAAAAAGACCTGAAGGGGAAAGGATCTTTACAAGGAGAGCAACAGAACCAAAACTTCTGGGCCCAAGGGTCTTTTCACTGATACTCCAACCAAAGACCATGCATGGAGATAACCTAAAACCCCTGCACAGATGTAGCCCATGGCAGCTTAGTCTCCAAGTGGGTACCCTAGTAATGGGAACAGGGACTGTGTCTGACATGAACTCAGTGGCTGGCTCTTTGATCACCTCTCCCTGAGAGGGGTGCAGCCTTACCAGGCCACAGAGGAAGGCAATGCAGCCAGTCCTGATGAGACCTGATAGGCTAGGGTCAGAAGGAACAGGAGGAGGGCCTCCCCTATCAGTGGACTTGAGAAGGGGCATGGGAGGAGAAGAGGGAGGAAGGGCAGGATTGATAGGGGATGAGGGAGGGGGCTAGGGCTGGGATACAAACTGAATAAGCTTTAATTAAGAAATAATAAAAAGAAAAGGAATAGAAATGGCCATGTAAACAAAACCACATAGGATCCTTACTATGCTGTAGGGCAAAGTTTTTCAACACTGCTGTCTGTCCTAGTTAGAACTACTGTTGCTGTGGTGAAGCATCCTGATCAAAGCAGCTTGTTAAGGAAAATACTTATTTCTCTTACACTTCCAAATTATGGATCTCATCAAAAGAAGTCAGGGCAGGAACATAGAGGCAGGAGCTGATGCAAAGGCTGTGGAGGACTGTTGCTTACTGGCTTACTCTACATGGCTTGCTCAGACTGCTTTCTCACAGAACCCAGAACAACCAGCTCAGTGACAGGACCACCTACAATCCACCATGAATCACCAATTAAGAAAATGTTCTACAGGCTTGCCTACAACCCCTGCAATGGAAGAATTTTCTTAATTGAAGTTCCCTTTGTTCATATGACTAGCTTGTATCAAGTTGACATATGACAAAACACAGTGTCTGTGATAACACAAAAAGGAACAGATATACTTAGTAGGCTAATCAAAATTATTTTCAGCATAGAACTGAAACTGTTATCTCCTAATTCAGTTCAATTTGCCTGTCAAGTTGATTGGCTTGGGAAGCACATTTCTGTGTCAGGGAGGATTTTTCCAGAGAGAGGAGCACCCAACCTGAGTATGGACAGCACCCTCTCACAGACTAGGGAGGAGATAAGATAGAAGAGGAAGCCAAGCTGGCTTTAGCAGGATTCTAAGTGAGCTACTAGGCTACCAAGGATTGTGAAGCCATGAAAGAAAACTTTCTTCAAGTTGTTCAAATTAGATATTTTATGCAAGTGATGAAAAAACTAGCAAAAGCTAAAGCAAACTTTTAGTTGTAAAGAAGCCAGGACTTGATGGGTCTCAAAGCAAAATCTGTCCACTTTACTCAGTCCTTGAACAATGTACAAACAAAGAAATAACTTCTGAACAATGGTCACATACTAGGAAATTTCATTTAGTGACAAGAAAATAGGATGCTAAATTCTTTGCCAAGATTTCAGACAGATGTAAGGTAATGGACTAGAAAATAATGCTCCATAAGAGTAAAGGCCCACTCAGAAGCTACCACATGCACCTTCCAGACCCCAAACAAAAGCTTTTCTAATGATCTTAAGGGTATTTCACTCAGTAGGCCAGGAACTCAGGCTGGTTGTCTCTATGGAACTATAGACTGGATTTCTATTAAATGACTGTTTTTTTTTAAGCATTTATTATTTATTTTAGGTCTTTGCTTTAAAGAATACATTTTCAGTGTATGTGTCTGTGTGTGTGTGTGTGTTTGACAACTACACAATGTTATGTCTACTGAGCCTGATAAATATTTGCAAAGTCAGTTCTACCATATGGGTCTTAGGAACGAAACTCAGATCATCAAGCCTAGCAGCAGGCTCATTTACCAACTAAGGCATCTCATTAGCACTGTATGTTTTTCGAAACAAAGCCTTGAAGTTCTCATCTTTCTACTTCTACCTCCTAAATGAGGTGGCATAGGGTTATACTTCAGTGGACAACATAAATAAGATTCTCAGGAATTTCA
>CM053763.1:1227629-1254989 GCA_028658305.1 Pachyuromys duprasi
TAAAGGTGAGAAACATAGAAGACTGTTTTGTGATGATGCTATCAAAGGCATTACTTCAGTGCTAGGACCAATGGACACTGTGGGTCATCTGACAGGATGCAAAACAGAAGAAGAAAACATAACTTTCGGTGTTTCTGAAAAAATACACATGCATTTTTTTTGTAATGCCAGACCAAAGCAATCAGGGGCCATCTACAAAGGATAACTTGAGATACTCAGGAATGATGAGCTTTGACAAGCAACTGACTATCTAGCTCTGATTAGTTGGGGTCAGAAAAGTTGGAAAATGGTGTGAAGCAGCTGTGCTTGGCCTGGGTCCTTTGGTATAGATGGCATTATTAAAGAAGTAGAAAACACAACATTTGTGCTTGATATACTGGTAGCCTTTGTGTTCTTCCTGAAATATTTTTGAGTTAGTTTTAAGTTATTTTAGAAACAGAAAATAAAGCTAAAAATCTGAGAACCTGTTTTGGATTAAATTCCAACTTAATCTGTGTACAGTGCCCATGGATTTTCAATGAAATTGTTCTTCCTAAAGCTAGTGGTGGATTTTAGCTCATGGAAGTCCAAATCCAGTCTTTCTTTCTTATTTTCTTTTTAATTTTTAAAAATTTATTACAGTTTATTCACTTTGTATCCCAACTGTAGTCCCTCACTTATCCCCTACCAATCCTGCCCTCCTTCCCTCTTCTCCTCCCATGCTCCTCCCCCAGTCCATTGATAGGGGAGGTTCTCCTCCCCTTTCATCTGGCCCTAGCTTATCAGGTCTCATTAGGACTAGCTGCATTTTCTTCCTCTGTGGCCTGGTAAGGCTGCGCGACCCCCCTCAGGGAGAGATGACCAAAGAGCCAGCCACTTTGTTGGTATCACAGACAGGCCCTGTTCCCCTTACTAGGGTATCCACTTGGAGACTGAACTGCCATGGGCTACATATGTGCAGGGGTTCTGGTTTATCTCCATGAATGGTCCTTCATTGAAGTATCAGTCTCAGTAAAGACCTCTGGGCCCAGATTTTTTGGTTTTGTTGTTCGCTTTATTGAGCTCCTGTCCCTTCCTGGTCTTTCTATCTGCCCCTTCTTTCATAAGATTACCTGCACTCTGCCCAAAGTTTGGCTATGAGTCTCAGCAACTGCTTAGATACCCAACTGGGTAGAGTTTTTCAGCCTACCCTCTGTGGTAGGCTCCTGTCCTGTTCCTCCCTCTTCCAATGTCTATCTTGTTTGCCTTTCTGAATGAGGATTGAACATCTTGCCCAGGGTCCTCCTTTTTGCTTAGCTTCTTTCGGTATACAGATTTTAGTATGTTTGTCCTATAGTATATGTCTAAAATCTACTTATAAGTGAGTATATACCATGTGTGTCTTCCTGCTTCTGGGATACCTCACTCAGGATGATCTTTTCTAGTTCCCACCATTTGCCTGCAAATTTCATGATTTCCTTGTTTTTAAATGCTGAGTAGTATTCCATTGTGTAAATGTACCACAATTTCTGTATTTTCCTCAGTGGAGAGGCTTTTGGGTTGTTTCCTGATTCTTAGACCTTGCCCTGGCAGTTAATCAGCAGATGAATATGCCTCACATTCTGCTTTCTCAACACAGATGACATCTCTTTCAAGACCAATTGTTCTGAAAGGTAATCTCTTTATACGCATCTTTTGGGTCAGTATTGTTTTGGCTTCTAAATTCAAGACCTTGGTGATCCATCTGATTCTGTGTGTCCTAATATTTTTAGGTTCCAACATTTCTTTGCATCTGAATTTGGCTAAAAAGTTTAGGAGTTTAAGCTTGAATGGGTGTCAGGAGTTTAGAAGGCAACTTCCTTGAAGGTAAATTTTTATCAGTTAATTTTGATGATGCAATAGGAAAAAAAATAAAATTTCTGCCTTTTCTAGGTTTGCCATGAATTACTTATTTCATATTATTTCATATTTCATATTATTCTTATTATTCTTGTAATCTCTTTATAATGGAAAGTTTTAGGTACAAACCCAAGCAAGAGTTTTGTGCCTTCAACTTGTGGTCCTTTGTAAACTGATTCAGTGTTCTTTTATTACATTTGAAATCTAGAAAACAGACAAATTATAATTGCCATCATGATATGTTGTGAAAAATAAATACAAATATATCTATAGAGTAAATGTTCAGAAGTTTGCAGTGGGTAGCGTATATCAGAGACCTAGCACATCTTCCTTCATCTGCCTTTCAAATTGTTTAGGCAATTTCTACCAATTTAGTATTTATTAAACACCTAACAATTGAATACTTAGAACCTTAAGATTGTGACATCCATATTAGTGAAAAAAATTCAGATGTAAGAAGATAACAGATATTATCTAAACAGCAAACTGTTGATGCTTGTGGTGAATAACAGGGCAACAGTAGGGTGCAGGACTCTTTTCGCTTGCTTTACTTTTGCTTTGCTGAAAAAGGGTTTCCCACTGCGTTCCTGGTCCTGCTGGTTCTGACTCTTGATGTCTTTCTGAAGAGCTAATTTTGAACTCTGTTCAAAGCTGGCCCCTGGACTGTGTCTGTTTGTCTGGCAGACTCTATCCTTCCTTAAAGGTGGCCCCATTCAAACCTCTGCCTCAAAAGTCATCTTTCTGAGCTTAGGAAGAACTGAGCCAAATGTTCACTGACTTCTCATTCCAGCACATGTTTTTTGTTCAGCACTCCAGACATGTCTTCCTGCCCTTGCTAGAATTCTGTCATCATCCTTTTGCAGCAGGCTTTCCCTGAAGTCTGCTTATTCCTTCAGTTTATTCATTGGTGAATCACGAATGCTGATCAGCTCAGCTCCCAGGCTCATTTCTCCTTAATGTGAATATATAAGGTATCTCTCATCCTAGCCAAAACTCGAGCCCATTTTTTGTGTTGGTGCAAGGGGCAGTCTCTACTGAACAGGATAACCTGAGCACGTTTCTCTCTTCTTTACATATTACTTACATGCTCACAGCATTTGTGAAGCTGCTGAGATCCTTTTCTCTGGTGGTCTGGCATTTTTGACACAAAAAAACAGTTTGTAGAGATTTGCAAATTATGAGGCCATACATTTGAAAAGGGAAATACTTAAAATTCTAAATGACATATACTAGATTAATTGCTGTAATGAAAATAATATGATAGGATGTCATCATTTTAAACATATGCTTCAGCTAGAATATCTTTAAATATACAAGCTTTAGTATTTTATTATAAAATATGGGTTTAGTTAATCCAAACTTAACTGTGCTATTAAGGTAACATATTATTCAGTAAAATTATTGTGAACATTCTTTCCTATTCTCATTCAATACATATGAGATATAAATTATATTTGCATTAAAATTGGCTTAATATTCAAAGACGGTAGAGAAGTTTGTAATGTCTTTTTAAGCAAACATAAGGAATTTATCAGAATATAGGAAACTGAAGGAACTGACTTATACTTTGTCAAACTGGGATAGTTAGAAATCTGTGAAAGTAGATTTCTGATGGACTCTTAGGAGTGGTTTTAAAAATGGTTGATAAAAACAGAGAGAGCAAAGTGAAGAGTATTTTGATATTTTCACATAGGTTTTATAATATTTTACTTTTTTAAGGGAAGAAGAAATACGCCTATAAGCTTTAGTTCTTTAGTAGTTGCTAGAATCTCAAATACATAGACAGATACATTCACACAATCAGATCATAAAATAATATTGTCTCATTGATTTTTCCTTATGAGTTCACAGTGTTTGTTAATTATTTTGGACTCCAGTATTTAAAGATAGCAGGCCATAAGAGTGCCTATAAATGTTATTGATTGATCATAAAATTATTCAACAATCACATATATTACACTATTACATTATTACACAATATATATTATACTATTTCAAGTTATTTTTATTAACGGTTTTTTCTATATGCAACTATATTTAAAAGGTCAATTGTATCTTGTATGTATTAATAAAAATCTTCCAATAGGAGATAATTTTTTAAAGATATTTAACATTCAATGATATTGCCTTAAGGAATAATTGGGAAAGAGACAAGCATAATGGAAAGAAGTCTATTTCCAATTAGAAAGTAATTCGAGAGTCTAGACAGCCCCTTCCCCCATTTGCAAACCCACAGAGAGTAGGGAGAAAATATCATTCATCTTTTAGGTCACGTATCTGGAGGAGAACAGAAAATCAAGGGTGTTAGATGTTGCTAAACCACGAGTATTTAGAAGCATCTTTTCATCTTAGTAATGCAGAGGTTTGGATTCTAAAGGTCAAGCAGAATAGAAATCAGCCTATAGGCCTGTGCAAAGATCAGGAACATTCCAATATCAGTACAATATTATACCTGAAGTGCTAATATCTTAGTGATGTAGATGCTAGAGACACTGTTACTAGTCAGCAAAGAGTGCTGACAAGAAAATCTGTCTTTCTTTGCCTGGCCTATTGAAAGAAAAAGAGATATTACTTCTTAAGATCGCATTAAATATGGAGTTGCTGAGCTAAATTATGGCTTTCAAATTTGCACTAACTATAGGGTTGGCACTCCAATCAAGACGTTACTATAGAAAGCAAGTAGTTTCAGGCCATTACTATGAGAAGTGAAGTGTAAGTTCTCTCTGTTTTAACTCTGGAAGTTCAGGATTCCTGAAGAGAAAACGTTGACATTTAGAACAGCAACCCCGAACTACAAAATGCTGAAGGAGAGTCATTTTCTTGCTTAAACTGCTTCTATTCAGCGTCTTAGACCTCACAGTGGAACAAAAGTGATATTCATTAGAAGCTGGAGTTCAAAGGTTGACGCTTTTCTTTCCTAACACTAGCCATAAGAGGTGTGATACTGTGTCCCTGCTGTCCAGGTGTAGGGGCCACAGCTCTGTCAGCCATCCCATCCCATCCCCGGTTAGAGAACACTTCCAGTGGTAGGTGTGGAGCTAAGCTAGGAAGAGGAGGCAATTGGGCCTATTCACTGAGGTTCTAGCTCACATGTGTATCAGAATGTAAGCAGAGGGGGATCTAGCTGTATAAGGAACAAAGATCAGAAGAAACATTTTGTCCCCTGAAATGCCAGACACATTTTAGCAGGGTAAAGTGTTCAGAAACAACAACTACAAAAAGCTAGACTCAAAGATATGAGTATGAAACGATGTTAAAACAGAAGCACTACTTAGCTTTGAGCAAAACCCAAATGGATACTATACCATTGAAGGGTGCATTGCTGTAAATAAAAATGCACCAGCTGTGTTAAACAGATGTGACAAAGGCAGAGTGAAACTGGGAATGGACAGACAAGATTCTCAGTGGCAGCACAAATGTAAAAGTGATTAAAGAGATTACATAGAAAATTTGAAATCCCAGGAATGATAATCGGTATTAACAAAGAGAAGTGGAATTTCAGAAGAGGGGAGCAGAGTGAGGGAAAGTAATTAAAAGATAGTGTCTGAGAATTTCCCAGGACTGTTTAAATTTTGGATTCAGGGAGAATAATAATTCTCAAACAAAAATTTCTTTTAAAATATTTGTAGGAAGAGTGAGTTGAATACTAAGGATGAGAGGAAGATTTAATTAGACATTAACTAGCATGCATTATATACATTTAAAAATTCTCAATGAACAAATTCAATGAAATTTATTTTTAAAAGAAAAGGCCGCTTGTCACTATTCATATAGAAGATCACCAGGAAACATAAAAGTCACAATATATAAAGATTATTCTAGGAACCAGGTCTTAGTTTTTAAGTGCTCACCTGCCCATTGCAAATGTTGTCAACAGTAATAAAGGAATGACAAATAAGCTCTGTCAAGAAACTTTGAATTCAAGTCTGAAAGTTTGTTTATAGCTTCAATCCTATCAGAATATTTGAGATTCATCTCCATGAATGGGTTTTATTGTCAGACACCCAGGAAATGGGTGTCTTGACCCACAGCCAAGAATGCACCTGTTGTTGAGTCAGGGGCATTCTTGTTACAGAACAAATAGAACTAGAAAGAAGTGCAAGTCTGTTCAGGATGAATTTTGTATACCAAACTGACTTTTCTCAACTTGTTTATTGTAATAAAAGAGAAAAAAAATAGAAGGACATTCCTGGACTGACAGACACTGTGTTTCAGTATCTGGAAGCTTTTTAATTTCTCTACTGAAGATAATAACGTCTTCCAACATGTCATCAGAAAGGCCTTGAACAAAAAAAGTCAGAACTCTAGGAACAGAGCAAATAATGTGCGGCATTTTCTTACTCCAGGTGCCTTGTAACACAAACACCAATGTATTACTCTGAAGAAACATGCACTAAGAAAAATAAGGATGAAGACTATGCTAAACTTTTGACCAAGAGAGTGAAATTTAGGGAAGGAAAGGTTTATTGGCTTACAACTCTAGGTTGCACTCCATCACTGAGGGAAAATCAAGTCAGGACTTCAAAGTAGTGGGGAGGCAGGGGAAGGAGGAAAAGTCACATGGTGTGTACAGTCAAGAGCAGAAGGTAGTGAGTGCTTCTCTACTCCTAGGCTCCTCCCCCAGTCTACTGATAGGAGAGGTCTTCTTCTCCTTCCTTCTGATCCTAGCCTATGGGGTCTCATCAGGAGTGGCTGCATTGTCTTCCTCTGTGGCCTGGTATGGCTGTTCCCCCCTCATGGGGAGGTGATCAAAGAGCCAGCCATTGAGTTCATGTCAGAGACAGTCTCTATTCCCATTATTAGGTAATCCACTTGGACACTGAACTGCCATGGGCTACATCTGTGCAGGCATTCTAGGTTAGTTCCATGTGTGGCCCTTGGTTGGAGTATCAGTCTCAGAAAAGATCCCTGTGCCCAGATATTTTGGTTCTGATGCTCTCCTTGTGGAACTCGTGTATCCTCCATGTCTTTCATCTCCTCAGATGAAGGGTGTGATTGGGAGGGCATGAGAGAGGGGGCTACAGCTGGGATACAAAATGAATAAATTGTAATTAATAAAAATAAATTAATTTTTAAAAAAGAAGGAGGCAAAAAGAGAGTAGTAAATGCTCTGGTAATGACTGTTTGCTGTTGGTTAGGCAGCTTTTTTCATTCATACAGTTTAGAGTGCCAGACTGGAAAATGACTCCACCCAAAATGGACTGGATCTTTCTACATCAAGTAGCAATCAAGGCAATTCCTTACAGACCAATCTGATAAGGACAATTATTCACCTATTTCTTGATTTACTTTGAGTTGTGGCAGGTTGAAATTTAAGAGCAACTATCACACCACCGAAGTCTGTAAAAGTATCCTTGATAGCTTTGACTGTCAGCTCCAGTCAGCAATTACTAGAAATTGATGTTTGAAATTGGGTGAGTAAAAATAGAACAATTACCAAAGCGACTACAAATTGAAGAATGGAATACCCAGGTCTTTTCCTTTTCCAGGCCTCCTGATCCCAGAGACCTCTGCAGAAGAGAAGGGTCTCAAAGAGACCAATATTTACAGTCAAGTTCATAGTCACTGATCACTGAAGATAACATTTGTTAATCAGCATGCTTCTCTTAAAGATGATCTCTTCTAAGTGCTTCATTCTAACTTGGACAGCTATTGATGATTATATTATATAACCACATTTATAAATGGCTCACACACCTTTAAATTGTTGAAAGCCAACACTGGTTTCAAATGACTACAATAAAGGGAAAAATTTGAAGCCGTGTGCTTAAATTTAGGATGAAGAGAAAAATACACGCCCACAGAGGCTTATAAATAAATCACCTTTCCTTGTAACAGTGGGAAATCATGTTCAGAATAGAAAAGTAGCCATTTAGCTGAGCTCCTAAAGGGCTAAATTCCATCACAGGAAAGCTAACATAAGTTGATTTTTTTTTTAACATCTCCTGTCACATTTTTGGAGAAACAAGGGTAAAATATACCCATGTTAGACTAAGGCATGAAACAAGAAATTTTGAACTCAAGTCTGAAAGTTTGTTTATAGCTTCAATCTTATCAGAATATTTGAGATTCATCTCCATGAATGGGTTTTATTGTCAGTGTGGCTTTCCATTATTTAGACTAAACTTCTGCCACCTGCTAGAAGGACATATAAAGCAAATGGAATTGTAGGCTGTGTTTGTGTACATTCTGATGAATGTATCTGTCCCAAGTCTGCTGTTTGGAAGCATTAGGAAGATATTTGCAGTTTATACTTTAAAAATGTTTATTCTATCTCCAATGTACATCTTCTCTATGTAGAAATGTGCTAAAGAAAATACAATTCTGTCTTACCAAAACAAACAAACAAACAGAATATGTAAAAATAAAACAAACTAGCTAACTAACAAAACAGGGCTTGGGGCTAATAAACTAAATGTCTCCTTATCTCATTTCTCAGCTTACAAAAGTGAGTAGACAACCCCAAGCCTCTGTCCTCAGTGTCTTCTCTTTGCTGCCTCTGCCTAGAAACAGTCCAAGAGAATAGCTGGTGTGTCTAATCAGAAGCCTCTTTTATACAACTAATATGTCAGTGCTTTAATAACTAAGTATTAAAATCCTATGACCTATATTCCTTTAATGGGTATAATTTGTCAGATAATATGCTAGTTAAAAAAAACACATTTTCTTCACTTTTCAAAAGGAATGCTAATGAAAAGCTTACTTAAAATATTTAGAGTTGCTGGCTATTTGTGTATTCATCTCGAATTTACAGTAAATGGCTTTGTAAAAATACTACAAATGGGGTAGGAGAGATGGCTTAGCAATTAAGAGAACTTGTTTTGGCAGGGGAGTAGGGGTTTGTTTCCAGGAACTTCATGGTAGCTCACAACCACCTCTAATTCCAGTTCTAGGCAATCCAACTTTTTTTTTTTGTTTCTGAGTACAGCTGGCAAACACACACACACACACACAAAGAGTAATATACACGCAAACACCCTTTAAAAATAGTGTATAGTTTTCTTTTTTTGATAATATGAATCACAGGAAATAGTGTGTCATCATCTTTGAACTGGATTATATTGAATGTTGTGGCTAAGCCATCGGGATTATTAATATCAGGAGTTACTGTTTGTAACCCTGTGTTTAGTCCATGAGTCCTCTCTGAATACAAAAGATTCCTTAAGATGAGTAGTCTCCACAAAACAAGAAACAAATGTGCGTCCTGAACAAGAAGTTTTAAAGCTGTGCTTAAGTGCTTAGAAGCAGGCTTGCCTTGGTTGCGAGAATGCAGCCCTGCATGGGACATCACCAACTCCCATAAAGAAGAAGGGCATCAAAAAGAGCCTAAGTAGCTAGGAGAGCTTAGGAGAAAGGAGATGCTAAGCAGGGGAATGGAACATGTGGCCCAGTGATGCAGCACTGCAGGGAGGCAGCCTCAGCAGTGAGTCCAGCCAGTCCCCCGGGGGCCACCATCTGGTAACAGAGCTTCAGCTTGCTCAGTGTTCCCTCCCAGGAGCACCACGAAAAAGCACGCATCTGGTGCTTTGCTGTGATTCTGTTAACAAAGATCATACTTCTGGCTAGAGCTTTCTTCCCACTGACTTTCAGGGAAGTCAGTCTGTTTATATCAATTGTCCCATCAACTGAATCTCCTCTGCAGAGATGCATGGACAATTCCACAGGATATAAACAAGGATACTCAGGATTGAGAGCTTTCGAATGAGAGCTTGATAAATTACATAATGTTAACCTGTTTGTGTTGGGGAAAATAAAAATTGCAGGTTAGAGTTCAGGAATACATATAGAAAACAAATGGAGGAAAATGGTGATTGAAGCCAACAACTTGCAGAAAAATGAAACATTACTTAAAAAAAAACAAAAGAATATTAAAATCTGGCCTGACATCTCTTCCAAGCTATGTTCCTCAGCATACAGTGGTGTCTTCTCTCCACTGTGGGAAGCTGTTCTCACCATAACAGGCCTGAAAGATTCATCCTGTCAGCCTCCCAAAGGCTTTTGCTCTCAGGAGTAAGAAAGAGCACATTAGTTGAGTTTAGAGGACAAGTATTAAAATAGGAGCTGCTTCTCTAACATGGACAGACAGGCGGAACAAAATGTCTTCTCTTGGGTGACAGAGATGGTTCAGTCCTTCATCGGACTTGTCAACTGTGTCTCCAGTTCCCTGGGAATGCTCTTGGCAGAAAGCTGTGTCCTCTCGGAGGCCTTGCATTGTGAAGGTAGGTGCCACATTTTGTAAGTTGCAGGGAAATGGGGGTGCAGGAATGTGGTTTACCCCACTAACTTATGACCTCTGATAACAACCCCTGTCTCTATCCTCCATGTATACACACAAGGTAATAGCTGTTATGTTAAAATAAACAGCAAAAGTCAGGCTTGGTGACACCCGTCTTTAATCCTATCACAGAGGAGACAGAGGAAGGCAGATCTTTTTGAGTACAAGGCCTTACTACTCTATATAGTTAACTCTAGAAAAAACACACCTACAAAATGAGACCCTATCTAAAAGAATTAACAGAATGCATACATTCTAATACACATGCACAGAATTGACACACGTGGGTAGGTGATCTTGGGTGGGCCAGTGAAGATCAGAGGCTAACCCTAAAAAATATTTATTTCGTTTTTGTGTGCAGACTAAGATGAATCCTATAGTGTCACACATGGTAAACACTCTACCCCTAACCTACATCCCCAGCCCCTGGTTGGCATTTCTTACTCTATCAAGTGTGTCACACTCATGTTTAGTCATGCAATATTTAAAATTATCAAAATTAGCTTAGCCACACTGGTATCAAATATTTCCCACTGAATATGTGACTAACATAATGTTTGTTGATAATAAATCATTGTTTTGACCAAATATCTTTCACATAATGAGTATCTGAAAATGCTAAAAAGAAAGAACCATTCACTCAGTGGAGGCCTACTCTCAGTCCTTAGCCACTGCTGAGCTGGTCCAGAACGCTGCACTCTTTGTCCTCTGAAACAATACAAACGACTAAGCTTGGTCAAGAGGAAAGGCTTTGGAAGATGGTGTCAGGAAGAAAGGTCAATTTTCATGGATTTCAAAGCTTATAAAAATGAAAAGTCTTCTGCACAGTCCAGGCAAAGCCTAGAAGTTCATGCATAGAATTGTTTTTATTTCTCAGAAGGTCTTGTGTCATATATAAAAATGAAGAAAAGTCAATAACAAATAAGCAAATAAGCAACTTAGAAAGGGAAGTTTCAGATGCTTGTAATATTAAATAGGATCATTACTTAGAATATAATCCTCATACACTTGCAGTGGTTAAATTATACTTCAAAAGAAACACACCAATGTAGCAATTACAAATCTATAGGACAGACTCTTTGATTAAAAATTCTTACTACTATCCCAATTACAGACAGGCCTTTTGAAATAAATGTCTACATGAATGGAGAGGGGTTCTAATTAACTTAAACTACCTTTGTGATTTGAATTTACTGTTAAAATTTAAAGCACTTGCAGATATTTTAAAAGAACTCACACACTGATAACGGATTATAGCACATGTTCTGTAATGGTTTCACTTTGATGATGTTAGTATACCAGATCAAAACCTGAACACCATAAACTACATTCTTTGAACAAGAAAAACTTAATTAAGACCACAACTATAACTCTAGGTAACTGTTATATTTGTAACACCACAGGAGAGTTAAAAGACTTGACAATAAAGTAATTTAAAAGTAGCCTTTGTAGGGTCTGGAGATATGACTTGACAGTTAAGAACACTTAGTGCTCTTGTAGACAACCTGGGTTCAGTTTCCAGGGGAGCTGCTCAAATCAGCCATGTGGTGGATTGCAAACACCTGTCCTTCTAGTGCCACATGCTCATGTGTACCCTCTTTTGACATCCACAGGCTACTACAAGCACATGGCACACACACACACACACACACACACACACACACACACAGTTACATGCATAGATAGATAAAGGCCCATTTTAAATGTATCTTTAACCTCTTATAAAAGAAAAATTAATTGTTTACCAAAATCAAATTTATGTGAAGATCTACTTACTCTATTACCACATTCAGATGAACATTAAAAAAGATGGCGTTCAGTGGTTCTTCTCACTGAAGACTACCAAAGACTACTAATGTACCAATGAGTAGGGATTGCCATGTGTCTATTGTGCATATGGTCTTACACCTACTAATCAATCAGTAAATAAGTGGGTCTAGAGAGGTGACTCAGAGGACAAAGCATCCATTGCAAGCATGAGTTTGGATTGTTACCAGGTGGGCATGATGGCCTGCCTATGACCCCAATGTATGTTCAGAAAATAGCTTTGTCTTAAAAGTGACTCAGAATTTTAAAAAAAGGAAGAGTGCATAAAACCAGCTTTCCCACACTGATGTTATACTACAACTGTCTGGGAAAGATGGAAGACATTCAGTCAGAGGAAATCTCCACCATGTCAGTGAGCAGAGCAACCAAAAAAAAAAAAAAGAAGATTAATCAGAGTCCAGCTGGGACATCAAGTCCCTGCATCATGATAAAACATTCAGTTCTATAATAGACAGAAGTTTCTCATCACATAGTCAGCATTGGTCAATTTGCAGTGTATACAATAATGGAAAGAAAATATTTCAGAGCAGTAGAAGTGAAGTCTAAGAGGTGAAGGGAGAGCTGCTGTAATATTGACCCAGAAGGAGACTGAAAACTGAGACAGACATGAACTACTGGTAGTGATTATAATGCCCAGGTCAAATGTCATCTATTGTCACAAAAAAATTTCCTAGAACCCAGCCAGGCTCACTCATCAATATATTGTCCATAACTCCTTTTATGTTACAGTGGCTGAGTTCAATATTTCTGACAGTGACCAAGCTAGCAAGGTTAGGAATAGTTCTTATCTGTCTCTATAGAGAAATGGTTCTCAAATCCTTTCTAAAGATTACACTCTTTAATACAGTTCCCATGTTGTGATAACCCCATTTTTTTGCTACTTCATAACGAATTTTGGTTCTCTTATGAATTGTAAGAAACTATAAATATCTGACATACAAGATATCTGATATGTGACCTCCAAAGGGACTATGACCCACAAGTTGAGATCCACTGCCATAGAGGAAAGTTTGCTGATCTTTGATTTTAATAAGCTAGTGAAAATAGAAAGAATGAAAAGAAAAATAGCTTACTATGTAATTCATTGCATTTGCTGATGGATGTGTATGGTGGGGGGGAAAAGTTTTTTTTAATTATTTTTTAAATTTTTTTACAATTTAGTCATTTCATATCCCAATGGTAGCCCCCTTCCTCATCTCTTCCCAGTCCCACACTCCCTTTCTCCCCTCACCCCATCTCATCCAATAGTCCACTGAAAAGGGAAGTCCTCCCCCCTACCATCTGACCCTAGCCTATCAAGTCACATCAGGACTGCCTGGATCTTCTTTTCTGTTGCCTGGCAAGGCTGCCCCGCTGGGAGGAAGTCATCAAAGAGTGGTTAAGAGAGTCCATGTCAGAGAGTCCAGGTCAGGAACAGTTCCTGATCCCCTTACTCCCTGTTCCCCATACTAGGAATCCATATGGAGACTGAATTGCCTATGGGCTACATCTGAGCAGGGGGGTCCGGGTCTTCTCCATGCATGGTCCTTAGTTGGTACATCTGCAGCTCCCCCTTCTCCTGGGCCTAGATTTGTTGGCTTTGTTGGTATCCTTGTGGAGCTCCTGTGCCCTCCAGGTCCTTCTATCCCCCACTTCTTCCATAGGACTCCTTGTGCTCTGCCCAAATATTGAGAGTGAATATTAGAATCTTCTTCTACCCCTTCCTGGGTGGAGTCTTTCAAAGGACATCTATGATATGCTCCTGTCCTCTTCCCTCTCTTACACCACTTCCAGTGTCTATCCTGTTTGCCCTATTGTTTGAGAATTAAGCATCCTTCCTAAGGTCCCTCTTGTTATGTAGCATCTTAAGGTCTATGGATTTTAATATAGTTATACTATATTATATGGCTAATGTCCACTTTTAATGTGAGTATATACCTTGGGTATCTTTTAGATTGTGGGTAACCTCACTTAAGATGATCTTTTCTAGTTCCCACAATTTGCCTGCAAATTTCATGATTTCCTTGTTTTTAGTAGCTGAGTAGTATCCCATTGTGTAAATGTACAACAAAGTTTGTATCCTTTATTCAGTTGAGGGACATCTAGGTTGTTCCCTGATTCTGGTTATTATGACTAAAGCTGCTATGATCATAGTTGAGTAAATGTCCTTGCTGTATGTTGGAGCATCTTTCAGGTGTATGCCCAGGCATGGTGTAGTTGGGTAGCACTCTTCCCAAATTTCTGAGAAAGAACAAGACTGATTTTCAAAGTGATTGTCTAAGTTTGCACTCCCACCAGCAATGGAGGAGTGTACCCTTTTCCCAACATCATCTCCAGCATGTGTTGTCACTTGAGTTTTTGTCTTAGTCATTCTGATGGGTATAAGATGGAATCTCATAGTCATTTTGATTTGCATTTCCTTAATGCCTAATGATATTGAGAATTTCTGTGTTTCTCCACCATTAATATTCCTCTGCTGAACATCCTATGTTTAGCTTTGTAGCCCATTTTTTGGATTATTTGGTTTGTTGATGTTTAATTTCTTTATGTATTCTAGAGCTCAGCCCTCTCTCAGATGTAGGGCTGGGAAAGATCTTTTCACAGTCTATAGGCTGTCATTTCATTTTGGTGACAGTGTCCTTTGCTTTACAGAAGCTTTTCAGTTTCACGAGGTCCCATGTATGAACTGTTGATCTTAGAGCTTGAGCTGTTGGTGTTCTGTTCAGGAAGCTGTCTCCTGTGACAATGAGTTCTAGGCTGATTCTTACTTTCTCTTCTAATATATTTAGTGTGTGAGGTTTTATGTTGAGATCTTTGATCCACTTGGATTTTAATATTGTTCATGGTAATAAATATGGATCTATTTGCATTTTTCTACATGTAGACATCCAGTTAGACCATCACCATTTGTTGAAGATGCTATCTTTTTCCCATTGCATGGTTTTGGCATCTTTGTCAGAATTCAGATGTCCATAGGTGTGTGGGTTTATTCCTGGGCCTTTGATTCTATTGCATTAATCCACCAGTCTGTCTCTGTGCCAATACCTTGCAGGTTTTATTACTGTTGCTCTCTAGTACAGATTGAGATTAGGGATGGAGATACCGCTGGAAGATCTTTTATTGAAGAGGATTGTTTTAGCTATTCTAGGATTTTTTGTTTTTCCATGGCAAGATGTGAATTGTTCTTTCAGGGTCTCTAAGGAATTGTGTCGATATTTTGATGGGAATTGCACTGAATCTGTAGATTGCTTTTAGTAAGATGGCCATTTTTACTCTGTTATTCCTACTGATCCATAAACATGGGAGATCTTTCCATCTTCTGATTTCTTCTTCAATTTTTTTTCCTTCAGAGACTTGACTTTTTTTCATAGAAGTCTTTCATTTTCTTTGTTAGAATTACACCATGATATTATATGTTTCATTTTTGTTTTTGTTTTGTTTTGTTTGTTTGTTTGTTTGGTGTGGCTATCGTGAAGGGTGTTTTTCCCTAATTTTTTTCTCTGTTTGTTTGACTTTTTTATAAAGGAGGGCTATTGATTTTTTAAATAAATTTTTTATCCAGCCACTTTCCTGAAGGTGTTTATCAGCTGTTGTGGTTCCTTGGTAGAATATTTGGGGTCACTCATGTATACTGTCATACTGTGAATATTTTGACTTATCCCCTTAATCCCCTTTATTTGTCTTTTTGTTCTAGCTAGGACTTCAAGTACTATGTTGAAAAAAGAAGGAGAGACTGGGCAGCCTTGTCCCTGATTTTAGTGGAATTGATTTAAGTTTTTCTCCATTTAATTTAATGTTGGCTATAGGTTTGCTGTATATTGCTATTGCTGTGATTAGGTATGTGCCTGGTATACCTGATGTCTCCAAGACTTTAAACATAAATGGGTATTGGATTTTATCAAATGCTTTTTCAGCATCTAAGGAGATGTGTTTTCTTTTTCTTTCAGTTTCTTATATGGTGGATTACATTGATGAATTTCCATATATTGAACCACCGCTGCATGTGTGAGATAAAGCCAACTTGGTCTTGGTCAATGATATGTCTGATGTATTCTTAGATTCAGTTTTCAAGTACTTTATTGAGTATTTTTGTGTAAATGTACATAAGGGGAACTGGTCTGAAATTCCCTTTCTTTGTCGGGTCTTTGCGTGGTTTAGGTATCAAGGGACTGTGGCCTTATAGAATGAGTTTGGTAATATTCCTTCTGTTTCTCTTTGGGGGAATAGTTTGTTGGTAGTAGCTTTTCTTTGAAGGTCTGGTCGATTTCTATGCTGAAACCATCTGGTCCTGAACATTTTTTTTTTTTTTTGGATGGGATACTTTTGAAGACTGCTTCTATTTCCTTAAGGGATATTTATTTTATTTACAGATCTTGATTCAACTTTGGTACGTTGGTAAGTGGAATCAATTAAGAATACTGGCCATTTCACTTAGATTTCAAATTTTGTGCTGTAGCTGTGTAGGCTCTTAAAGTGAGACCTAATGATTGTTTGGATTTCCTCAGTATCTGTCATTATGTCCCCCTTTTCCTTTCTGATTTTGTTAATTTGGATAGTGTCTTTCTACCTTTTAGTTATTTTATCTAAGGGTTTGTTTATCTTGTTGACTTCTCAAAGAACTAGCTCTTGGTTTTTTGTTGATTCATTCGTTTTCTTTGTTTCTATTGTATTGATTTCAGCCATAATTTTGATTATTTCTAGCCATCTACTCCTCTTGGGTGTGTCTGCTTCTGTTTTTCTTGGGCTTTCAGCTGTGCTGTTAAGTTGCTTGTATGATATGTTTCTGATTTCTTTATGAAGGCACTTAGTGCTATGAACTTTCCTCTTAGCACTGCTTTCATTGTGTCCCATAAGTTGGGTATGTTGTGCCTTCATTTTCATGGACTTCAAGGGAATCTTTAATTTGTTTCTTCTCTGACCAAGCTATTACTGAGGACAGAGTTGTTCCATTTCCATGTGTGTGGGGGCTTTTTGCTGTTTTTGTTGTTGTTGAGGTCCAGCTTTAGTCCATGGTGGTCTGATAGAATCCAAGGGATTTTTTCAATCCTCTTATATGTATTGAGGCTTATTTGCTACTGACCATATGATCAATTTTAAAGATGGTTCAATGAGGTGCTGAGAAGGTAAATTCTGTGTTTGAGTGAAAAGTTCTGTGTATGTCTGTTAGGTCCATTTGATTCATGACATCTGTTAGTGTCATTGTTTCTTTGTTTAGTTTCTCTTCTTTTAATCTGTTCTTTGATGAGAGTGGGGTGTTGAATTCTCTCACTATTAATGTGTGGAGATCAATGTGTGGTTTAACCTTTATTAATATCTAGCTTTCAAATATGGGTGACTCTGTATTTAAGGTGTAGATGTTCAAAATTGAGATGCCTTTTTGGTGGAATTTTCCTTTGATGTGTATTAGGTGTCCTTCCTCATATCTTCGGATAATTTCGGTTGAAAGTCTACTTTATTAGATATTAGAATGACTAATCCTGCTTGCTTCTTGGGTCCATTTGCTTAGAAAACCTTTTTCTAGCCCTTTACTCTCAGGCAATGTTTATCATTGTTGCTGAGGTATGTTTCTTTTATGAAGCAGAATGTTGCATCCTTTTTATGCATCAATTCTGTTAGCCTGTGTCTTTGTTTTTTTGAGAGTTGAGCCCATTAATGTTGAGAGATATTAATGATCAGTGACTGTTAGTTCCTTTTATTTTGATGTTGGTTGCAGTAGTGTGTTTATGTGCTGGTCTGGTTTTGATTTTGCTGTAGTTTTATATCCTGTATTCTTTGGATGTGCTTCCTTGGGTGGGAATTTTCCTTCTAGTATCTTCTGTAGGGCCGGTTTGTGCATTGATATTGTTTAAATTTGGTTCTGTTATGGAATATATTGTTTTCTCCATCTATAGTTATTGAAAGTTTTGCTCGATATGGTAGTCTGGGCTGGCATCTGTGGTCTCTTGGAGTTTGAAAGATGTCTGTTGAGGCCCTTCTGGCTTTTACTGTCTCTGCTGAGATATCAGGTGTGATTCTGATTGGTTTAATTTTATATGTTACTTGGTCCTTTTTCCTTGCAGTTTTAATATTTTTTCTTTGTTCTGTACATTTAGTGTATTGATTATTATGTGGTGGGATGATTTTCTTTTCTGGTCTAATCTATTTGTGTTCTGTAGATCTTGTATGCCTATAGGCATCACTCCTTAAGATTGGAGAAATTTTCTTCTATAATTTTGTTAAAAATATTATATGGTCCTTGGAGCCATGAATCTTTTCTTTCTTCTCTTTCTATTATTTTTAGGTTTCTTCTTTTCTTAGTGTTCTTGATTCCTTGGATGTTTTGTGTCAGGAAATTTTTTTAGACTTTAACATTTTCTTTGATGGATGCAGTAATTTCTTCCATTGTGTCTCCTACATCTGAGATTCTTTCCTCCATCTCTTGTATTCTCTTGGTGGTGCCTACCTCTGTAGTTCCTGTTTTCTTCCCTAAGTTCTCCCTCTCTGAGATTTCTTCAGTTTGTGCTTTCTTTAATGTTTCTGTTTCCATCTTCACACCCTGAACTGTTTTGTTGATTTCCTTCCCCTGTTTGTATTTTTCTGCCTTGCATTATATGATTTGTCCAATTCCTTTACCTGATTGTTTGAACTTTTCTGTATTTCTTTCAGTGCTTTAATTATTTATTCTCTAAAGGTCTCATTCTGTTTGACTGAATCTTTCTGTATTTCTTCACTGATTTTGTTTGGTTCCTCTGCTGTCATTTTCATAAGGGTAGATTTAAAGTCATTGTCTTGTGTTTCAGTTGCATTGGGGCATCCAGGACAACTTGCCTTTAGATAACTGGGTTCTGGGAATGTCTTATTGCTTTGGCTTTGTTGGTTGTGTTTTTACACTGACTTTTAGCCATCTGGTTGTCTCTGGCATTGCCTACAGGAGTTCCCCCAGATGCAGGAAGGGCCCTGGGAAGGAAGCTATATGTTCCTGCAGGAACACTTCTCAGATTGGTGGGAATGATCTCGGACTGATGGGTGGTTCTCAGGGAATTGCCAGTGGGTCTTCTGAAAAGTTTGATACTATGGAACATATAGATTCTTCAGGAACTCAGGGATCTTCCTTTAGCAGAGGGAAGTTCTAGAGTCAGCTTCCTTGCTACTGGCTTTCTTCTTCTGAGGTTAGTGAACCCAGGCACTGTGCTCAGACACTGTGCTTGCTGACCCCAGCCTTTTTAGGTAACCATGAGCTCAGAGGTCTTGCTGGTCTCCTTAAGAAAAGAGGTTGAGCCTTGGAGCAGTATTTGAGTTGCTTCTAAGTGTCCAGAGCATCAAAGGGACAGAGTTGGAGCTGCTTGCCTGGAATGGTGAGAGTAGAACCCAGGATTGGAGCTGTATGTCCCAGGTAACTAGAAAGTATCCTCTCCAAGGGATGGTGATGGTAGGTGCCCGAGTTTGGAAATTGGAGCCAATGGTATTGGACGCTGTCCTTGGGACTGTGAGAGTGGGCCCTGAGTTGGGAGCCGGTATTGGAAGGTATCCACTCCACAGGGTGATGAGAGTGAGTCCCTGAGATTGGGGAGGAGAGCAGCAGGTACTGTAAAGTGTCCAAGAGATGGTGAGAGTGGGTGCCTAAAATTGGGGCTGCGAGGTGCTGGTACCCAGTAGGTGTCTACAGGACAGTGAGAATGGGTATCCATGGTTGGAGGCCTTACCGCCTGGACCGGAAGGTATCTACTCCACAAACAAGGAGAGTGAGAGCCCAAGGTTGGAGCTCAGAGTCACTGGTATCACTGAGGTATCCACGAACGGTGGGTTTGGTAGGTGTGCTGGGCGGGAACTCAAGAGTTTTCCTCGGTATTACCCAGGTGGACTGAAGATAGACCCTTCCATTTCCCTATGGACATGACTCTCACCGGAGAAACACAGATGATGGGGTTTTGGGGTCCACAGTATGGCCTCCAGGTCACTCTGCTCTCACTGCGGAGCTGCTGTTCAGAGATCCTGTGTGATTGGGCCACCATCTTGGATTTACCCTCACACTGATCCTCAGCTTCTTTACTAGTATCTCGGTCTATGGTCTCATCAGCAGTATACTCAGAAAACAAATGAAAAGGATATGGTTTAGGCCAGACATACTCTGAGTTTGGCTAAGGACATGTTGGGTTTGAAGGATCTTGGGAGTTTCAGAGAGCATTCACTTGCGCAAGGGACACAGAGAGAGGCGGAAAGAAGGAAGAGGGAGTCAGAGGGTGGGGAGAGGCAGAAGAGAGATAGAGAGAAAGAGAAAGAATCAAAATTAAATCAATGAGAGCGATTTTTATAGACACATTCAAGAACCTTGTTACAAAGATTTAGAATTCTCTCAGGCCTTTTCTTTTACACAGACTAGAATGTAAGACTTCCTACAAAAATCCTGTGCCAGTGTATTACCCAGTTAGAACAGAGTAACCCTCCTTTGTGCTCCTTTGGGCCTTCAGAAAGGAAGTGCTGTATTTTCTCTAGTGGCTTCTGTTTTAATGAGGGTGTCACAACTGTGGCATAGTCATTTTAACGCCCCACACATAGTCACTGCTGAGTAATTGTTTTTGATTGAGTTGAATGAGGTGAGAGATGGCATCTCTGTCACACATGCCTATTGTAGCAAGAAGAGAAACGGAACACTGCTACATCTGTAAGAGACCTGTAAGAAGAGGAGGCTATGCCTGGGATGCAAAGTACCTAACCTGTGATTGATATAAAAATAAATAAATTAATAAAAAAAGAAGACTAGACTGGCAAATAAGATAAAAGCGCTTATCTCTTAAAGAGAGCCTTGCTATGACCAGGAACTTTATGTGATTTCAATGCAGAGTCTGAGACTAGAAAATAGCATTGTGGGGTTCCCTGCTAACCAGAGCTGTTCCTGAACATAAGCATAGATTCCCTCTTATTCTTCTAATCAAGGAAAAACAGAAGAGGGTTGGCACAAGAACACAAGAGTATTCTGTCATCTCTATATAAGCTCTACAGAATGGGGCTTCATTGCTGTATCAAAGAATAGACACCACTACAGTTAAACAAATATGCTACTTAGGAACAAAGTGGGTTTCTAACTTAGTCACTGTTTGTACTCAAGAGCAGAAAAGTCCCTAAAAGAGTGGCTGGTGGGATGACTCAGTGGGTAAAAAAAATGTGCCACTGAGCCTGACAACCTGAGTTTAATCCCTGGGACCCACATGGAAGACAGAGAAAACAAACTCTTACTAGATGCCCTTTGACCTTCACGCATTCACACACACAAAATCTCCAAAACAAGAGCAATTAGATATCTAGAATATCTTTATGAGTGTCTTGTCTGTTGTGGTATGTCTCCTGTCCTATGGCAACAGAACCCTGGGTTACAGGATGGCCAGGCCCCTTGTTCAGCCTTGGAAATGGTGTTGAAGCCTACTTCACATGAGTAACCCTGAATAATGAGGCACAAAATAAGATCTGTGATGGATTCTCTGAGTAGATGTCTTACTAATGGGGGTATGGGGAGGCTTTTCACCTTTGTGTACAGTCCTGTGAGAAAACCCACACATGGAAATACTAAGCCACAGGAACACAGACTGAAAAGCCAAGCGCCTCCACGCTTCTTGTTAAATAAAGTAAGGCTTCCTTTTAAAAGCATTATCGGGTCACAGGGCTTGCTTCCAGAAGCTGCCAAGATCACTGAGGAATCAAAAGGTTTTGTTTCTTTGTTGTAAATGGGCAGCACAAGGCCAGGAGAGCTCTTGTGCCCACTGACTGCACTTTGCCTTTACTACTGTGAAGACAAGTCACTGCTGGCACAGGGCTGTCTTCCTACTCTGTGCTCTGTGTATTTAATAGTGGGTCCTGTAATTATGCGTGGGATCACACTGGGGCTGGCCTTACAGCCATTTTGTGGGTTATTTTTGTCCTTAGAATCAGTTAGAGCCTTTCTTTCTAGACAGAGTCCACGTCCTGTCGCCATCTGGTGACACAACACTTCCAATACTGTGCCCTGCTGTGACACAAAAGAACAGCCACAGGGCAAGGAAACAGGAGCAGCCAGACTTTGTTTTCATTTAACTAATTTTCATTTTTCTGCTAATATAGAGGTGAAGCTTAAACTGGGAATTCCTTCCAACAGAATGTAGCTATTTTCCCTAGAAATGTGCTGCCTCTTGTCAAAAACACAAGGTAGATTTTTTTAAAAATAAATTCAAAGGGAAAACTTGGCTTTGAAGTACTGAAACAATGAGTTGCAGAAGGATTTCATGTACCTAATAAACACACTGCATAATTAAATAAATCATGTTTGTTGATTCTACAGCCATAAACTTGACCTAATTCTGAGATCTAAAAATATTGAAATATAATGTTTAACAATTAGAAGCACATAGTCTCCTCTAAAATCATGAAAACTTGGTCAAAATTGACTACATATTGACCCATAGTACAAATTTCTCAATGAATGTCCAAGGATTATTGACCATATCCAGTTATAACAGAAATCATGAATAAACATGGACAGGCAGAAAAATTTAAATATAGCTTTCAGATTACACCAACTAATGAAATTCTATCAGTTTATTAAGAGATGCTGAACATGACTAAATGATGTAAAAGTTTCATGACCCTTCTGCTTTATCTATTGCTTTTCATGGACGTTTGCTCCCTTGTTCTGGTTTTGGTGTTTTCTTTGATTATTTCATTTGGGGGTGCGGTGGTTTGAATGAAAATGGTCCCCAAAGGCTCATATATTTGTATGCTTAGTCCCCAATTAGTGGAAAGGTTTGAGAAGGATTAGGAGGTTGACTTTCTTGGAGTAAATGTGATCGTGTTGGAGGTGCACCACTGGGGATATGCTTTGAGGCTCCAAAAGCCCGTGCCAACCCAGTCTCTCTGTCTCTGCTGCCTTTAACTCTGGGTCTAAAGATCTCATCTCCAGTGCTCTGCTTGTCTGCTTTCTTCCATGACGATCACGGGCTAGCCCTCAAAACTGCAACCTAGCCCTAGTTCAAACGCTTTCTTTTATAACAGCGGCCTTGGCCATAGTGGTTCTTCACAGCAATTAGGACAGCAACTAAGATAAGATGGATAGACATGTAAGAGCTTGAGGTTTTCCTAGTTATGACATGAGAGTGGCACAGTGGCCATGGGGACAACAGAAACTGTGAATTTACATCCACAGAAAAGTATATTTTTCTTATGACAACTATCACCAATGTAAGCAAATATGGAAAAGTAGATTATGGATAGAACAAGAAGACTACATCTGTTCTCACGATGAAAAAAATCATGCAGAAGAATTAACCTTAAGGATGAAACCAACCAATGATATTAAATATGGAATCCTAAGGAATATTAAACATATTCTCTGCCCTAAAGACAATGGATACCGTGGTCTACCTGCTTTAAGAGAAAGAATAATGTTCTGCACAGGAGGTGAACAAGGAGATGTGATTACTGCATACTATATTGAATAAAGTATATAAATGTTTATTTTTATTTTTTTTTTATTCACTTTACATCTTTGTTTTAGCCCCAACCATCCTTGCCTCTGAGTGCCTCCCTCCCCATCCACTTTTCTTCAGAAAAGGGACCTCTCTTTTCCATCCAGCCCAACTCATCAAGTTACATCAGGGCTGAGCATGTCCTCTTTCCCTGTGGCATGGCAAGGCAGTCCCACCAGAAGGAAATGAACGTACACAAATGTTTAAAGGGTAGATATTATAGATGTTTATTTTTGGGTAAAATAAAAATAGTAACTAACATTACCCAAAACAGATTTGCTAAAAAAACTTTTTTGAGAATGATCAAAGTTTCATAAATATGTACTTATGCAAGATAAATTTCCTAGAGAATTGCTGTCAGGAAGCTATTTTGAACACAGACTTTCTTTATAAGAAATTGTCAACTTTGGATTGTAACTACTCTCAGGGCTCTTTGCTTCCTAATTTTTAAGCAGCTTAATTTTTAAAGAAAAAATCTTTAGATTATAATTCATGACAGAAATATTCTGAAGATGCTTTGGTAGAAATAACCCTGGGAGAGCTCAGCATTATCTCTGTTATTGTGCAGAAAGTTGAGAGCACATGTGGTCATAAGAGAAACTGTAAATCTCCTTTATGTTTCTCATTCTCAATACTGTTTACACAGCAGGCAACTGGTTAAGTATCTCTCAGGGGTCTTTAAAATAAAAGGAGAAGCTTTATTATTCCATTTCCCACTGTTCTACCAAAAAAAATGTATCTTGAAATCTACCAAGTACTTAATAAGTGAAGTTCTATAAAGAACAAATTACAACTAGAAAGGAGCAGTTAGAAACTCAGTCCTGTGAGCAAAGTGGGCTGAGCAGAGCTTTCAGATCGGATTCCTAGCCAGAAGAGGGAACAGTGGTTGGGACAGAGCAGAGCTTGTGGATCCATTTATTCAACAGGTTCTCATTAAAGAATATGGTCTTGAATCAGTAATCTGGTAGAAGAAAGGGGGAAAAGTGGTATGAAAACTTCCCTATCTCGGTACAATATTTCTAGTGGGTCTAGAAGCAAAAGATTACATCACCTTAAATAAGTAATGATTCTCTTTAGCAAGTGGAAAGCCTCCAGGGACAAAGGAACCGCTGAATGCCTACTCTAAGATGGCAAGAAAGAATCTTGTGTTAAGAAAGGACTCAGGCTAGAAGGATAAGCTCAGCTTTTCATGTATGCAGACTTCTATGGAACACAGAAGACAAAGATTTCAAAAGGGGGAAGTCAGTCCATAGTCAGGCCATGGGTTCAGCAGGGAGCTGGTTGACAACAGAGGCAGACAATAGAGAGAATACACTAGTGCCCACCTCCCAGAAGTTTTGTGAAGATTTTTTGAACTAATCCCCCAGAAATAATAAGAAAATTTAGCTTTTATATTCACTGAAGACAGAAGGGTTTGATGAAAGATGTAAGTCAAACTTGGAGAGAAAGACAATGTTATCATCCTAAATGACATAAGGTGAGCTCCTAGTCATATGACAACCCACTGGATGTCACCACAGACAAGTGGACATTTTAGTTCAGCTGAAGTTTGACTTGAAGAAAAAATATTGCTCAAGACAACATGCTGAAGTCAAGACTTTAGAGTTTCACAAGATTAAAATGAGAAAAATGAAATATACTAACTTTGCATTTTATTTAAACAACACTAGTTCAAATTAGGAAAATATCTCATGAAAAACTTCTCCATGTTCATGCAAGCATTAAGAGATTCCTAAAGGAACACTCGGTGTTACAGCTGAAAGGGCGTGGATTAACATGTTGTGGGTGGGGGGTGGAGATTTGTGTGGGATAAATTGCTGTTGAGACCCATTCGAGTGCCCAGTTTCATCAAGCAGAGTTGAAAATATTGAGTTTGATGATTAATATTTTCCTCTATTAAGCTATCTGAACTACTGTGTTTAACACTATCATTTAACATAATAATGCTTACTAATCATATTATCTAATGCCCAATTTAGGGTTTTTTCTATGTGGAAAAATCTAATTTTCCCTTTGAAACAAAATATTTCACTAACATGCAACATAGAAAGCAAAATAAATTAAAAATGAGAATTCAGCAATGGCTCAGGGTCTTCTGTTTCTAACAGAGAGAAAGCAAACTGAATCAATGACGCTACTACGTATGTGAATACCATAAAGTATGGGGTGCCAATTAGATTTTTGCTCTTGCATACAATCCATGAAGTCCTGGAACTTATTCTAAAGCCTGTGAACTAGACTGAATTTTCTTAAAGCAAAAAACCTTCTGTCTTAATGGGTGAATGAAAACATGTATTTAAGCTGTTATTTTAATAACTGATTGCATTAAGAAGGGGAAACAGACATCTTAAGAGGGCCATTAGTTAAAATCATGACAAAGACAAAATATGCAGAATGAATCCTGAGGGAGGCCAGTTCCCCGGTCATTCCTTTCGAAGCATACTCAGCACAGGGCACAGAATCATAATTTATCCTGGTGTGTGTGAGACACTGCAGTCATTGCAGACTCAAGTGCAAAGTTGCTCAATGGCCATTGCATAAAGACAACACCACCATTACACCACGACCATGTCACAATTTTCCCCATTTTCTCAAGCCGTGCCTGCCAGGCTGTATCTGAGGGGATGAATTATAAAAATGAACTGAAAGCAACAGGTCAGATGGCCTGAGGTTTACTGCTGTAATGCATTCATTCATTCTTTTGTTTTTTATTAACTGATTGATTCAAAGAAAATTAATTTGCCATTGATCACTGGCAAAGTGGCACATTCTAACTTACTGAACACAATGTGGGCCTTTAAAGGGGATTTACTGTTGGAGTCTGAAAGATGACTTTCCCCTTAAATTCCATGTTATCCAAACACTTGCCCATTTGCCCTTAATTTATAGGATGCTCGTCCTCGAGAAGCAGATTTATTCAGTCCTTATCTGG
Organism: Pachyuromys duprasi; assembly: GCA_028658305.1. NCBI lineage: Eukaryota > Metazoa > Chordata > Mammalia > Rodentia > Muridae > Pachyuromys > Pachyuromys duprasi. The sequence continues at coordinate 1,253,971 of CM053763.1, forward strand.
TTTAGCTACCACAGAAGATTTAGCTTTGATACTTTCGTTTTAATAAATTTCTGTGATAGAACACTCCACTACGAGTTGCTAGCTTGAAGTTCTAGTACATCCAGGCCAATTAGGGCTTAGCTGAATTGTAAGGGGGGCAAAGAGAGGAAGGACACAGATGAAATTAAGAGAAATTTCACATATATTATTAATTAGAATTTCAGCCTATAATAAATATGTACATTTAACACTGCTCTCCAGAGAGGTAAGTTAATTACAGACATCAAAAAGTAGTCCTTGCTGCATAATAACACAGGCATAATTTACTGCTTAAAATACTTTATCATGATCTGAACTTTATTAGAGGTATAATTGGGAAACTCCCATGTTGCACGAATTTAGCCTCCCTACTCCTTCCTACTTCCATCTATTTATTTAGTAAGTTATGCATTGACCTAGTATTACTCCAGGAACAGGACATGAAATACAGAACAAGACTTAGCCTATTATTTCAAGGAGATATAGGCTGGGATTATTATATTTAAGAAATAATATATGCATAAGATTTATGCATGTAACTGTATTTTCGACATCACTGTATATAAGCTAACATAATTATTGAATAATAAAGACATATGCTACTATATTTTATGTCCAATATAATATAGAAACACATTACAATAGAAACAGTAAGTGACCCAACCCAAGAAAAAGGAGAACACTGCTAAGAAAACAAATCATCTGAAAGTTTTGGTACAGAGCCAAAGTTAACAAATTTCCCCAAAGCAGTAAAAATGGATGGCTTAAATAGACTGGTTTAATAGAATACTCTGAGATTAATTTTCTTTTTATGAGAAAAAAACAATTTATACTCTCAAAACTGAAAAGCCAAATTAAAATAATCATGATTTTGTATTTTAGAAGGCATTCTAAGGTTAAAAAGTTATGTGGGTATTTGGCAAGCCTTACTTTATTAAATATGTTTTTAGTTGAATCAAGACGTTTTAGCCATGTTCACTGACCAATAACACATTTTTTTT
>CM053763.1:1255489-1299350 GCA_028658305.1 Pachyuromys duprasi
TTTTTTTTTTTTTTTAATTACTGCTGCTCTATAGTACAGGTTGAGGCCAGGAATGGAGATACCTCCAGAAGATCTTTTATTGTAGAGGATTATTTTAGTGATTCTGGGTTTCTTGTTATTCCATATGAAGTTGAGAATTTTTATTTCAAGGTCTGTAAAAATTGTGTTGGTAATTTGATGGGCATTGCATTGAATCTGTAGATTGCTTTTGTTAAGATGGCCATTTTTACTATGTTAATCCTGCCAAGCCATGTGCATGGGAGATCTTTCCATCTTCTGATATCTTCTTCTAATTCTTTCTACAGAGACTTGAATTTTTTTTTTCATAGAAGTCTTTGACTTGCTTGGTTAGCTTCACACCAAGGTACTTTATGTCCTTTGTGGCTATTGTGAAGGGTGTTTCCCTAATTTCTTCCTCAACCCTTTTGTCTTTTGTATACAGGAGGGTTACTAATTTTTTTGAGTTAATGTTGTATCCAGCCAATTTGCTGAAGGTGTTTATCAAAGCGGTAGGAGTTCCGTAGAAGAATTTTTGGGGTCACTCGAGTATACTATCATATCATCTGTAAATACTAATAGTTTCACTTCTTCCTTTCCAATTTCTATCCCCTTGATCTCCTTTAATTGTCTTACTGCTCTAGGAAGGACTTCAAGAACTATGTTGAAGAGATATAGAGAGAGTGGGCAGCTTTGCCTTGTCCCTGATTTCAGTGGGATTGATTTAAGTTTCTCTCCATTTAGTTTGATGTTGTCTACAGGCATGCTGTATATTGCCTTTACTATGTTTAGATATGTGCTTTGTATCCTTGATTTCTCCAAGACTTTAAACATGAATAGATGTTGGATTTTGTCAAATACTTTTTCAGCATCTAAGGAGATGATCATGTGCTTTTTTTTTCCTTTCAATTTGTTTATATGGTGGATTACATTGATGGATTTCCATTATCTGAACCCCTCCTGCAGACCTGGGATAAAAGTTACTTGGTCATAGTGCATGATATCTTTGATGTGTTCTTGTATTTGGTTTGCAAGTATTTTGTTGAGTATTTTTGCATCAATGCTCATAAGGGAGATTGGTCTGAAATTCTCTTTCTTTGTTGGGTCTTTGTGAGGCTTAGGTGCCAATGTGACTGTCGCTACATAGAATGAGTTTGGTAGTGTTCCTTCTGTTTTTATTTTGTGGAATAGTTTGAAGAGAACTGGAGTTAGCTCTTCTTTGAAGGTCTGGTAGAATTCTGCTCTGAAACCATCTGGTCCTGGGCTGTTTTTGGATGGGAGACTTTTGATAACTGCTTTTATATCCTTAGGGGATGTAGGTCTATTTAATTGATTTACCTGGTCTTGATTTTGCTTTGGTAAGTGGAATTGATCAAGAAAATTGTCTATTTCATTTAGATTTTCAAATTTTGTGGCATATAGACGTTTGAAGTCCTAAAAATTGTTTGGATTTCCTCAGTGTCTGTTTTTATGTGCCCCTTTTCATTTCTGATTTTGTTAATTTGGATAGTGCCTCTCTGCCTTTTTGTTAGTTTGGCTAAAGGTTTGTCTATCTTGTTGATTTTCTCAAAGAACCAGATCTTGGTTTCATTGATTCTTTGAATTGTTTTATTTGTTTCTAATTTATTGATTTCAGCCCTGTGTTTGATTATTTCCAGCTGCCTATTCTTCTTTGGTGTGTCTGCTTCTTTTTTCTCTAGGGTTTTAGGTAAGCAATTAAGTTGCTTGAATGAGATGTTTCTATTTATTCTTGAAGGCACTTAGTGCTATGAACTTTCCTCTTAGCACTGCTTTCATTGTGTCCCATAAGTTTGGGTATGTTGTGTCTTCATTTTCATTGAATTCTAGAAATATTTTAATTTCCTTCTTAATTTCTTCCCTGACCCAGCTGTCATTGAGTATCCAGTGGTTCAGTTTCCATGTGTGTATAGGCTTTTTGCTATTTCTGATGTTGTTGAGGTCAAGCTTTAGTCCATGGTGGTCAGATAGAATACAAGGGATTATTTTGATCTTCTTGTATCTATTGAGGCTTGCTTTGTGACTAACTATATTTTTAAAAAGCATGTATTTATTTGACATGTATGAGTGTTTTGCTTGCATGGATGTAAGGGTAACTTGTGTGTATAGTGACAAGGGAGGCCAGAATAGTGTCCAATTACCAGTAACCAAGTTACAGGTGGTTGTGAGCTGGGAATAAATCCAAGTCATCTGACAGAGCAGTAAGTGCTCTTCACTACTGAGCAACCTCTCCATCCCCCTATTGTTATTTCTCAACACCACTGAGTCATCTCTCAGTTCCTATTGGTGTTTCTTAGTAATCTTTGCTGCAATTTAAAGGTAAGTTAAAATTAGGACCATCATCGTTTAATGCACAGCACAGACGTCCTGATGTTAAGTCATAATTTGCTGAGTTCCCTGTGGAATAATCCATACACATATAGAGAAGATCAGGAAAGCAGATAGGCTGTCTTCCTAAATACTTCCCTTGCTACGTGGATAATTTTATGGTAATACAAGTTACAAAAATCCTTACATTCTGTCTCCTTTTTGATATGATCCATTAGATTGATTTTTCTCAAATTCTGGCACCATATGAACATGGACCTACCAGTGGGGAGGAAAATAAAGCCAATGGTACGCAAAGTTTATTCATTAATGCAAATGAAGATCATTGGTGTTCTGTTTTTCGACTTTATCACTTGGCAGACATATATTTAGCTGGAAGTGATAACATTCTTTTCTTTTGAGGATTTATCTAGCTATTTCTCAATGTAGTGAATCATCACAAGGAAGTAAAAACTGAGAACAGCTTTCTTAAAAATACAAAACAATACAAAAATATAAGCCATTCATCTTTTGAGCAAGGCAACCACAGATGTCCCCTGGGGAATTCCAGAGTACCAAGGTTACTTCTAAGTGAGGGTGCACTTGGAATTGTCTTGAAGAGATCTGAGTGAGTAACTGAAGACTAGTTATCTGATATGCCGAGAAAGAACCCTTTGTCAAGACTGGGCGCCTAAGTTCATAGAGGCTTTGATGGAGCCCCACTTTGAGCTGTGCCTTCTGCTGCCTGTGTGCCTTCCTCCTGATAGAGACTCATATGAGCTTCCACAGCTCTGAGTGCTTGTTCAGCAGGTCAGGCTTCAGGCATGCATTCCAAACTGCAACTGGCTGCTCACAGTGCTCAGGAGCACTCCCTGGTGGATGGCCTTCACAGGTTACTTTATGATTTCATAAAAACAGACTTGTCTTATTACTTCTAAATTACTTGCCTTCATCTTAAAACATGCTAATTTTGAGATCCGTGACGGTGGCAGAGGCTATGCTCTCCACAGTGTGACCTTTCCTCTCTGACTCTGTGTTGGTTTGGATAGGAGTGAAGAGAGAGAGGGAGAAGGGAAAATGGAGACACACACACACAGAGGCGTGAAGGAAGGAGGGAGGGAGGGTATTTTGAGGAAGCAGCAATGAACTGTTAACTATGATCAGCAAGACAACAGTCCCTGGACAACTGGAGGATGCACAGAGTTTTCTTTCCTGTTACTGTTTTGTTTTTCCCCACAGTGTCAAAATGAGTGCCAAGCAAGATGAGAGGAAGCATCCTTATCTTACAAAAAGCAACAAACTTCTTCACCTTTCTCCTTTTCTCTGTCTACTTAATTTGGGGTCAAACTTGCATGTTGAATTAAAAATAAAACTAGGAAAAATTAATTAGTGTATCAGAGTTTAACTCCAGAGTTCACCGTAAGAGCTTTGCACCAAAGCCATGATGAAAATCAGATCAACTTGAGGCTCCTCCTCTGCTTCCCAACCCTTCTTGCTGCTAGAGACCTGGGAATGTGGTGTTCTCACCAAGGCAGCCTGGAACAGTAGTTCATCTACCTGAGGGAGAGGGAGTAAAACACTTGTCAATTAGTGTCACTTATGCTTGCCAGCTTCCAATTCTCTGTATTCAGAATATTGTCCAGGAAAACCATAGTATAATGAAATTCTCAATTGTTCCATTGACCATAGGTTTGATCAGTTAGTGAACAATTTTAGAATTCGTCTAGAGATTAAGGTCAGGTTTGTATAAGTTTATGGTGTGCTGTATCTGTTTGTAAGCAGTCAACAGCAGTCTCTGCCTGAGAGCAGAGACATAGGCTAGAACAGCTTTTACTTCTCCTGACCTTCAATGCTCTGAAGACTCACAAAGTATGAGTCACCAGGAGGTAAACTGCTTGTCATGCAAGCATAAAGCCACCCTCTGGGTCCCAGTCTCCAGGTGAAAACCAGGTGGGTGTGGCATAATTTTAGTGCATGGGAGGCAGGGACAGGGAATCCTCGCGTAAGCTGGCTAGCCAGACCAGCTAAAACAGTAAAAATAGTTCCTGCCTCAAGGTGGGTGAAAGAATATGTTCCACGCCCAGCTTGGGTTTTCACCTGTACACACATGCACCCAACTGTGTACACTAAACACACACATATGCATGCACACACAAACAGGCACACCAGGGCACACATACATACCAAAAAAAAAAGGATGAGTCACAATTTTATTTACTTTGTTAAAGTCACATTGCTGATAATTCTCTCTCTCATTGTATCAAAACACTAAAAGAACAGTCATCAGCTAGTTCTTGATTTTATGATGCATCCATCCACATGACCATTTGTTTACTTGTTTGCATTCTTTAAATTCATCACTTTATTTATTATGTATTATATGTGTCTTTACACATGTGCCACAGTACTTGTGCGGACAACCTGTGGGAGCTGATTCTCTCTCTACCATGTGAGTCTCATGGATGAAACTCAGTTCCTTGGGAGTAGCAGCAATGGTCTTTGCTTCTATTACCCGTGCATGTGCCCACTCAATATGGACTATGCATGTGAGAATAGTGGTCCACAAGACAAGCATACACACATAAACAACGTTCAGCCACACTGCAGACGGGAAAGGGGCAGTATTGAGCATGAAGGGTAAGACAAGACACATTGACATCTACACAAGTTATCTGTCCCTATAAGAAAACAACTCTTCCACCCTCACTAATATGCTATCATTAAAAATCAAAATGACGAAGACTGATAAATATGTGAAGAAATTGGGACCCTTGTCTACTGCGGGAAGATGAGAGGTGCTCCAGCTCTGCCTGTGGTCCAGCATCACACATTGCAGAACGGAACAATCAGGAACAAGGTAGCAAGCCCTCAAGAGATTGAGAAGATCCCCAAGTAATGCTGAAAGTCTATTGCTAGGTAGGGACCCTAAAGAAAAAAAAGTGGAAATATATATAGGTATTTCTGCACATCTACTACTCAGTTGAGAAGCAAACAAAGTTATGGTGCACACAGTAGAATGCCATTCAACCACAAAACCGTGAAACTCTAATGCAGCCAGGCACATGAGTAAACCTTAAACACAATAGGTGGAGTAAAACAAGTCAGACACAAAAGGAAAGATAGTGCATGATTTTACTTACATACAAGACCTTGAGTGGTCAAGCTCGTAGATACAGACAGTAGGGCTGAGGTTACCAGAACTGGGGTAGGCAGTTTTAGGAATGTTGTTTCTAAGGTTCAGGGCTTTAGTTTGTAGTATTGAAAATTTTCTGGAGGTCAATAGTGAGGATGGTTTAAAAAAACAACAAAATTAATGTACTTCATTCCACTGTACTGCATGCTTTGAAACAATTCAAATGCAGACTCTATTTTACCAAACTGAGAAAAAGGAGGGCATAGAGCCTATGATTCAATAGATAATGCATCTGGAAGATGACATTGGAGTACCCTCTTTTCTATTAGTACTCATGGGAATATTGCTATAGTGGCTGAATGATATTTAGAAAGCAATAGAAGAATATTTTCTTTCTAGGTTCTTTGTTACTTGCCTACTGTCTATTATTCACAGTCTTTCTCCAGCATAATACTTCATTCCTTTACTCTCTTTTTCCCTTCAGGGAAGTGAGGATAGCAGACTTGGCCTCCCTAGAGTAAACTTGACACACTGATTTGGCAGAGAAACACACAATATTAAAAAATGTGAAATAAATATTGTGTACCCCCTAAGTGTATCATGTTCATTTCTAAGTACCAAAAATAGCTTTAGTTCTTTGCAACCATTCTGAGATATGGATGTTTCAAAGATTCCTCAAGACTGCTGTCCCTGCTGGCTGCATCATCTACAGGTGCGTGCAGAATTTTAATGCAGCATTTCCCTGGGTCACATCAGTACCCTTTTAACTAACGACACTGCCGAAGCCAATCTTTGTTTAGCTTCTCTGTTGACAGAGAAAATTAATAGTGCACTTTAAAAAAAATCACTGTGCCTAATATGAAGCAAATAGTTTATGGGATTTTTTTGCATAACAAATGACAAAATAGAAAAACATTCCTTTCCTAAGTGATAATGCAAGCTTGAAACATGAAAATAAACTTTACAAAAATGCAGTGAAATTTGTTTGAAGAAACACTGGGGGTAATTATAAAGGAAGAGCAAAGGCACTTGAGAGACGTTTACCCTCGCTCTCAATTTTTAAATTTTGTGTGTGTGCGCCCCTACACGTGCGCACAGGCGTGCGTGTTAGCCGTGACATGTGTGTGTGTGTGTGCTGTGGCATGGGGAGAAAACAGCAGACAGGACAACTTCAGGTGTTGGCCTGAGCTCTCTGCCTTCTTGGAGATAGGGTGTCTTGCTTGTCACTGCACATGGCAGGCTAGGTAGCTCACAGGCTTCTACAGGGTCTCTTGCTTCACCCTACTACCCTACTGTCAGGGCACTGTGGTTACCTAGGCTCCTTGCTCAAGTTTCACAAAGACTCTGAGCTCCTAAACTCAGGTTCCCCAGATCCCAGCTCTGTCTCAGAAGCATTCCTTTTTAGCCAGAGAATAATGTATAAGGTCTGCTTGGGTTATAACCATGATGAGGTGTAGCGTGTCATAGAGTTTAAACAAAAAATTAGATAAATTGCAGCATTAAGTTATTATGTTGAATCAAGTAATATAAACATCTCTTATAGAATTCTTAAATACATGGTTAATTGCTCTTATTTTTATTAAATTTTTATTTTTTTATTAATTACAGTTTATTCGCTTTGTTTCCCAGCTGTAGCCTCGTCTCTCATTCCCTCCCCATCCTACCCTCCCTCGCTCATCTCCTCCCATGCCTCTCCCCAAGTCCACTGATAGAGGAGGTCCTCCTCCCCTTCCATGCGACCCTAGCTTATCAGGTCTCATCAGGACTAGCTGCATTGTTTTCCTCTGTGGCGTGGCAAGGCTGCCCCCTTAAGGGAGGGGGATCAAAGAGCCCGCCACTGAGTTCATGTCAGAGACAGTCCCTGCTCCCCTTACTAGGGAACCCACTTGGATACTGAGACGCCATGGGCTACATCTGAAGAGGGGTTCTAGGTTATATCCGGGAATGGTCCTTGGTTTGAGTATCAATCTCAGAAAAGATGCCTGTGCTAAGATATTTTGGTTCTGTTGCTCTCCTTGTGGAGCTCTTGTCCTCTCCTGTATACCTAAAGAAGCTAAGCAGGAAGGAGGACCCTGGGTATGAATTTCCACTCAGTAAGACAAACGGGACATCAGACAAGGGAGAGAACAGGAAACAGGACAGGAGCCTACCACTGAAAGACTCTACCTAGCAGTGTATCAAAGCAGATGCTGAGACTCATAACCAAACATTCGGCAGAGTGCAGGGAATCCTATGAAAGAAGGGGAAGATAGTAAGACCTGGAGAGGAGAGGACAGAAGCTAATTGCCCTTATTGACTCATGGAGCAGTGCTTCAGTGAGTACCATGCACCCCTCAGGCACTGTATGTGAGTGTGTGTGTGTGTGTGTGTGTGTGAGAGAGAGAGAGAGAGAGAGAGTTAGAGAGAGGCAGATGCAGTAAAATAAACACAGTTTTGGCTCAACCCTGTTTTGGACATTATAAGATCTTTGCCCAGTGAAACAGCTACAGATACATCCCAGGGCCCAAACTACTTTTCATGATTTAACAACTTTCTGCTGCCTAGAGAAAGCAGTCATGATCACATTTCTTATTCTCCCTACATATATTTCTTTTGAATGGAAACTTTAAAAAAGATGTACAGCCATTTACCTTGTGAGCTAAAGAAAACTGTGTAGACCTTAGCTAAACACCAGCATTCATTTCCTAGGCTCCTAGTTTTTTGGAATATGATTAAACACTCTTTCTCTTTTGAGTTAGGTTTCTGTACAGAATAAAAATGTGATCAGCAATGACTGAGAAATATAAATACATAGTTAGGGACTATTCTATCACTTGAAAAAAACTATTTAACTTTGCCATTCTCAATTATTTGTTGTGAAGAGCTTCAGGCTGGGTGATGGATAATTGAAAACTTGGGGAAAAAAACTTGTATTGACTTAAATGAATTCTCCAAACTTCATATCCTCAGGTTACACATCCATACTCAGGATTTCTAAATTTGCCCAAGTACCCAATAAATATTGAATGCCACTTTATTAACTGAAGTTGGGTACACAGACTCTAATCCAACCCAAAGATAATATCAATTGTTTAATATTAAATATAGGACCTGTTACAAGGCTGATAATTGCCCTCTAATATTTACTTTCCCTGTCATGTAGATACAGGCACCTAGCAGGATTCTAGGTCACTCAATCGCTCTAGTAACAGTCTATGTAGGGTCACATGGCTAAATTACAACTAATGAATGAGTATTTGTCTCTAAATGTTGCCTGAGAGAGCATTAAAGGGTGAGAGCCAGTCCCTTTCCTGTTTTTCTGGATTCATCATATGGGGTATTTGTTGTCATTAGGCACTACAAGATGAATGATGAATGTTGAGTATTGCAGAGGCTTTGGGCAGTACGCAGCTTATTTTTCTTTTGTGCAAGCAAAGAAGACATTCCTCTGAAGAATTTGCTTCTGGACTCTGTCTTGATACCTGTTAGGTATTATAGCTAAAATTTTTATGGCATTGACTGTGGTAGACTTTGAGCTGGGATTATGCAGGGTTAAAAAGATTACACTGAGGAAAAATATTTGGTCAGATTGCCATTGTTGTTCTTCAGAAGGCAAAGTAAGTGGGCATAGAAACTGTAATGGTAAGGAATAAACGTGGATGTTTATTGGCTCCATTGAATTCAGCAAAGTCTGCGAGACAGAGATGATCTCAGCCTAGAATGTGCAAAATCCACCAGCCTGATGATGTGAAGTGAAGTGGAAGAGTCTGTCTATTTTTACTGACAATAGAAGATGATGGAGAAACCCCACTTCAGGAGATTTAAATCTTCTTTAGAAAAGGACAGATGCACCTGTATCCTGAAGGGAATTACAGTAATCACATGGCTGCCATAGGTGACCATTGAAGGAAGTAAGATCCTGACTCTGTAATCTCATCTGCCAGACACTGGGAATCTCCCAAGGCTATTATAAGATTAAAGATATCAGCATTGAACAAAGATTATTATTTCCTACGGCTTCAAGTCAGCTTAGTATCAAATTAAATGGTGGGTAGAAGGCAAGAAGAGATCAGTAAGCTTTCTGATATGGAGACCCTAAGTGGCTCACTTCAATTGGGAATTGGCAGAACACAGAGGTGACTAAATACAATAATATAATCTTCTAGTTCTATTAAAATTGCAGTTTGTAGATTAGACCTAACCTACCACCTACACAAAAATTTTAATAAAGTTTTATTGAAACCATCCCATTCCATTTGTGTACATATTCTTCATAGCTATTTCTTTGTTATCATAGCAGAGTTGTCAAAGAGATCACATGACACAAAGAGTAAAATATTTACTACATGACCCTTTGCAGGAAAGTTTGAATATCTCTGAAGAATATTTTTTTTAAAGAAGGCTGCTGTTAAAGTGCTCATTCACAAGTGAGCACAAAGCTGATGAAGCTGGTAGAAGAATCCATGCTTCTTGATACCAGGAAAAGCTATGCCAGCCTTTTCATTCTGTATATAGTAGCTTAAGTTTCTGTTACAAACAGCTTGACACTATCCTAGAACATTTTTTTTCCTTTTTACTGTCCTTCTTCAAGGTTAATATTTATATTATATATATATATATATATATATATATATGGTATTCTGACTGTAGACATATGGCATTTAACATTGCTTACATGTAAGTGCAAAGGAAAATGAGAGAATACAATTAAATTTAATACGCTTAATTTAGCAATATTTTCTTGACGTATCCCAGAAATTAGTTTTCTCAACCATTAAAATGTAAACACACATACACACTTTCTTAAAGAAGTATGATTGAGTGACAATTCAGGCATTCCTCGAAAATTTTATTTTGGATGTGGGTGTGGGTCTTCTGGGGTTCATGTCTATGGAAACAGATTCGTGTGTTGAGGCCCCAGAACAGACTCAGGTGTCAATCTGGTCTTCGCTTTGCAACTTGTTTGAGATAGAGACTCTTATTTGCTATTCTGTACAGCAGGGTAGCTGGCCTTTGAACTCTCTGTTTCGCCACGGGAACAGTGGGATTACAAACAGTATGCTACTATGCTCAGCTTTATCTGGGTCATTGGGAATCAAACTCAGGTCTTTGCACTTCACAGCCAGCGTTGTACTCACTGAGCCGCTTTACCAGCCCTTCAGTTATTCTGTTATTAAGCCTATATGGCATCCTGCATGAACACCTATGCCAGAATGAAAATATGTCACTTGACCAGAATAAAAATATGTCAATCAACTGGCAAAACCAACTTTTGTTATATAACTTATTGGCACTCTAAAGGGCAAAAATGCACTTAAGCATAACTGTTATAGTAGAAGCTTTTCTGACACTTCAAAAAGCTTGCCAAAAGTATTTTTAACCTACTATATGTACGTTAAGAGTAATGCTAATGAAAGTCTATGCTTCCTTTCTCAGTCACTGATCTAGTTCTTAGACTACAATCATGTAAGGCTTTTGTATTTAAATAAAATATAAATAAATTTTAGGATGTTTTTCTAAAGTAGAATTCCCATATTATTTTAAGAATAGCTTAACTTTTTATTTAAAAAACATGTTTCAAGTAGTTTTTTTTAAACAAAGAAAAACATGGCCATAACTGGTTTCTAAGGCATTCTAGAAGATTCTTATATAAGACAAAACACAGGGGCTTGTGCTAAAGAATGAATTATCTTAGCAAACAGACAACAATTTCTACCTGTGAGTTTGGTAAAACCTCTTTCACACAGTCAACAAGTAGAATTATTTCAATTTATCCTAAGCTTCTGCATAGAAAGAGTAGCCACGCGTTTTCCCTCAGCCTAAAGGCCCACATTTTCACCCTCCATTCTTTTTAAATGGTTCTGCTCTTTGCTCTTTCAACATACATCTCCCCATGTAAACTATTAACAACATGTTCTCAGGATCTATTCTCCCATTTCCATGTATTTTCTGCATCTCAGATGTTCTTTTCTTTGAAAGATTAAACTGAAAGGTATGTATACCTGTTGTCTTGCAGAATCCCATCAATTATTGTTCAACAAAAAAATAAGAAAAATCTGCACGGTTTCAAAAGATGTTTGATCACAGATTTTTGTCAGGTGCCTTCTTTCTCCTGGTCATAGTGTCGTCTGGTCTCCTGTAGCAGACAACACCACTTTCACATTCCCCACTGGAACATTGCTTGATCTCAGAAAACTATGTGGAAGCAGGTGTCACCTCTGGCCCAGGTAAAAGTTTCTGTGGAAGAAGGGTGAATTCTAGGGGCTCACTGTAGAAATGGTGCTTACTGTCATTAACTGTGTATGTGCATCAAAGGACTGAAGTGATCCTGAGATCCCGCAGTCCGGAGACCAGAGAGTCTTACAGGTTTTAACATTCAGATTAGTTTTGTATCTATAAGAAATGTATTTTAGATGACATAATCCTAGGACCAGCCTTGGATGTTCTGAACTGCCTTATTTTATTTGTTTATTTTTGCTTTGGACCTTCTTAAAAGGCAATATCACATAACTGAAAACAGCTTGCCTCCTAATTGAAAATAAAAACATATATATATATATGAATTATCATATATATATATATATAATGAACATATATATAATGAATTATCACAGTAGTAGACCCTGGATTTTATTTTTTCTTTGTTTCTGTGCATGTAGAAATAGCATTGCTTGACTCTAAAGCAAAAATTACAACAAAAATACTCAAAATTTATTTTGTCTTCTGATTTAACCATGGAGAATTAGGAATACAAACATAAATGGCAACGTTAATAAGAATGAACACCATTCAGGGAGGCATAGGCAGGTGGATCTCTGTGAGTTCGAGGCTCATCTAGTTTACAAAGAGAAAAGAAAAGTCAAAACCACCTAGTTTGTGAGAAAATAGAAGAGAGAACTTTCTAAAATTTCCCTTTGTTTTTATGCTTTTGTGATGTTAACAGATAGCTTTGGTCACCCAAGGTTGGGGGGTACTGAGTATCAATTAAATGCTACCTGGGAGTCAGAAACAGCCTAGCTCCTGCAAAATAGGTTGCTCACCTGATATGCTTATGATTCCTAGATGAAGCCATACCTCCTAAAAGCACTTCTAACAGAACATAGCCTGGCCATCTCTGCCTAACTCCAGAGTCTAATAGATGCTGTCAGTCAACTAACCAGTGTGAATCAGAATGGTGCTGTTCCCTGGGGCTCCCTACCCAGTCTATTTTCCTTCACCTTCCACACTTTCCATGCCAGCCCCACCCACATTCACTCCTTTTTTCTTCAGCCATACTTTCTTTTATTTACTTTGTATCCCAGCTGTAGCCCCCTCTCTCATTCCCTCCCAATCCCACCTTCCCTCCCTCATCTCCTCCCTGCCCCTTTCCAAGTCCACTGATAGGGAGGTACTCGTCCCTTTCCATTTGACCATAGCTTATCAGGTATCTTCAGAACTGGCTGCCATGTCCTCCTCTGTGGACTAGCAAGACTGTTCCTCTCTCAGGGGTGGGGGAGTAAAGGAGAAAGTCATTAAGTTCATGTCAGAAATAGTTCCTGTTCCCCTTACTAGGAAAACCCACTTGGATACTGAGCTACCATGGGCTGTATCTGAGCAGGGGTTCTAGGTTATATCCATACATGGTCCTTGGTTGGAGAAACAGTCTCAGAAAAGACCCCTTTGCCTTGATCTGTTTGGTCTTTGTGGAGCTCTTGTCCTCTCCAAGTCTTACTAACTCCCCTTTCTTTCATATGATTCCCTACACTCTGCAGAAGGTTTGGTTGTGAATCTCAATGTCTGCTTTGATACACTGCTAGGTAGACTCTTTCAGAGGCCCTTTGTGGTAGGCTCCTGTCCTGTTACTTGTTTTCTCCTACTTCCCATGTCCATCCCATTTATCTTTCTAAGCGAGGATTGATCATCTTACTCTGGGTCTCTTTCTTGTTTATCTTCTTTAGATACACACATTTTAGTGTGTTTATCATATCTTATAGGTCTATAAAGTAAGTATATACTGTGTATGTCTCTCTGCTCCTGGGATACCTCACTCAGGATGATCTTTTCTAGGTCCCACCATTTGTCTGCAAATTCCATGATTTACTTGTTTTTTATTGCTGAGTGGTATTCCGTTGTATAAAAGTACTACAATTTCTGTATCCATTCCTCTGTTGATGGACATCTGAGTTGTTTCTCAGTTCTGGCTATTACAAATAAAGCTGCTACAAACACAGTTGAACAAATGTCCTTGTTGTGTACTTGAGCTTCTTTTGGATATATGCCTAGGAGTGGAATAGCTGGATCTTGAGGAAGCACTATTCCTAATTGTCTGAGAAAGTGCCAGATTGATTTCCCAAGTGGTTGTACAAGTTGACATTCCTGCCAGCAATGGATGAGGGTTCCCAATTCTCAACAACCTCTCCAACATGTGTTGTCACTTGAGTTTTTAACCATTGCCTTTCTGATGGGTGTAAGGTGATCCTGTACAACAACAGATCATCTGGAGGTATCTCCATTCCTGATCTCAAGCTGTACTACAGAGCAATAGTAATAAAAACGGCATGGTATTGGCATAGAAACAAAAAGGAGGATCAATGGAACGGATTAAAAGACCCAGAAATAAACCCAAACACCTAGGAATACTTCATTTCGACAAAGAAGCCAAAACCATTCAATAGAAAAAAGACAGCATCTTCAACAACTGGTGTTGGTCCAGCTGGATGTCTACATGAAGAAAGATGAAAATAGATCCATATTTATCACCCTGCACAAAACTTATGTCCAAGTGGATCAAAGACCTCAACGTAAAACCAGATACACTAAATTGGTTAAAAGAAAAAGTGGGGAAGAGCCTAGAACTCATTGGCACAGGAGACAACTTCCTGAACAGAACACCAACAGCACAGGCTCTAAGAGCAACAATCAATAAATGGGACCTCATGAAACTGAAAAGCTTCTGTAAAGCAAAGAACACTGTTGTCAGAACAAAACAACAGCCTACAGAGTGGGAAAGGATCTTCACCAACCCTATATCTGACAGAGGGCTGATATCCAGAATATATAAAGAACTAAAGAAATTAAAAAGCAATAAATTAAGCAATCCAATTAAAAATGGGGTATGGAGCTAAACAAAGAATTCTCTGTAAAGGAATATAAAATGGCAGAGAAACACCTAAAGTGATGTTCAACGTCCTTAGCCATCAGAGAGATGCAGCCATACTTTCTTGGTAGATCTTTATCTAAGTCTGTATTAATAACTCCTCATACACCTTGAGCTACTCCTGACAAAGATTGGTTAGAAATACTTTTATCAGGGTTTGAACCTTCTTGTTTAATATGTGTGCTTCCCCGTTAGACCCAGTTTCAGCCAGGGATCTTGCCAGATCAGTGACCATCCTGTCTTTAATGTCAGACACTGCTTATGTGATCAGAACCTGCTATCCCATCCTTCATCTCTTGGGTGGAATCTGAGTACCCAGGCCCATCTCTAAAAAGAAGCCTGTTAGATCTCTTTACTCAGCACCTGCTTCACCCCTGATGTTTCATCTTACTACTGTAAATCCCTTATTTTACTTGTTGATGCACATTTTACAGTGACCACAATCTCTCTATCTTATTACAAATCATTGTTTAGCTTATTCCTATCATGATGGAGCTGAATATAATCTTTCTTAGCATCTATCTGTTCATAAGTATAACTGAAGATTAAACACTAGTTACTCATGCATAAAAGTAAAAACGTTGTTATTTTAGTAGTGGAGTAGGGAGAATTTTAGCATCAACTATACAGGGTAGTTCATAAAAGTAAAATATTTATATTCTCCAAGTAATCACTTGACACATGTGACATATCTACACCAAACATGTAAGTTATCAGTTTTAAAATTTGAACAGGTTTGTTTTGTTTTCCTCCTTAAGAGTCATCTGGTTATAGAAGACACCTTCTAAAAGGTTGTATACAAAAAATATTTAACTCAGATGTCATTTTGATTTTCTATATTAATTCCACTTTGAAAATGTTGTGTTCTTTCTGGTTAGTGATTTCTTAGTAGCTAAACTGATACAAAGAGAGAAGAAAGCAACTGTCAACATTCCCTGAAATCAGAGACAAACTATTTCTTTAAATCTTTTTGTAATTCCATGATTCTTTTCTTCGAAACCACAAGTTTGTCACAAATCTTAGTATTCCTAATGCAATACAGTGTAAAGAGCCAGAGAAAGACAAGGTGTGTAGATTATTCTAATATTTGTGGTTATAATTAGGCTAGGTCACACAGCTAGTCAAATTTTACATCTGAGAGCTATTAACAAAATCTTGTGAACCTTGGGCTAGATACTGAATACTCTCACATCTGCAACCAGAAGCATAATGACTATTGAGGTTAATAAATTTAATTTTGATTTGCAGCTTTCTCCTTTTCCTTTGTCATTTTCTTTTATGCATACAGTGAAGAAACACGAGGCAACAACAACAACTCAAACAGTAACAATGGATTTTCATTGGTAATTTGGTTGGGAAAAAAAGAGAACCTTTTTCTTTGTCCTAACAAGATAGGGAGAGGGTTTTTCATTTCCAAAAAATTTAGGAAAGAATTTATATAGAATAACAAATATTTACTCAAAACCTCTCATGAGCAATTAATCTTACTGGAGAAATTAAGTTTATTATACTCACTACTATTAAAATAGGAGCACAGAAAAAAAAAGCCAGGAGAACTTAATGCACCATAAAGGACTGGCGTGAAAGAGTAAACACCCCAACGAAGACGAAAACAACATGTTCACTGATCAGGTCAGAAGCAGAAAAGGAGACGGAGTTTCAATTATGTTACTATGTTCGCCAGTCTAAATGGAATTATCCAATAACCTAAATCATGAAGATTGTGTTGTGACTTTTAAAAGTATCCTTCTGAAATTTTATAAATTCTTAGTTGTTTAGAAAATACGTTGGCTTTTGCCATTAATACTAAAGTGACTTTTCCAGAGAGGCATATTGCATCAGTGTAAATCAGAGTATTTAAATACTTCAATATTAATAAATGTGTTTTTAAGTGAGGAAACAATTTCTATAGAATGGTGCATTTACACAATGGAATACTACTCAGCTATGAAAAACAAGGAAATCAGGAAATTTGCAGGCAAATGGATGGAACTAGAAGAGATGATCCTGAGTGACGTAATCCAGAAACAGAAAGACAGGCTTGGCACACACTCACTTACAAGCAGACATTAGCCGTATAATATAGGACAGCCATCTACAGACCTAAAGAAACTAAACACTAGAGAGGACCCTAGGTAGGATGCGTCACACTCATTCAGAATGGGAAACAGGAAATACAGCAGAAGCGGTGGAAGAGAGGAAACAGGATGGGAGCCTCTGAAAGGATTCACCCAACAGGGGAGCAAAGTAGATGCTGAGACTCAGGATCAAACTGTGGACAGAGCACAGGGAGTCGGATGGAGGAAGAGAGGGCTGGCAATAGAGCGGCATGGAGGGGACAGAAGCTCCACAAGGAGACCAACAAAATTAAAAGATCTGAGTCCAGGGGTCCTGCAGAGACTGATGCACCAATGTAGGACCATGCATGGAGAGGACCCAGACCCCCTGCTCAGATGTGGCCAATTGGCAGCTCAGTCTCCTCTGAGGAGGGGATCAGGGGCTGCCTCTACCATGAACTGAGTTGTCTGCTCTCTGAACGCTGGCCATTGATCATGCAGCCTTGCCAGGCCACGGAGGAAGAGGATCCAGGCAGTCCTCATGAGAATTAACAAGCTGTGGGCAGATGGCAATAGTGGAGAACTCCCCCTTTCAGTGGACTAGGGAAGGGGGAAGAGGGAGGGTGTGTGGGACTGGGGGAAGTTGAGGAAGTGGACTTCAATTGTGATATAATGAATAAATTTTGAAGATAAAAATAAAAATTAAAAAAACAAATATTGATTCAGAAATCTTCATAAGCAAGTAGTTGTTCTGTATAATTTAACTCTGCTTAAAATATAAGTTAATGTAGGGGATGATAAATGTAAATTTATTTTTTGAAATAACATTTTAAAAATACATTTTAACTAAAATATAATTTCATAATTTCTTTTCTTTTTTCTTCATCTAGGCTTTCTCGTGTTCCCTCCCTTTAACTCCTCCCATCTCTACTTACTCTCTTTTTGTTTTATATATAAAATTATATATGCACAATTCTATAAATATAACCTGTTGAGTCCATTTTTATTGCTTGTGTATATATGATTTCAGGGCTTTATCTTACATAAAAACAATCAGATTTGCCCAAATATTTAAATACAACTTTCTAAGTCCAATTTTATTGTTTGTATATATATTATTTCAGGGATTTTTCTTTGATTGCCCTCCATATAAACAATTATTTTT
Organism: Pachyuromys duprasi; assembly: GCA_028658305.1. NCBI lineage: Eukaryota > Metazoa > Chordata > Mammalia > Rodentia > Muridae > Pachyuromys > Pachyuromys duprasi. The sequence continues at coordinate 1,273,282 of CM053763.1, forward strand.
GCACAAATATATAAATAAAATCTGCTGAGTCCATTTTTATTGTTTGTATACATATGTTTTCAGGGATAACTATTTTGCATTAGGTAACCAGTTACTTTTCTTAAGACCATAAATCATTGACTTCTTAATGTTTTCCATGCTCAGCAGTAGAGTTATATCATAGATACAACAAAAACCACAAGGAAAATATTATTAAGTTGAATTTTCAAGCTAGAAATACATGTCCTGGGAATGTATCTGTGGACTAAGACTGATTCTATAACATTATTTTGACTGTGAGTCAGGGTCTTCTTTGACTTTTTATCAGAAAATTGGCTTCTACATTGGAGGTTAATTCATGTCCTAATGCACCAAAGGCTGTTTTTGAATAAGCAGATTCCTCACTTTCATTACATTTTTTGTGTGATGCCCCAGAAAGAGCATTTGGAATTGAAGTGAGAAGTTTTGGAATTAAGTGGGAACCCATGAGAGGAAACCAGGAGAAAGAGAATGTTAGGGTTTGGGAAAGAGTATGTGCAGTGGCTCAGAGTAGAGTGGTCCTTGGTCTTGTTGCTACTGAGGGAAAGTGGTTGGTTAAAACTCAGACAAAACAGTAGCTTCTAAGATTTAGGATATAACAGATTAGAGCAGCTTTTAGGGGAAAACAACCCAGTAGGTCCCGAGATCATGGCTTGGAAAGAGGAAAAAATGGAGTAGTAAAGGAGGCACACACAAGCCATTTTCTTAGATGAGTGGTGATGTCTTTGATCTCTCCAGGTCACTTCCTGTACCTGTGTATCAGATAGTCCTGCTGGCTCCCTCTTCTACTGTATTTCCAAATGATCATTTCTCATTTGTTCCACAGCAATCATCAGTCTAGTCTATTTTCCTTGGCCAGAAATAATTAAACCAGTGTCAAAACAGCCAGAGGATTGTTGATCATGTAAATAAGATTCCTCTGGCCCACCCTCAGAGGCTCACAGCTGGATCACTCTTCAAGGCCATGCACTGTCTCCTGAGTTCACCTCAACCCATACTCAACTGTCCCCTAGACCCTCCATACATCCCAGGTATGTATGTGTTCACACTTCTCTCAATACTAGAGAAGTTCTCCTGCATTTTTTCTGGGTGCTTCCACTCCCTGAGGCCTCTGCCACCTTCTTATGGCAGGCACTCTCTTAACTTCTCATTTTAATTTATAAATCTTCATCAGACCCCAAAGAAATTTCTAACCCCTAAGCTGTTTTACATGCACATTGGTATTTCCAAGCATTGCTCACTGCATATGACCTAACAAAGAGCTGTTTATATCTTCAAGACAATGAAAAGTCTCAGAGTGCCCTCATTGTAACAAGTAAATGCTGGAGACCCCTCTTTACCTGCACCAACACTCTTTGTTCATCTTGGGGATGTGAGTGGAATGTTATGAAGTGACTGAGGACAAGAAGTACTGTAGCCCCTTGTGCATGTCATCATTAAATTTGTCCATAGGAATATTAATCTAGTCAATGAATAAATGAATAGGTGGAAACTATTATCGCTCAGACACTGAGAGCACCTGAGTAGCATTGAAACATACAGAGGGCATTGATCTGTGACCTCTGAAAGATCTTCTAGGGTGACGCCAACAACACACCAGATCCTGAGAAAAGGGGTAGATGCAAAGAAACAATTAAAACCTTCTGGACAGATGAAGTGAGATGGGAAAGCAGAGCTGCATGAAAGGGCTCTGGGAACTTGCACTAGAGGTAGACCTGAACATGCAAGAGAAGGTCAAACAGGCTCCAGGGAGGAGATTAGTCAATTCCCCAGGAGTAGGGAACTCATTAAGATCTACATATAAGACTAGACCAGAAATGAGTTATATAACAAGATGCAAACCCGTCAACAAAATGAGTGTTAAAAACCGAATCCTTTAGTATGACACACACACACAAATCAGATAAAATATTGCACTGACTGGAAATGAGTTGAAAATTCATTGCAGTGAAACAAGAGGAAATGATTAGTATTAGGGAATAATAATCTTATTGACTAGTTTTGGGGAAGTATTTATACATATTTAATATTAGTAAACATACTAACAAAGGGTAAGCAGCAAAATATGCAAAATAATAAAATGGAAAGATTAGGATGCAGAAGACATTGAAATTATTATTAGAAAGTTCATAAAGCATTTCATTTAGATTTAGATTATTTGATGCCTTGAATCTGGGATATGAAAAAAAAAACACTTTATAATGATAGTTTTGTATGTCAATCTAAAGAAGCCTCACTGTGAAACCCATAATGTAATACACTATCCTGGGTGTGGCTGTGAAAACATTTTGAAATGCCAGAGTGGTCAGCATCTACAATCTGTTGGCTTTAAGAAGAGGAGAGCTTGTCTAATTAGTGAAATCCCCTAGGAGCACAAGCGGAGGTACTTGTTCATGGAGGTTAGAATCGATATCCATTATTCAGACAATCACAGATGTGATATAACATGAAAACTCTACAATGCAGAGCACGTGGTGCCAGCGGAGGTGGGGGCAACGTCAGTTGTATGAAGATAGAAGTAATGCAATCTCCTTGGTCATGGGAGGTCTCCAACCATTACCTGGAGGCTCTTAGTTACACTCAGCTCTGTAATCCCTCTACAAATAAATGAATAAAAGTGGATTTCAGTTCTATAATAGAAGAGTTAAAACCAAAGCATATTTGGAAGCAAAGTACAGGGATTTGGGAATGCAGGCTTAGAAAAAGTTAAATCTTCTGAGTATTATTTCAACCGACAAAGAGAAAATGGAACATTGATCCAGTTTAAGGACTTAAATTCTCAGGAAAGTCCCCATATTTATTGGGAATGTGTTTCTTAAGAAAATCTTTTCGATGTAACCTCACACACTTGCCCAGCACTATACCTGATATGTGTGGGGAAACTTCTTGGTGCTAATAAGTTATATACCATTACACCATGGTACCACGGGGGTTCCCTAAAGCAGTCTTCCTTGCTATACATTGTAACTATGAATATTATACAAATGTACACATGCAGTACAACATCAGGCAGACTCAATTCATCGCCCCCATGTTGCTCTGTTTTATAGTGTGTATGCATGTTTGCATGTTTTTTGAAAATACATGTTTGTATTCACAAGTGCATATGTGTGTATGCACATGGGGGGGTGCCAGAGGTTGATGTTGGGAGTCTTCCGCACTCTATCTTATTTATTGGATTTCTCATTTGCAGCTAGAGCTTATGAATTGACTAAGTTGTTGAGCCAGCTTGCTTAGGGATCTCTGCCATCTGAGCATGATGGGACTGTAAGTCAGCCATCAAGGCTGCTGGGCTTTTATATGCGTTCTAGGGATTTAGTTTCTGGTTCTCATGCTTATATGTTAAGTGCTTTACCCACTGAACCATCTCCCAACCCCAAATTTATTCATAATTACCTGTGTCCTACTTTAATTTCTGTTGCTGTGATAAAATACCTGGGGGAAAAAAGTGACTCAGAGGAGAGACAGGATTTACCTTTAGCTTACAATTCCAGGGAATCATCATGGGGAAATTAAGGCAGAGATTTCACAAAACTGGTCACATCATATCCACAATCAACAGCAGAGAGAAAGAAATGGATACATGCTTGTTTGCTTGTTTGTGCTAAGCTTGATTTCTCTGCTCTCACAGAGTCCAGGATCTCCTACATAGGAAATCGTGCTGCTTCCAGTGAGCTGGGTCTTCCCACACCAATGAATTTACTCAAGACCATCCCCCACAGAAATGACCACAGACAACCCAATGTCAAACATTTCTCACACTCTCCCCAAGTGATTCTAGGTTGCATCAAGTTGGCAGTGAAAGCTAAGCATCACAATACATTATTTTGGGAAGGTGCTAATAAAGAAGGGTGAGACAGGTTTTAGGGGCATTCTTTTGTCAGTGTGGTATATTCTCATCAATGTTTTTATTAATTATTTGACAATATTAGCTTCTTACTACAGCAAATATCAAAGTCAAATTTTAAATTCTAGTTTAGAAAGCTTACGAAGCATTAAAGGCTGATTCCTAACCCTTGTTCCACAGGTAGGCTTTGTTCCCATTGTTCACCGACTTAATCTTAGATGCACACCGTTTGCTCTTCTCTCCTGACCCACGTGAAGGTCCCTTATACCTGTAGATTCTTTCATTATGATGACACATTGCACTACTGTTTACTTCTCTGTACTAGTTTTGCTTTATACAGAAACATCTAACATTTAAGAGGGATGAGTTTGATATTCTCTCAGAAACATTTTCTATTGATTTTCTTATACTTCTATATTCTGCACTATTTAGAGGTCACAGAATTCCTTTTTGCAAATTTGGCCAACAACAATCATTTTCCCAGTGGGCCCTAGGCTTTAGTTTTCCCTGATGTTGTTTATTTGAGTGACTCTTCCCTTTAGTTGTGGTTTCTTCAATTTGTGATTGATGTTTGTCTTCTGTAAGATCTGCCTTTGGAAACAAAACAAAACAGAAAACTAGAGGTTGGGCATCAGTTTTAGGAAATTTGATAACTGAAGAGCATCATGGTTTAAATATAAAATTTCTCCTAGGTTCATATATTTGAATGTTTGGCTTGCAGGTAGTGGTACTGTTTAGGATAATGAGGACCATTGGGAGATGGGTCCTTTGGAACACGCAGAGTTCTAATGTACAGGTCTTGGGTTTATGTCTGAACTGTCCTTATTGTCTTCTCTCTGCTTCATCATCCAATGAGATGTGAGCAAGCTGCTGCCATAGGCTCCTGCCTCTCCAGCACTCCCTGCCCCTATGATTTACATGCTCGGACTATCCTCAGATAGTAAGCAGGAATGAAACTCCCTTCAGTTTTGTCTTGTCAGGTCACACTAATGAGAAATAAAAAGCACCGATGGATGTACATGACAAACCTATAGCTTAGTATGGGCTATTTGTGTTGTTCTATAAGGTATGCAGATGTTCAAAGCTGGACCTGGGCATGTGGCCTAATTTGGAAATAATTGTTCTCACAGAGATTCCAGGGGATGGTGAGGTAAAAATCACTAATGTGGGGTCTTAGCCTGTGACTGGTGTCCTTATCAGAAAGAAACATGGACATAGACACTCAAAGGGTTTGAAGAAAGAAGAAGGCAGGAAGATTTCTTTCAGTCACAGAAAGAATCCTGAGGATTGTTGAAAACTGTCAGTAGCTATGAATATCAAAGACTCCTTCTCTACATCTTTCAAAGAGAACCCAGACAGACTTTCTGATACCTCATACCCTGGTTCCAAATTTCCAGTACCCCAAACTGAGAATAAATGTTTGCTGCTTGAGAACACTGAGTTTGGGGCAGCTTGTTGTAACAGCCCTACGAATCTAACACACATCACAAACTCCTTTACCCGTTTTTCCATTTTCAGTTTGCTGAAACCTATTATTTGATAAAGTACTTTGTAGTGACAATTTTGGAATTTTTCTTTCCTCTGAAAACACAGAAATATTATGTTTTCACTTTAATCCCATGTGTGAGGGTATAGGACTGCTTCCCAGAAGCTGACTATGATTTGTCTCATTCTCTAGCAGGGGAGTAATTTTGCCAGCTGCAGATAGTTTCTGCAGTTTTGTGACATTTGGAATTGCGGGGATCTTTCAGAAAGGGGATATAACTGCTAGAGCCCCTGTAGTTTGTTGGTGGTTGATAGTTGTTCAGGAGATTATTGATGGGTGTTTAGTTGCTCGTTGGTTGCTGTTGGTCGCATTTTATTAACTTTTTCTGTGCAAAGAAGAATCAAGAAGAAGAAATTAGATATCCTGGTGGTGCAGATCAAGCTTGCACCAAGGAACTTGGTGCCCCTAATCAGCAGGAAACAGTCTAACAATAATGTCTCCCCCCTTTCCAACCTCTTACTTCATTTGGGGATCTCTTTGCTTTCTATCCGTTTTTTTTTCTTATCTAGTGTCAGGAGGTGGAAAGGGTGGAAGACAAGGGGGAGGAGAAGGGTGGAAGGAACAAGAACCCACCAAATAGCAAATGCCAGCCACAAATGATGCACAGTCATGAGACTAGACAGAATGCCAAATTTGATTTCAAATGCCATAGATGAAATGGCGGAGGATGAAGGAATAAATATTTTGTTTTAAGACACAAGATATATATATATATATATGTTGCTACCTTTTGTATATCCCCCGTTTTGTTTCCAGACAAGATTTTCTGTTTCTTCTTCCTATATTCTGTTTCAAGAAACTTTGGGAGCATGCCTGCACAACTGGAAACATTGCAGGTAGAAATGGAGGGACCTGAGAAACAGCAACAAAATGTATAACCTGGAAAAACAAAGGGGGCACTTTACTGACTCTTTTCCAAAAGGGCTTCAGAACTGGCGAGGCAACCGGGAAAACTGGGTGGAAGTGGAAGCACTTCAGAAGAAAAGGAACAACGGAAAATGGAGAGCAAAGGTGCTCAGTCGCAGTGACTGAAAAGCAAAGCAGGAGTTTCTCTCAGGAGGAAAGAGGGAAGGAAACATCGCTGGAGGGCAGTCAGGTCAGAGAAAGGCTGAAAAGGCAGGATGAAACAGCCTGTTCATTAGAAAGAGTTCATAGAGAACCAACCTCACCACCAGAGAGGGAGGATGGGCAGCTATGGGTTACAGGATCACCACCTTCAGCTTTCCCTGTAGCAATACAGCATATGCCCGCTAACAGAGGGGGCTGAGGTTATGATAAAGTAGGATGGAATCCTATAGAATTACATCCTAAGATGTAATTTTTTAAGTTTTGTTTATTTTTTTTGTAGAACAATGTATTCACTTTGTATCCTAGGTGTAGCCCCTCTCTTGTCCCCTCCAGTCCCACAGTCCCTACCTCATCTCCTCCCATGCCCCTCCCCCAGTCCACTGATAAGGGAGGTCCTTTTCCCCTTCCATCTGACCCTAGCCTAATAGGTCTCATCAGAACTGGCTGCACTGCCTTCCTGTGTGGGCAGGTAAGGCTGCCCTTCCAGCTCAGGGGGAAGTGATCAAAGAGCCAGTCACTGAGTTCATGTCAGAGACCGTCCCTTTTCCCATTACTAGGGAAGCCACTTAAACACTGAGCTCCCATGGGCTACATCTGTGCAGGGATTCCAGCTTATCTCCATACAAAGATGTTTTAAAGATGATGTGATTATATATGGGATGCACTTGCATAATATAAAACAAATTCTAAATAAGTGGGCTACTCAGAATTATTCCCCAAGACCAGAAGATATTGGTGATAGCTGTACCAGCGGCTGGTCCACAGCTGCAACGGTTAACAGAGTGGAGCAAAGAAGATCCCAAAAAGCAGCAAAAATCCAGGTACAATACTTCCTGCTCCTGGGATTTTGGGAGTGTAGCAAAAAGGAGCTAGAAAACAAACTTCAGAGACATTTAAAAAAAAAGTAAGCTAAGCCAGGTGTTAGTCAGTTCTTCAAATACTGTGCAAGGGGCCAGTCAACACAGTGTGTTCTGGGACTCCATCTAGAAGCTTTACATAACAAATTTATAGAGCATGTAATGTCCATAAGAACATTTTAGACACTCAAAGGTACACAGAAATGATTGCATTATTTCGTGAATAAGGAAGGAACACAAGACCTGGGACAATCCTCCTAAATAAATCCAACAAGAAAAAAACTTTGTACAGATTTGCATGTCTATCTAGTTAGCTACTTACCTTCTGGTCTATTTCAATGAGGATTGAAAGACTACTGTTACAGACTGCCTGTGTGCCCTTCTTGGAATTTATATGTGGAAAACTTACCCTCACCATGCAGAGGTCTGACATTGATGGTCTCTGGGAGGTAATTACATCATGGCGGTGGAATCTACTCCAAGAGATTAGCGTCCTCACAAGAACAGATCAGGAGATCTTTGTGTTCTCTCAACAACCTCCTAGCCAGCCCTCTATCCCATGCAGTGTAAAGGTTCAGTAAGAAAAGACAGTTCTGAAAGTCAGGAAGAGAGTTCTCAGCATACTACATCTAATAGCACTTTGATCTTGGATGTCTTGCCTTCAGAAAGAAAACCTGAGGAAATAAGTGTGGATGCTTAAAACCACTCATTCACATCCGCACTACTATTGTAGGTGTCAGGGTGCATCTAGATTAGAAACTAGAAATGGATGGGTCCTTGCTCTATAAACCTTACTAGCACCAGTCCTGGGAAACTCAGGCCAGCTCTCCTGTCCAGTGGCCTCCCCTATCAGGCACCTTCTTGTGAACTGCATGCCACCCCATGCTCTTTACACTTCCCCTCTTTAATACAAGCCAATGGAAATTCTCTTACCACAGCTGGTTTGTTTTTATTTTCAGATGAAAACAGAGGGGATACTAAAAATAAAAGCCTAAGTTATGCTAGAAATTTAAAACTGTACCCCATATAACCATGGGTTCTGGCCTGTAACTAAAAGCCTATTATCCAGTAATTGGTTGATAAATAATTATAATTGCCTCTTTTATTATTATCCTGATTATTAAAGTTAATGAAGTGTTAAGAAATTCCAGTAGAAAGGTAGAGATAACAGATAAACCAGCTATGATCTTCACTGAAGAAATAACTTTAACGCTTACTTTCATTGTGGTTTGTCTATTCTCACACTTGAACAAAGTGAAGAGAGTGCGTGGTCAGGGGCTTGACTTGTCCTGGAATTTCCAGTGAGCAGGAACAGAAATGTGAGAGCACACCCTAACAGAAATAGCCAAGAAGATGTTACACAGTCAGTGGATTTGCTTGCTGCAAGCTTTGGCTTAGGGCTTTCAGAGAGCGGGAACCACAATATTCTTCATCTTTCCTTCTTTCCCCCTGCTAGTACCCACTGTCTTTTAGAAGAATCTCAAGGTGGGCATGGAGGGCATTAGTTCAGGTCCACCTGCAGCCTGTTCTTGAGAACATATGTCTCAGAATTGCTTGCAGCTTGTAATTCTTCAATATGTCTTTACCTCACCCTGTAATTTAAAGTTCTAGTAATCAGGCATGAGATTTGGAGTTGTAATGTATGTTTATGCACTAGGAGGACTCAGTTGATGAGGTTAAAAGAAAAAAAACATCATGTTTCTATGCTGGCAGCATATCTTGGAGGCAGAACAGAGACCCAAGATGAACTCAAGATCATCCCAACAGGGTTTTGAAAACTCAAATCTATAAAGCAATAAAGGACAGCATACCACATCCTGTAATCTATACCACAAATGTGAGGCTCCAGCAGTTTGTCTATCTACTGGAAAGTGATGGATAGACACACTGTAGGCCTTTTGGTGACCTCATCCAGGGCCAACAGCTTTACAGATGAGAGATTAGTGGAGACTTTCAAAAGCTTTTTCCACTGACAACTGCGATCCATTTAGCTTGACAGCCATAGCCACTCTTCGCCCAATGCCTATCATGTTCAATATACAGTTGGAGGGAAACTATTGTTTGAATGAATGACTTTTGTTTCTGTCAATCAACTCCACTTCTTCACTCAGAAAACATCTTGTCTCACTTTCATTGACTTATCAATTTTTCACTGAGAACATTTAAAACATGTACTATAAATAGCCACAAATGCCATGGATTAATGACTCAGGACAAACTTAGAACTTATATCTTTATGTTATTCTTCCCAGAATAGGACCACATGGTCTTGTATTCAGGATGCAGCAGCTACCAGAAGATGTATTTCTTTCAGACAATTTAAAACAAAATGCTTATATTTTCAATTTTACAGAATTTACTAATTCATTCATAAAGTTTTATTTTCTATATGTCACATTTCAGTAAGTTTTCTAGGACCAGAGAGATACTTCAGAAACCCAGCCAGACAGGATAATTGCTCAGAGGTAGAATTAGTCTGACAACTTCAGGAAAACAAGATGCACAAGGCAAGATAGGACTATATATTCACATAAACAGACACTTGAGTATTGGCTAATGTTTGGGAGAACTTTCTAAACAGTAAGTGACCAATCCATAGTTGAAGTCATTGATTCTAGAGGACCTTATGGAAATTACACACACTTTCATGCTTTATGATTTGAAGGTTTGAAACAAAGGGTACGGAGTCACCACATTATTATCTTTATTGTAAAGAAGCAATTTCTTTAACTTTTTACTCCATTGGAATTACACTTTACTTGTTTTATCCTAAGGCCTAGGTTCCTTGGATTACATACAAGTACTTCATAAACTTTTGAAATTTTCTTCATTTTTTTAAAGCAAAGTTGGTTAAACTAAACCATGGCATTCCTACCTCCAAAGAAGTACTTCTCGCCGGTCTTCACTTGGAGAGGACTATTGGTCCTAACTGCGGATGCTTCATCTCCATCAATGGTGAGGACTGCAAAGTTTTCCTTGGCCAGGAAGCGAACCTCATGCCACTGCCCATCGTTCAGCCCAGAGCCTGGGAGGTAGAAAACGAAGATTTCCTCTGTTGGTTCCATTAAAAACAGTCTTTGTATACAACAGTATTTTTCATTGAGAGGAAGGCATGGTATACATTCACTCATAAGCAGATATTAACCTTATAATATAGGACAGCCATCTACAGACCTAAAGAAGGTAAACACTAAGGAGGGCTCTAAGGAGGATGCTTAAATCTCACTCAGAATTGCAAACAGGATAGACACCAGAAGCAGTGGAAGAGAGGACATAGAATGGGAGTCTCTGAGGGTCCTCTGAAAGGATTTACCCTACAAGGGATCAAAGCAGATGCTGAGACTCTGGGCCAAACTTTGAGTAGAGCCCAACTTGCTTTATGTACATAGTGTTTTGTCCACCAGTAGAAATTCTAAGACAGTGCTCTTAACCACTGAGCTATCTCTCTAAACCCTAAACACATTTACAAAGATATCAACAGAATTAGCTATTTAGAACTAAATATGATATACGTATATTATATGTAATATTTATATATATATCCATCTACAAAACACCATGCTGCTTAAATTTTGCATTCTCTGATATTTTCTTAACATTTTAGATGGCTCTTTCTTGTATCAAATTGAATAACCATAATATAACAGATTCTTCTTATAGAAAAACACAATTAGAATTCAATTGGGATATTTGGGGGAAAGAATGGTTTAAATAAAGTCATTTGGGAAGAAATGAAAAACTATTTTAATTTAATAACATATATGGTTAGCTTTATTAGATTCCATTCTGAGATAAAAATAGATTAGTAGTATTGATTTAATTTCTCTCTTTATCTTTATAATTTTAAAATTTGTTTAGATATGTTTCAACAGTCACATCTATATAATACAGTGTATATAAATTAAGTACTATATGTATCCATGTGTAGTTGAACATGCTAATTAAGTAATGATCATCATGGGAATTGGATTATCTGAATATTTATAAACCTGGCAATATGGTAACTGACTAGGTTATATTTCAGAAAAAAAAGAAAGGAAGGAAGAAAGAAAAAAAAAACACTCCCAAATTTATACTTCAGTTTTTTTCTTCAAACTTTTTATAGCCAAGCAACATTCTTTTGTTTAGTTTGTGTTTATTTTACTGTAAATAATTAGAAAATTAGTTGCTGACAAAGAACAGACACTAGCCAAGAGTATGCGGGGTTCCAAGCACTGAGAAAAGACCAAGAGGTTTGATTTGTCCTTGAAAAGGTCATTGCTGTGAAAGGGGGCAGGCTTTGAGTTGGTCTTTTCTGGATGCATAATCTGGAAGATGTGTGGAGGAGTTTCTTGGAGATGCACTTCAGATTCACAAAAGAAAGAGAAGAGCAGCCAATGAAAATGTTTAAAACTAAAGTGAATTCGTGAACTCTGACTGTATTATTCACTGTGACTCTGTTTCAGTCACAGTGCCTAGGTATCTACTCTGTTGTTATTTCTATTAAGAGCATTAACTAATTGCTGACACCATGCACAAAAAATGATAATTTAAAGAAAAAATCTGAACCTTATTGGAATAAGATAATTCCATGGCTATAGATAGCATTGGTTTGTAGTAAATACTATTACATAATAATAGTACACATAATAATCAGGATGATGTTGAGTTATGCATCTCCTCAGGATTAAACACTTAAATTAGTGATATTGAGTACATTGTTTTTCAGTGGTTAACAACACAAATTGCTCTTAAGGAAGAGCATGAAATAATTCTCAAATTGTTAAATTTATAGTATAAATTAGTTTTACGTAACATATCAAAAATATGAACATGTGTATATACAGCCAACACACATGAAAACTGTATTGCACATTGAGATAGAGTATGAATAGTATACATATGCAAGCAACAACTTGTCCGATAACCTCCAGGTTATATACCTAGATGTTTATGGAGAATATTAAATTACACCATCGATGCTTCTCTTGTTTCTGTCCTTTCCTAAATTCCCTATCAAACGGTGCAATCATCTTTTGAAAATGCAAGCAGGTCATGACATTTCCCTTATGATAATTTCCTGTTGCTTCTGGACTCTGTAACAACACTGGCCAAAGGTCCTCTGGTGACTGAGGTGTCAAGTGCCCCATCTGGAATGCCTTCTGTGTAGTGTCTGTGTGTTTTCCTTCCCTCACTACAGCCTGTACAAAGGTCTCTAATACAATGACCTTTTTCCACATACAACTGCTGATGATCAAGTCGACTTTGTGTTCATTTACTCTTTCTTCTAGTTTTAAAGATGCATCCTCCTTTTTATGCATATGAGTGTCCTGTCTGCATGTATGCATGTGCTCCATGTGTGTGCAGTGTCTGAAGAGGCCAGAAGTGAGCATCATATCCTTTAGAACAAGGATTACAGGTAGTTGTGAGCCACCATGCAGGTTCAGGGAACCAATCCCTGGTCCTCTGAAAGAACAAGTGCTCTTACCTACTGCACCACCTCCCCAAACCCATTTTTTGATATAAACTTTCTGATGTTAACATTTTTCTCTACTGTTTCATTGCTTATTAAAAACTAAGCATCTCAAGCAGTATTATGTATATGTTAGGTGTGAAGGTACAAGTGAATGAATCTCAGGCATGGACCTGAGAAGGGCTCTGGTCTTCTAAGTGTCATGGATAGTTATGCTGAAGATGCAGGATCAGGCAGTGGAAAGCAGAATAGGCTTCATTGGTCATATCAATGGATTGATGCTAAGAGTAAGAATTAAGTCCTGTAGATGAAATTTTATTCTTGGTAAGAACCAATGTTCAATGTTAATTTGTGTTTGTAGAAATTTGTTCTGTACCAACATCCATACCTGACATACTAATTACTCAGTTATTCAAGAAAGCATGCTTTCATATCTCACTGAATGCCAACTTCAGACCACCAATATACTTTGCAATGGCTTCTGATGATGTGAACACAGGAGTGTCTGGCTAGAGGAATCTTATGTGCTAGGAACAGTGGTCACTACTCTCAGGAAATCCCCAGGGGATTGAGCCAAACTATCCAGAATAATAAACATATTATCAAAGAGCTTCTTCTCTGACTTTGGTTCTTTCCTGTCCCATCCCTCCCTCCTTGTATATTCTGCACCAATATAAAATAATGTGTATGGCCCCAAATTTCTGTAGGTCAATATGATTGTTTTGATATTAATAGGTTATTTTGCATGACAATTCTTCATTGTAAAAAAGGGGGAGGTTAACCCACATTCTTTCTTTAACAGGAATACTAGTTTTCCTACATTTAAACTCAGTGTTTTAACTTTCTATCCATATAGAAACTGTCAAAAAATTCTTTAAGTTTTTTCTTTGTTGCCTTTCAAATATTCATGAAGAGCAATGCAGAAAAAAAAATTCTTTCTGCTGCAAAATTACCATGCAGATACAGTTTTATACTTAAAGTAAGTTAGCTGTCAGCTAGCACTTGCTTCTTAAGCATGTCCCTTTGGGATCTCCCACACAAGTGAGGCCACAAAGAATGAATTTTCACACTAACATTTTCCTTCCAACACCAAATGGGATGTGATGTGAGTTAACCAGAAGAGCATATGGTTCTGATTTTGGTTTTGGGTTTTGTCTTTACAGTTTGTTGAGTCCTCCCCTGAAATGCAGTTTGAGGACACAAGCCTCAAGGACACCATTATTACAAATATTTAATCACAAATTCAACACAATCATACAAAGTCATTCAGGCAGAGAAGTCACATATTTTTAACTGTTCTACATGGAAGATCAAAAAGCTTTTCAGAAAAATTCCCCTGAAAACAGCATCGCAAAACTGAAGCTTAAGTTTGCCATCACCACATGTATTGTTCACAACAAAAGCCCTATTATTGTAATCAGATTAAAAAGAAAAAGGTTATTTTATTTTTCTCAAGGAACTTAATTAGCAGAAAAAATGGACCTGAGATTGCAGGAGCTTTGTTGACAGGGAACCTCTTCATATCTGAGTTTAAGCTGTGGTTTCTGCTCATTTTAATTCCAATTACTATTTGGAACATTTACTGGTAATCATCAATAGCTATGACTCAGTGATCTTTGAAAGGAAGGGGTCTCCAAATATAATGAAATTCATTCTCAGTGCAGCCAGGATGACCAAATTGCTCAAAATAAAATATGCTGGTTCTTTTCTATTTTCTTTGTCCAAATGTTATAAAAAGTAATAGCCTGAGGGTTTTCTCCAGAGAGAAATCCAATTTATGATCTCTGCATATGTGAGTATTTATAGATATACTATTCTGAGTTCTATGAGCTAACCCCTCTGATGAGTACTTTACTTGCATTTGACTCATTTATACTTCATAAAATCTTTAAATATTATCTGCACTATATACCAGAGAGACAATGTTTAATAAAATGTAAGCCTCCAATAGTTGGTAAATGTAAAGCTCTGAACTGAACCTCAGTTATGTTTCTCAAGGACTCTGAATTATTTGGAGATGGTATTTTTTGTCAACTTCACACAGCTAAAGTCATCTGAAAAGAGGGAGCCAGGAGTGAGAAAATGTTTTCTTAAGATCAGCTTGTAAACAATTTTATTTGGGGGAATTTTCTTGATAAATGATTTATGAGGAAGGGCCCAACCCATTGTGTGTAGAGGGATTTTAATACAGCAACATGACTACTCTGACTGGAATACTGACATACCCTTAGCACATACCTTTAATACATCTGGCTTGAATACAGACATGCATTTACTACACGCATTTAATCCTAATCAGTGAAGGTAAAGTTAGTTTGTAAAAGGAAGCACCCATGTTTGAAAGTGATGTCTAGTTGAGGGGCAGAAAATATGATGAATCAGAGAATGATTTGACAGAATGAGTCAGAAATAGGATATGCCAAACTATCACAAGAACAGAGAGGAAAGAGAGCTAGCAGTGGAGAGAGAAGGAGGCAGATTTACTGGGACAGTGTGCAGAGACAGGTTGAAGAGAGAACAAGCTAGACACAAGAGAAGACAGAACAAGCCAGAGAATGAGAAGGAAGCAGAAATTTTGAGTAGATTTCTAGAGTTAGTTAGATGCTAAGCAGAGCAGTTCACTCTTAACCACTAGGCATCTCCACAGCCTTATCCCAGAGAGAGTCTTTCAAAAGCATGTACAGAAATACCAGTATTTCTTGGTAAATTTTCATTCAAATAGAATGGAATATTAATGAATTTTAAGAGTGCTTAGAAGTCAATTCATGAAATTATTTCAGAATGTGAGCTTACTAAATTAATGTATAAGAAAACTACTTAAATACTAAATGCTTATTTAGTGATGAACCAATTATCATTTAAGCTACTGAAACTTTTGCAAGTGATCTATGAATGAGAAACTTATTTTCCTTTTTCTCTCTGTTTTTTTTTACATTTAGTTTTATTTATTTGATCACCCATCCTCCTCTCCTCCTAGTCTTAGCTTCATGCTCCCTTCCCCTTACCCCCTCCTTCTCTTCAGAGACGGGGAGGCTCCTAATGGGTACCAACCCATCCTGGCACCTCAAGTCTCAGCAAGACTAAATGCATCTTCTTCCATCAAGGACAGATAGGCAGCCCAGCTAGGGAAAGGGGATGCAAAGGCAGAGAACAGAATCAGAGACAGCCCCTACTCCTGTTGTTTGGAGACTCACATGATGACTATGCTGCACATTTGTTATATATGTGTAGGGGGTCTAGTTCCAACACATGCATGCTCTTTGGTTGGTGGTTCAGTCTCTGTGAGCCCCCATGGGCCCAGGTCACTCTCTAGGTTTTCTTGTGGTCTTCTTTGGCTCCTCTGTCCCCCTCACTCCTTCCTCTTACTCTTCCACAAAACAATTGAAAATATATTAATAAACAATACTAAATCTTCCATTCTTATCCATTGCTACAAACATGTTGTTCCTCTACCCATCATCCTACAATGAATGAGTCTCTCACCCTTGGGCAGACCCATTCAAGGTTGTGTGTGTGTATGTGTGTGTGTGTGTGTATGTGTGTGTGTATGTGTGTGTGTATTGTGTAATGTGAGCTATGGTATTCATGTGGAAGTCAGAGGATGATTTTGGGGAAGTCTGTTATCTTTGTCCACTGTGGATTTCAAGGGTTGAACACATGTCATCAGGCTTGCACAGCAAGTGCTTTTCCATGCTGAACTATCTCACTGGCTCAGTAAAAGAACTTCCTAAATTATCTGTATATTACTACAAAGGCAATAAATATTAGAGGCATCAATATAGAACCCTTAAAGTTTAAATAAGCATGCTAGTAACACATACTTATTTATCTTAGAATTGCCTTTCATTTTTGTGTGTTTATTGTATTCAAGCACACAAGTAGTAAGCCCCATAAAAGACAGACACAGAAATGAACCCAGGGTTATCTGATCCTTGCTTTGATCATCAAAAGGCTCAGCATGATAGGCAAAAATATGGATTCTTATACCAGCTGTCTGGATTCAGGTCTAATTTCTGTTCACATCACTGTGCCTTTGTCTGTTAACCTCTTCATAGAGCTGCTGGGAGAAATAAATGCACAGATGGCTCTTGACTTATGGTTGTCCAACTTATGAGTTTTTAGCCTTTTAGTGCTACAAAAGCAATATGAATTTGTTAGAACTGAATTCTAAATTCTAACCTACCCTAGGTCTCATGATATGTGATATCAGCCTATCTCTTGCTGCTTGGCAAAGGTGTAGACCCATAGCTCTGAGACATTCCCATTCCCATGACATGAATGACTGACATCTAACTGCCCTGAGATGCTAAGCTGTGGTATGCAGTAGGCAGAATCATTTAATGCACCATCAACTTATATTTTCAATTTGCAGTATGCTTATAAGAATATAGCTCTATCATAAATTTAGAAGTGCCTGCATATATTATCAGTTGGAATAGTACCTGACCCAGAATTAGCTCTTAATTCATTTTAGTTTTTTTTTCTTTTTATCTCTATATTTGAAACTTGGTGGTTGTACTTTTGTTCAAGATTTATCAATCATTATGAAATAAGAAAATATGTTTTATGAACAAATATATTCCTATTTAAATAGTGCGAGGTCATTGGTAAGAAGCTAGCTGACTTGTGAGGGTATCTGGATATAACTTGGTCAAGAGCTGTCAAAGCCAATTCTAAGCTATACTACAGAAAGCCTTCCTCTTTCATAGCTAATTAGTCTTCTTTCTCCTCCTCAAAATATGCCCCTTTAAAGATGAAATATTAAAAACGATGAATTATTCAGTGTTATGTGGTCCTGAATATAGTGAAATACTTCCAAAAGTAAATACAGTTCCAAAGGACTGTTCATTGTGACTAACTTTGAAAAGTAAAATGGAAAATAGAGGTCACATTTTCCAAAATAATATTTGTTTTCAAAATAATATTCTATTGCCATTTCAAACACAAACTCCCAGCAGCTACACACACACAAAAGAATGTGCCCACCAGCAGTTGAGTCACAGTTGGAAGAAGACCAGAGACCTCACTTCTCACTCATGAACTCTTTGCTGCTGGCAAATTCAGGGAGTAGCTTTCGGTTGCTTTCTCACTATTGATACCACCAGGTTTCATTGGACAGTTTCAACCCAATGATCACATTGACGGCCTTAGTTGAGCTTAATGGGTCACAAACCAAAAACACATATCATGATCCTGGGAAGAGAGCAGGATTATTGATAGGTACATGGAGGAACGATAACTAGAAGACATTACATATGTGCACGAGACAATTAAGCAGCAAGATTACTTAATGAACATACATATCAAGTTAGCGTTAGTCTTAGCTTTCCGTTGCTGTCATAAAATGCCATGATCATAAACACTTGGGGATGAAAGGGCACATTTCAGCTTATATCTCTCAGGTTACACTCCACTGCTGAGAGAAGTCAGTGCAGGAACTTAAACAGGGCAGGAACCATGAGGCAGGAGTTGATACAAAGGCCATGAAGGAGCTTTGCTTAATGGATTGCTTCTCATGGCTCACTCAGCCTACTTTCTTGTAAACTCCAGGATCACCAGCCTAGTGGTGTCACTGCCCACAGTGACCTGAACTCCGCCACATCTCCCCACCCTCACCCCACACACATCAATCATCATTTAAGAAAATGTATCACTTGCATGCATACAGGCCAATCTGGTAAGGCCGTTTTCTCAACTGAGGGTCTATCTTCCAAAATGACATTAGCTTGTCTCAAGCCTACATAAAGCTAGCCATTTGCCTGTTTATATGTCTCTCTACCACTCTATCTATCTATCTACCTATCTACCTATCAATCTATCTATCATCTCAAATGTGAGTTTTTACTTAATCCTTAAATCAGATTATTTGATGTTACTCTATGCTGTTTGTCTCCAGTTACTTAGTAATTCACAAAACAGAAATTTCAACTGCATATTAAAAAGGAATATATTTAATAAGTGAGGTTTAGCTTAACGCCAGTGTTTGTCAAGACATTTCAGCTTCTGTTCTTATTTTATTAGCCATAAAATATCTAAACTGTTTAGTAACATTTTTTCTAACATCTCCTTAACATATAATTGTTAGAAAAACTTGTCTCAGATGCAAATATAAAATGTTAATGAAGTACATTATATCTGTGCTGTTGTAGAAATGGTATTATTTCAAAGTAGGACTCTTGAGGTGGCTGGATTGATTGAACAAGGAGAAACAGATGTTACTCTTATTAGAGACAAGAAGAAAATACTAGTTTAATGAATATTGAAAAAAATAAAGTATTTAAAATATAGTCACAAAGTAAGATGTAACATCTGTTGGAAAATTATTTAAATAAAATTACAGTGACAGGAGTTTTCAGGCTTTGGTTTAATGTTCAGTTTTGAGAGGAACATTCCCAAGGCTGTGAATACATCTTTGGGCCGTTACAGAGTTCTATAAGGAAATGATGATGTATCTCAAATTTTATAAAGTATTCCATAGGACAGGAATAAAAAGAAACAATGTTTATATTAACATATCATATACTTCCTACTTCTCTACATAAATTCCATGAGGAAACTGATCTAATTTATATGTTTCATAATTCATAAAACATATGGCTGTGTTTCATATACCATATGAAAGAGCCTTGAAAATCAGCCTATGATAGTCAAATAATGTGCTTTCAAGAAGTGGGTGCAGGCACAGAGCACTTGTATTTAGTTTTGGTTGGTTTATGATAATTACTTATTGAACTGAGGACCTTGGGCATCCTAGGAAGGTGCTTTACTATTGAATCACATTTCTCATCTTGGTTTTATTTTTATTTCTATGCAAGTTGTCACTAATTTTCCCAGGACAACTTGACCTTATTCTGTAGCCCATCCGGCCTTGAACTCGTGATTCTTTTGCCTTAGTTTCCAGAGAGCTGACATTACTGGCCTGTGCCACCAGGCCTTGAAGATCTATATGTATTTTCAGCTGCTGATAGACTTTTAAAATGCTTTCCTGTGAATCATAAAGGTAGAAGATCACTTTAGAACATGTATGTTCTGAAAGGACTGCTCGACTGGAAAGAACCTTTAACATTGATGCACCATAAGAACACAGAACACGAGTCTTCTGTGTAACTTATACATCTGTTAGACATGAGGAATCTAACACGCCCATCTCACTCTCCCTGCGGGGTCTCTTGTGAAGCCCTGTTTTGGGCCCTAACTCATGACATTTTACTTCAACATCAGAGTGCTGGAACTGGGATTTTTTGTTTGCACAATACTGCCTAGCTTTAATATGGGATTCTTAGGGATAGTCTCTTTTATAGATATCCAGAATATTTTGAGGAAGAAAGGAAGTACGTTAGTGGCTCTTAACCTTGTCTGCACAGTAGACTCACCTCAGGAGTTTTTAGAGCTCTCCACTGATACATCTAAATTACTACTGAGAGCTGAAGAAGGAGAAATTAATCTGCTCCATCGCTTGCATTTTCATGATAGACAAAATGTGATAGATAAAATTTGTGAAGAAATGCAATGAAACCCCTTAAAAATACTCGAGATAATAAGAAAAATAGAAGATTTGTTAATTGGTTTCAAAATTTGTGATGAAGTGACAAAGTTCTGCTGGTCCAGAGAAATCAGAGGCAGACACTCTCATGTGTGTTCAACTATCTTTTGACAAAGATACGAATGCAGTTCAAGAGAAGTGAGGTATAGGTCTTTGGTTGCTTTGTTTTTATTTCAAAAAAATTGTGCTGAATTTACTCTTTAAACCTGGAGAAAATATATATTGATTTCTACTTTATATAATCATGTAGACACACACACATACACATACAACTCTAGATGGATTTTAAACCTAGACACAAAAACCAAATCTGTAAAGTTTCTAATAGAGTAGCCTTAGGCCTTGGCTTGGTAGAGATTTCCAACAATGGTCAAATTCAGTTGGTAGATTGTGTGGCACCAAAATTCAAGGAAAGACAGAAACTGGGAGAACATATTTACAGCACATGTCTCTGAAAATGAAATACACTGAAATATAATAAAAATGCATGCAAATCAATGATGTAAAGGCCAAAGCATATACAGATCATGCCACAAATGAAGATGAAACATAAACACCCACACAGACATGAGGCAGCATCAGACCTTATTTATTATGACAAAAATTAACATTATGCAATTGGCCACCCATTTTGGTGTTTGAAAATTATAACTACTAATTAGGATCTGGGATATGTTTTCATGCATTGTGAGTATCAAATTAGACAACGACTTGGGTGTATGTGACAGTTTTAAACAAAAGTAAACATACTGATATGGGTCAACAACTGTTTTTCTATGTATTTACCCATCAGAATCAAAGTGTATGCTGTCAGAGCACTAACAGTACTGTTTGCTCAGTTTCTTTTCATAACAGCCCCTGAATAAAAGTACTTTTATATTTGTAAAGTATATTTACATAAAAAATGCTGTATAATGAAAAGAAGTGGCTAGTGACACAAGAGCAGAATGGATAAATGTTTTTAATTGTGATGAATGGCCTTGGGGAGGAGCATGGAAGGAAAGAGGGAGAGGGGGCTACAGTGGAGATACAAAGTGAGTACACTGCAATTAATAAAATATTAAATCAAAAATGCGGATTTTCAAAGTAGTTTACCATGGTCCTAGGGAGATGGCTCAGAGATGAGAAGGCCATGCTGCTCTCAAAGAGGGCCTGGGTTCCATTCCCAGAACCTACACAGCAGAACGCAACTCTCTGTAACTCCAGTTTCAGGGTATCAAATGACCTCCTCTGACTTCAGCAATACTAGACACTCAACATGGCACCATGCAGTGCAAGCAACGAATGCTCATGTGTAAATAAAATAAATAAATAATTTTTAAAAAACCATGTGATAAAAAATTTTAGATGAAATCTGATAACAATGAAAACTAATCTCTTGTGGTAGACCCCAAAACACAGCCAGCCAGCTGGCTCCACAGGTTAAAGCATTGTCCTGCAAGGCAGGCAGGCTGAGTGTGATTCCTGGAACAAACATAAAGGTGGAAGGGAAGGATCAATTTCCAGAGCTGTTCTTTTATCCCCACACATCTGTCATAGCATGACTGAGCCTGCACTCACACAAATGCATCATATACATATACAAAATACTAATGAATGAAAATTTAAAGAAAGAAAATCAAAAGAGTGGCTATGAAGGCAATTTGGATGCCAGTGTGAATCAACAGGAAACTTCATGAGGTAATGAAAGTGTTTTCTGTCCTGCCCAGGGTTATTTTGCTACATATGCATATTTATCAGAATTAATTTAATGAGACTAAGAGACAGCTTAGTTAGATAGAGTGCTCACTGTGCAAAAAACCTGCATTCAATCTGCAGTACTCATGTAAAAGGCGTGAGTTGCCAAGTTAAGCAAGAATGAGAAGCAGATTAGGACTGTGGCATGAATGACAAGTGGAATAGAATGAGAAGAACATAGTAGGCAAGAAATTAAAAGAAAAAAATTATGGTCCCAATATAACTCCCCGTAGGAGAGAAAAAAAAATCTGGGCAATGGTCTACATTAAAAATCTAATGAAACTATAAATGTTTCCCTAAGAAATTGATTTCATATAATGGCGTTGTTTTCTTTTGTTTATGTTTTTTGAGACAAAGTCTCATTGTAAAGCTCTGACTGGATTGGAACTCATTATGTAGACCAAGTTGGCCTTGAACTTACAAAGATCCTCCTGCCTTTGATTCCTGAGTATTGGCATTGAAGGTGCATGACACTACGCAAAAGTGTGTGTCACCACATCCAGCTTAATTATAGAAATTTGTGTTTGTTCTGGTTATAATAATGGTAGTGCATATAACCAATTATTCATTATTTA
This sequence comes from Pachyuromys duprasi, assembly GCA_028658305.1. Taxonomy (NCBI): domain Eukaryota; kingdom Metazoa; phylum Chordata; class Mammalia; order Rodentia; family Muridae; genus Pachyuromys; species Pachyuromys duprasi. The sequence continues at coordinate 1,295,925 of CM053763.1, forward strand.
TTTCACCTGATTTTACAGTACAGTGAGGATACTGTCATTTTGTTGAGTTTTTGCTTACTTTTCTCCCATTCCAAGTTTTCTATTTAAAAGGTTAAAAACTACATTTTATTTGCTTTGACTTTAACTTCATCATTATTGCTCATATTCAATCTGTTTCTATTTTTAGACAAATTTATTGTTATAAAATTGTTCCATTTTGGAAAAAGAAGTTGCTATTACGCTTAGTAACACAGCTGATTTATAAACCTCTGTCTGGACTGACTTACACATTTCATCTTTTATCTTCGTTTCACATATGTTTCAGGTAATTTAATATTGTACAATTTCCTCCAAGGCCACAAAATCACCCGTGTTTGTAGGGAACAAGCTCTCTCCATGTAGCAAGGCCACTTAAATCAATTCCCAAACTCTTTTTTAAGACATGCTTGTAAATAATATAAAAATATATATATGATGGTTCTGGAACCAAGAACCTTATTACATGTTCTTATGATTTAAAGGCTGTTCATCTTTGTAATTTCTATAAAATATTTGCCAAACTTATATAAGATAAACTTGTGTAGATAAGATAAATGAGGTGAAAAATAAATGGGAAAGCGGAATATAACTCAGATCATTGTGCTATCCAACAGGGATCTTTGATGTGGAGCCCCTGACGCCTGCCCTCCCTTTAGCCAAATGAAGACATTCCCTTGCTTCCTATGTCCTAAGGGTAACATGCTATTGAAAATCTACAGGTTCCTACCTCCAAGGAGCCACCTGCTAAAGAAATAAGATTAGGATGATTACAGAGTATCTGAAAGGGAAATTGCCGTTCTATAATGACTGTCAGCTCTTTTACAATAGTGTTGCAGAAACAGAGCAAAAAAAATGCAGAATAATACAAACACAAGAATGAAGACAACACTCATCACTCAACAGATTAATTTCCAAATCCATTTTTCATATTTTTTCTAAATTGTACAATAAAGCGAAGCTTAAAATGAGATCTCTTGTTTGTGTGTGTGTTCTGTGTATGCATCAACACAATCCTGAGATCGGGCCTTTCTTTGTAGTGGATGTAAACATGTTTTGTTTTGATCCCATGTGTGGAATGTGAAAAGGTTTATAGCATATCCCCCACTGAAAACAGCCCTGTGACAAGGTATGTGACAAGGTACATGATGTTTTTCAGCTGGGCATTGCCTCATGTGGGGACATGGTTTCTGTTAGCTGAAAAAAAAATCCTCTATGGACTTTGGGAGGGTATAAAATAGTTCCCAAACAAAGAGAGATGGTTTTGTACCTCTTGGCTTCTTTGATTCTCATGGTTTAGTAACACTCCTAGAAAAACTAAAGGATCTGAGTCCCAGGGATCCTGCAGAGACTGATGCACCAAAAGAGGACCATGCATGGAGGGGACCTAGACCCCCTGGTCAGATGTGGCCAGTTGGATGCTCAGTCTTCATATGGATTTCCGAGTGAGGGGGGAAGGGGCTGCCTCTGTCATGAACTCAGTTGACTGCTCCCTAATCACTCACCCCTGGTGATGCAGCCTCTCCAGTCCACCTAGGAAGAGGATCCAGGCAGTCCTGATAAGACTTAACAAGCTATGGGCAGATGGAAATAGTGGAGAACTCCCCCTTTCAGTGGACTAGGGGAAGGGATGAGGGAAGAGGGATGGAAGGTGGGACTGGAGGAGTTGAGGGAGGGGTCTTCAATTGGGATAAATAATGAATAAATTGTGAAGAAAACAATTTTTAAAAGAAGACATTCCTAGAGAGAAACACTCCAGAAAATGCTTCCAGGTTGCCTCTGAAGTTGCTGTTGTATTTGCTGGATTGCTGGTTTGCTTCAGGAATTCCATCTTTTATTCTAAATATCTTTCAAAGTCTTGGTTTTATAATAAACACAGAGAACTGTGAATTTAAGTGGCTTTCATTAGATTAAAGGCCATTTAAATCTTTTTGTACAAGATAACTCCAGTGATGCTCTGTTCTTACCCTACATAGGTTACCTGCTTTCTATGCTCTCAGAAATACCCAACTTACAAAAGCCACTATGATCAGAGTCCTAGAGTGGAAAAGGCATCTTCAAAAGTTATGTGTGGATGTGATTCTTTATATTTGAATGAAAATCATTATTTTAGAATTACATCATAAAATGCCTAATAAAACCTCTGCACCTCATTTCAGATAATTCTATATTACTCCCCTTTAATAGAACTCTATATTTTTAATGCTTGCTACTGAATGATTTTCATACTTTCCTCAAAGACACTGCCTAGATGATGCCTTTGTGCTGACAACATATGCAAAATTTAATCTTTATTTTCTGCAAACTAGTGGTTGTTTGTTTGTTTGTTTCTACCCCTCTATTACCTGTTCTTCTAGTGACTCTTGGCATCAAGGGCATCTTCCATGAATCTCTGCTCAACATCATTTCTGCTAACTGGGCTATTAATAAGAAGTGGACCATGAAGGGCACATCTCCAGATATTTATGAACCACCTCTCCTCTGCAGCCTTCCATCCAACAACAATCATTTTTGACTGTCAGCTGCCCTTTTGATAGTTTTTCTTTCAAATGGCAAGAAATACAAAAGGGAAAAATATCCTAGCAGTGAGTACATTAAAATAATACTTATTAGGCATGAAATTCCATGTATGAGCTATAAATTTGTACTTTAAACCAGAACACAATAGGTATAAGAAATGAAAGCTACTTAAAAGAATATTTTCTCACATTATTTGAAAAAATGCTGATTTTTGGTTCATGACTTATATGTGCCTGTGTCATGCTTTTGTGTGTATCCCTATAGGTGTTCTATTTACTGTTGGATACAAGCAGTAGGAAAGCAAGGAACCAAGCTACAACAGAGCAGGTTTAGAAGTGAGCATGTGGAGGAGTACACAATAACACATCATTTCACTTCTTTGTCCAAGACATTCTCCTCAACACAATGCTGATGGACTCAGATAGGCCAAATTATGAGATTCCCTTTAGTGCTAACCACTTAAAACAAGAACAAGAACCCTCACACATTGAGCATGGGCATAGAAAGACCAATGACTGAAAGACAATTTTGAAGAAAAAAAAGAAAACCTAAAATGTATAGAATACACTTGAAGTTGCATATTGGGATACAGATCTGTAGTTGGCCTTCTGGATAAGTCTAAACATTAAACACAATGATCATAGAATACCCAAGCAGATTGAAAAAAAACACTGCAGGTCATTGCAGAGGAGGATCCAAGATGGCCGCCAGGAGAAGACACCATGTCTGAGGAGTAGGACAGCAGAAACAACGCAGTGACCAGGAGACTGAACTCTGGTACCTAAAACACCAGCATTTGTGATTGCCAGGTGAGCTGAACTCCTATGGCGAGGAAATCAAGTGGGAAAATCCTAGGGACACCCAGTTATTCCCTGGAAATATCTCCGAGCA
>CM053763.1:1299850-1320214 GCA_028658305.1 Pachyuromys duprasi
GATGCAGAAATTGTGGTACATCTACACAATAGAATACTACTCAGCTATTAAAAACAAGAAAATAATGAAATCTGAAGGCAAATGGATGGAACTAGAAGAGATCATCTTGAGTGTGGTAACCCAGAAACAGAATGACAAGCTTGGTATACATTCACTTATAAACAGATACTAGCCGTATAATATAGGGTAAAGTATTTCTTAAGCTACCTGTGCTGTGTTGTGTCTATTAAGGCAGGCACCATGTTCTGTTCCAGATAGAACCTATGTAGCAATGACAAGAATGTAAGATGAACATCAGAATAACTGTAGAATCTTCTAGGAGAAAATATTAAATTTAAAGGTGGCCTTACTTAATCACAAGGATAAATAAATATTGTTTATTTTTGCTCTTGAAAGCCTACAGAAACCACAGGAGCCTCTCAGTATTCCAATATTCTACTATAATTTATCTACTGTGTCTCTTTGGGCCAGATTAAAGATTTGCCCAAAATGCTTTGAGCAATACATAATATTAAGTAATGTTTGAGTGAGGTTATCATATTTTTCCAATATCTTTTTATCTCTCACACTCTGCAGGTGCCTATCTTGAAGGAGTGAATTAGGCTCAGGGACCACATGCTGTTACTTTAAAACTCCTACATAGAGATTGATTCTGCTTGTGACTCATACATATGGATACTTTGATATTTAAATATGACCTCTGACACATTTCCCCATGCCCCTAAATAATTAAAACCAGTTTCATTCTTCTGGGAATCACTTTGACTAAAATGATAAACAATTTGTGATATAAGACATGGAGAGGGAATTTGTGTATTTGGCGAGTCCATGGTAATTCAGCATCTCTTCTGAGGGTAGTGAATCAGAAATGAGTTTTGCTGTCCCCTAGATGTCCAGGAGAATCTTCCAACCTAGGCTGTCTCATGCACATACGCACATAATTTGTTTTATTTGGGTGCCATTCACCAGAGTGAAGGTATGGATGCAAAAGGTCTGTATGATTATTCAGTAAGACAAATAAGATCAAAGGTAGGAGAAACCAAGAAAATGCTCTTGTGCAGGTTAGAAACCATCTCTTGTTTTCATGTAGGAATATGAGTTTTGCTGTGAAGATCTGAAATTCAAAACTGCTTCTCCAGAGAAGCATGGACTTTTCATTTCAATACTTAAATGCTATGGAAAGTGTTTTTTAACAGTTCTTCTGTGTGTGTGTGTGTGTTGGTGCGTGTGAGTGCGTGGATGCATGCATGCCTGTGTGTATGAGTTATTTCCTGTATGTGGACACAAGGTTATATGCATGTTCACCTATGTTCATGTGTGTGTTTGGAGGCCTGAAGTTGATGTCAGTTGTCTTCTTCAATAGTTGTACTTTAAAAAAAAATATTCTTTACAGAAGCTTAGTCTCTTGCTGGACTGTGAGCTTGCTCTTCCCACCTCTTCTGGCTAGCCAACTTGCACTGGGACTCCAGGCTCTTTTTTCCAATTACCAGGATTATATGAAACAGTCAGTCCTGCTTTTACATGGGATCTGGGGACATGAACTTTGATCCTCACTCTTGCATGGCAAGTCCTTTACCTTCCAAACAATGCCCTATATCTCTATCATGCATTGAGAAGCAAATGATAGTAAAATTGAATTTATAGATGATTTCTCCTACCTAAGATGAAGACACTATGTGGCAACAGTAGAATGTTGACAGATGAGATGGATTTTGAAGAGACTAAACTATTGAGCTTGCACTAAGAAAATGTGGACATCAGTCCCTCAACCCTGAAGATCAGTGCAAACAATAATGTGTCAAATCTGCAGCCTGATTGCTTGCCAAGAAACAACCATGGTAGCAGCTGGAGCAGGTAGAACAGAGATCCTTTCTGTCAGAACCTCACACAGATGCCATGCCAGCTCATACTATTCAGACTTCATTGATTGCCTGTTGTTCTTTAGGAGTGAGGCCTCACAAGATTTTCTCCATCCACACTGACACCTCAACTGGCATTTTTGTAGAGCTTGTCTTGTTTAGGTTGCCATTTTATTAAGATACATACACATATGTATGACAGTAAATTGTCTCAGCAGATTGTATTTATATATACATATATATATATATACACACATACATACATACACACAATAATAAATACAGAGGTCATGCCTAAGAAAGGAGTATGGGGGCAGGAGAAGGATGAATAGTGTAAGTTATGTAAATATAGTACTCATGTATAGAATTCTAAAACAAATATTAAATTGAATAAGTAAATGAATGAAAATTTATTTTGAATTTAGAAATATGAAGAAATACTACATTATCTCAAGAGAATCAAATTCTGAGTTGTATAGGCAAATTGGTATGTTAAAATTCTATAAATTCAGTATATTTGTAAAGGACAAGTCTTGGTTTGTGGGAAGGGCCCCTTCTACTAGGCATTTGGGTCTGAGATCACCTCTATTTACACTGATTAGTTTCTGCACAAGGACTCCAAGGCAACAAAAGAAAAGGGAGCTCAAGTCCACCCTTGACAATAAGACTCTAAAAAAGAGTCCCCTAAAAAAGAATAACTACAGACGTGGTGGGGGAGTTTGTGCTTGAGTACACATCAATACCCATATTTATGCATGAGTACACATGTATATGTGTGTACATGCCTATGGAGGCCATCCCTAAGGTAATACCCAAAATAGGTTTTAAGAAAGAGTCTCTCATTGGCTAAACTACTGACCAGCAAGCCTCTTGGAGCCTGCTGTCTGAATCTGCCCAGCCCTGGGCATATAAGCACACATCATCATGCTTGCCTTATTTACTTTTTTTTTTTTAACATGAATTCTGGGACTCAAACTCAAGTGCTTACAAGGCTCAAAATTTACCAACCGAACAGTCTTCCTAACTTCTCATTGCCCCTTTTAACTTTCTAACTTGCGGACACTGGACAAGCAGCCCTAGATCCAGAGGTCAGCATTGGTTTGACCCACAGGTGCTTGTCTATGTGATCAACAGCTGAGAGTGTCTGCTTGGAACTGATTGCTTCAGAAGCCAAGTTCTGTTTCAAGGTCCAAGAGAAGCTATGGCATTCTGTTCACTGGGAAATTTGTGTTTCCATAAAAGTGGTTTCAAAACCCTATCTATTATTACAGTGGATAAATTGTGATGTTTGAGCCTATTATTGGATTTAATCATTATTTTATGGTATAACTTGGGAGTTATAATCACTTGTTTTTTTTTTAAATCTCTTTTATTAGGTAATTTATCATAAACAAAATTCAATATCTGACCTTGGTACTTTATTTAAGCTCCTAACTATGATTTTTTTTCCTTTTATGCATGTTGTGTATTCTCATTTCACATCTCTAAGGGTTACAGAATAGTTATTGCATTCTCTCTAGCAGCACTATTAGCACTATAGGCTAGCACTATGCTTAAATAGTCAAAAGGGAAGATAATTTGAAATTAAAGCTACTTAGCAATGAAAATCCACAGGGCCAGGGAAGGTGACATATCAAAGTCATCTACACCCAGGCTTCATTTTCAGCAAGGGATTTAATTTGGCCTTCTGGCTTTTTCACTCAGCTCAATTCCAGGCTTTGGATGCTCATCCCAAAAGGAATAGAAACCAAAGGATGAATGTCAAGAAAGTCAATCAGGGGCCTGGGAGGATGGCTTGGCATTCACAGTGTGAATAGTCATCTCAACAGACTCCAGAAGCTGACTATGCCTGTAGGGGAGTTATTTTTGAGTCCACTAAAGGAGGTAGGAAGTCCCAGGTTTTGTGAGTGGCTGTCCTGGACTGAGTGATCCATTCCCTGAGTGGATGTCCTGAACTGTGTGAAAGGGAAAAGGGGGAGCTGAAGACTTTCTCTGCTTCTCAACTGTGTGTGTATAATGTGAGCAGCCCCTTCAAGATCCTGTCATGGTGACTCCTCCACCATGATAGACAATAGCATAAAACTGGGAGACAAATTAACCATGTCTACCTTAAGCTGTTTTCATCTGAGTATTTTATCACAGCTATGGAAATGCCATGAAGACACTCTGTACAATGTTTGCCATGTAAACATAAGGCATGAGTTTAATGCCTGGAACCCATATAGGAAAGCTGGGCTGGTTGTGCACACCTTTCTTCACAGTACTAGTGATACAGAGATAGGATCCCTCAAAACCTACTTCTTCTTCACATTCCTTAGGTAGATCCTTTTCTCCATGAAATCTGACTGGCTTACTCAGTTACATTTCCCTCATGCCACCAGACATGTAATGTTCTGCTTGAATTTCTAAAGTAGTGTCACCAGGCTTACGTGAGGAATTGCTGGGGAAAAGAACAGTTATTTAGCATTCATCTCCAGCACCTGTCATATTACCTGGAAATTTTCACTTATTGAATGAATGGAATTCGGGTATTGAATGAATGAACATATGAGCAAAAAAAAAAAAGCAAAAACAAAAATAAAAACACAAAAACCACAGCAGAAGTTTTATTGTATGTATAATTAATATGTTTAAATTACTAAAAATTCCAGCGTCTGTGACTTTTGATCTTCTGTTTTGTTCTATCTTCTATTTCTATTCCTTGACTGAACCTTCCTTCCTTTTTGTGTCTGCAGCTTGCTAAAGCGTATGATATGTTGGGCACCTCTTGTTAAACACACACACCGATTGTAGCCCAAACATTAGAAAAGAGATTGAATTAATTTTTCTTAATACACAAAGAAGCAATGGTGAAACATCCGTGTTCTCAGTGGGTATACATTCAGGCTTTGTTGTAGCATGATCCTTTCAATAAATCAGAGATGGAGGAAGCCCTTTCAAAACAATACAAGGGAAGAAAAAAAAAACTTAGATACAAAACAGTACATGCTTATAGCATAGAAAAGCCTGGCAGTGAGTGACTTGAGGCTTAAAGACATGACCCCAAGTTGCCTAAGGGCACATTCAGAGAATTTAAACTTGTGGCTTTATGAGGTGACATGGAATCTGAAAATGGCTTGGGCCAAATTAATAACTATTATGGAAAGCATGTGGTACATATGCCTGAGGCTTGTATATACCTGCCAGATTTTCAAAAATATTTGTTAAAAGGTAGCCTGGTTTCCTTTCTGGAAGGGAGCCTCTAACTGTGGGCACCCAAAGGCCTGAATCATGGTAAATTCTCTCTGAGTGGTCCTCAAAATTTGAAGATGAAAATAACTGTATGTATATATAGATGTAAAAATGCATCAAGAGGCACTTTCTTCCCATTTTTACTTTTTTTTACATAACTAGGATAATTTTTAGCAAAAATGTAGCCTCTCTATGCTCTTTAGCTCTGAAGAACAAAGATTTTCTTTTCAGGATAGTTTTCATGGAGTCATAGACTCAATTTGGGAGGCAGGATGTACTCCTTCCCTCTCCCCTTTCCTTTTGCCTTCTCTCCAGGTCATCAGGTGTAACTGGGGCATGTCCCAGAGGCTCTGCTAGGAGGAGATTATATATGTCCACTTACAACAGGAACCAGTCATCAGTCAAAAAAAATGTTCAGATAACTGTGGTGGGTGTGAAGAGAGCATAGAGGGCATAGAATTACAGACCAGGATTTCGTTTGTGTTTGTTCATAAGTGCATTATGTTGGAGAGATCTGGGAAGAAACCAGTATCCAAGACAAACGTCCCTGAGTGGACACTATTTGAGCTAGAATTTTTGCCATGGATGAGCGTTCACAATGTAAAAGTACAAGGGATGAGAGATTTTGAGTGTCAAGGCTTTGGGATGAGAGGGTAGAATAAACAAAAGACCAATATAGCATGATAGCTCTAATCTCTGGCTTGCTTAGAATGCATAGGAGTTTAGTAAAAGCCCAGATCCTGACCCATCTTCTTGAATCTGTACTGCCTGGTCCTTTGGCCTTAGACCCAGGTGCATATTGGGTCACTTGTAATATGGCTGATGCCAATTATAGTGTACACTTCTTAAATGCTTTGTATGCTCCTGTCTATAAAAGACTGTGCAAAAAAAAAATAGAAGAGGGACAAGAAAACTCAGTATCATATTCATATTGATTATATGCTCAAACTTTATTTCAGTTGTACTGTTTTAAATAAAATATGCTACTAAAATTAAGTTTTGGGGCTAGCAGGCAGCTCAGCACAAAATGCTGCAGTCTATGTCAAGGCTGACAACCTAAGTTTGATTCTTAGAGCCCAAGTGGTAGAAGCAGATATCCAGCTTCTCTAAGATGTCCTCTGACCTCCATGTGCTTGTGCCATATACCCACCCACATACATAAATAAATGCATACATGCCTACACATAAAATAAATAAAGATGTGTAACTTTTAAAGAATTTAAAATGAAAGTATGTTATTATACCTTTTCATTGAGTGTAGTTTCTACAAAGTTCAATGTTGCACATATATTTAGACTTTGTAGCTCACATTTTGTCTTTGTCAGACATTGCTCTTCCAGCAGTGTTTATTGGTATGATGTTATACAAAAGACCTAAGAAATAAAAGCCTCTGTTTTCAACAAATAACTTCATGAAATGACGGTGTTTGCTACATAGGGGACTCGGATCTGATATACTGATATACTCAGATATCAGATTCTAGTAGGTTTTTTTTTCATGCTAGAACATTCTATGTGCCAAATTACCCTATATAAATGATTTCCAAATGGAATTACCATCATGGAAGCCCTGGATGCAACATGCCTAACAGGGTTTTGATTTTCCTAGGGGAAATGTAGCATTCTCTTCCCAGTCCACAGCATTATCTGTTTGTTTGACACATCAGGAATGGCTGTCTGTGGGACTTGACTCTGCTGCATTAGAAAGAAGGAAAGTTCATACTGTAAAAGCTTGACCATTTAGGGCTAGGCTTCAGTGTGAACACTGGATGAAGTCTGCTCTACAAGGAGACCATTGTAAATGGACATAGTTGTAAACATCAGACCTCCTTATATTTTACCATTTGTAAATATGTTTGTTTCCAACTAGTAAGATATGTGTGGTTGAGGCACCTTTTTGTATCTTGACTAAACCATTTCCACAAATATTGTTTATTTTTTTCACAGAAACTCTTTAAATGGTCCTATTTTGAGGACTGTTAATGGCAAGTACAACAAGTCTAAGAGTCTAAGAAAAATAAACACTCCATATTTTGGTCAGAAAGGCAAAGGATACTGATAACCAGAAGTCAGTGAATGTGGGGTTGTAACCTCCATCATCTTTGAGTGAAAATTTTCTCTGGCTTCTCAAAGCATCTCTGAGAGAGAGAGTTTCTTCAAAAGCACAAATCTGCATTCTGATACTCTAGTGTCAGGAACAAAAGGAAGGTCTTCCGAAACCTGATCTTTCAGTGGCTTCTAGGGCATTTCTCTCCTTGTTTGGCAGGCTCTGAAGTATTCCCTCTGTTGAAGGTCAGTAGATTCCCTTATTCCATTTACTCCTTTCCTCTGAGGAACCCCACCCTCAGCCAAATCGGAAACTTCCCTGGCTGATTGATTTTCTTCCTAAAATATGATTCTGAGTGGAACAAGGGAAGACCTTGTACCTCTGCCAGCTCATTACATTTTCTTTGAGTTAACACTCCTGTGCAAAGAACTTCAGTTGTTAGAATAAAAATGTAGGTACTTTCATGAAAGAACAACTTGTCTAGATCATAATACCTTGTTAAGTCAAATAGATCCTTGTCTTAGCTGTTAAGTAAGTTAATGTTCCTTTAAAAATATTATTCATTTGAGAAACAGTAGGCAAAGATATTTTTCCCTCTTTTCATTTAACTTCAGTTTCATGGAGGTTACTGATTTCGTTAAACAAATTCAAATAACTTCTGAAATTTTCTCAGTTTCTACACAATGTTGAAATCTCTTTCTAGAGAGTGCAAATATTTTCATGGTCTAGTCCAAGTTCAAGTCCAGATTAATAAGCCAACATCTGTTATGCTTTGGTACCCTCAGCACATGCCAACCTTCACAGTATCCCTAGAGTTCATTCTACTTCATCGCTGTATCTGCCACCTAAAATATTGTTTTTTCATCTTAGAGTCCTGTGACTCATCTTCATGTAATAAATTTGTTCTTGTGCTCTTGAACACCTGCTTTTTTGACTTCCCAGGTCAGAGTTAATTTACTTGTCTCTGTGAGCCTAGTGAATTCTAAACCAAGGTATTTGTATTAGCCAGGGTTCTCTAAAGAAAATGAACTTACAGAATGATTATGTACAGAAGTTGCTCTATCCACAAAGCTGGATGTCTCAGGTGGTCTTCATCTAGAATCTTGAAGAACTAGATTCCAATGTCAGTGAAATAATGGACTTTTGAGCAACAGGAAGAGTAAAAGCTTCCTTTTTTCCAGGTTCCTATAAAGGCTTTCCAGCAGAAGGTGTGGCCCAGATTAAAGGCAAGTGTCTTCCTACCTCAAGATCCAGATTAGAAGTGGATCTTCCTACTTCAAATTATGTAATAAGTCTTCCCAGATGTGCTCTCCAGTTTTTTGATTTAGTTAGCTCCAGAAGTAGTCAAGTTGACAACCAAGAACAGCCATCACAGTATTCATTTCCATCTGCCCATTCCTTTGGAGTGAGACTGGCAAGTGAGAATGAAGTTCAGTTCATACTGCCTTTGATAGGGAGCCAGAGCCCCACCTCCTGCCTATACTTTTGTTTCTTATTTCCAGTTTCTTACTTTTATTTATATGGAATGGAGTAAATTCAAATCCATTCACCACCCAGATGACTTAGCTCAATGTATTTGTGTTAGAAGAAATGAACCAGAGTTGAAAGGACCAATATAAATTGATATGTGGTATGTAGACTTTACAGAGTGGCTCAAAGCACACAACTGCTTTTAGTTGCTGTTCTTCCTCAAATGCTGCTATGGACCCTGGCAGATATGAATCAAAGAAAGGCAGGGTGTGGATTTCCATTGAGTGGCTACTGGCAATGAATTTGCCATTCTGTTGTTGTCTTTATTTGTTTGTTGTTGTTTATTTGTGCCATAGCTTTTTTTTTAAATAATGCTTTAAAAAAAGTTTTTTACAATATAACCAGATTGAAGCTTCCTCCTTCACGTCCTCCCTGTCCCATTCTCCCCCCCCCCCCCTTTCCCCCATCCTTTCCTTAGTCCACTGAAAGAGAGAGTTCTCCTCCTCTTCCATCTGCCCATAGCTTATCAAGTCTCATCAGGACTGCCTGGATCCTCTCCCTCTGTGGGCCCATCTTCAGGGGCAAGTGATCAAAGAGCAGGCAATTGAATTCATGACAGAGGCAGCCTCTGCTTCCCCTTTGCCCTTTGCCATTCTTTGCTGTGCTTCCTGGCCAGCCAAAAGGCCAGACTAGTTGCTAAACCTAAGCTGAAAAGTGACACTGAACTCCACCTCACCATCACCATCAGCCAGGATAACTGTCATATAGGCTGTGTTCTTAAAGCTGGTACATGTTGTTTTAATAGTTACAATGTTGTTAAAACTAACTGTAACACAAGTCAACATTTCTAAGCCCAATCAAGACCAATAAAATATACGTTGAGTTAGATACCTGTTTTGTGAAGCTTATGTTTTAGGAATAAACATGGGCACATTAATGGCAGATTTAAAAAATATTTACTTATATACTTTCATATGTGTGTTTGTATTTATAAGAAGTTGTTCTTGAAAATCCTGAGTTCAATTAAACAAACCCTTCGTGCCCACCTTCCCCCAAATACCACTGTAGATGAGACACAGATGCTGCAAATGAGAACAGAATGTGCAATGCAGTTCAGCCGTGTGGGCTTTGGAAGGAACCTACTTCCCCCGTGATGGGATAGTGGTGTCAGTCAAGACAATGCTTTTAGTAATGAAAACGTAGTTGTTGTTCCACATTTGATTGACAGTGAGTGCCACAATACATTCAGGGATGAAATCAGTGCTGTATTACTGTTTATCTCATGACTTTTGTGATTCAATAATTTATCTTCATAAGATACCAGTGACAGCTCTGATTCTGTTGTTTCTACAAGTGAAATATGATGCCTTTGCAATATGTTTGGGGAGTTTCTAATTATGGACATATACACATAATTTGTAAACAAGTTCATGCATGAGTAGCTAAAATATAAATGTGTACAGTTAAGACCATCTCAAAGTTGGACTGTATTCTCCAGTCATCCTGAGAGAGTTCAGGACTAAACAATTTTGAGGATTGATAGATGGATTCATGAAAGAAGAAAAAACAAAATGGGAGCTTAAACCTGAAAGGGCCATATCAATACAAAGCTAGACCTATAGCTGGGTAGATTGAATTTTGTAGAAACATTACAGGTTGAAATTTAAAAGCTAATTCTTCTGAGCTTCTGCACAAAGCCACTTTCTCACCCACTTTTGAGTGGTGAATGGTAATAATTCACAAGTCTAAGTATAGCATTGAATGCATTTATGTTAAACTGTACATACACATTAGGGACATATTTATTCGAAGGGATAGGAGTGAGAAACTGTCACATTTTACATATAATTGGTAGCTGCTAAAGTAACTCAAGAATTCTTTAATTATGCCCTTTCTTCACTCCATAAATTTCTAATTGAATGAAATTCCACCTTAAGTTGAAATTCAAGTCTTTTATTATCTGCTTCTATCTAACACCACTCATCATTTCTCCCATTGCACACATGAACTGAATGCCAAATACTCTCACTCAAGCCTAGGCAAACTTCTTGTACATTCAACAAATGTGTATTGAATGAACATTCACATCTCTGGGGATTTAAAAATGGAAATAAGTGGGCAATGTGTATTCAGTTATGAATTCATGAAGCTAAGGGAAAAAGAGGAATCCTGTAAGTTCTTCATATTCCTTTCATGCCATGTGGCAATACCACCAAGTTCCATACATACAAACTTTCACAAAGCCTTTCATGAGAACTGTCCATCCACAGATTACTGTGATTTTTAGAAAAATTATTGGAATATTAATAAATGAATATAATACATTTTTATTGAACCTACCTCTGACTTCCCCATTCCAACTCCTCCCATACTCTACCCACCATTATTCCTTTCCATCTTTACACAGTCTTTTTCTCCCTGAATCATTTTTTCCCCCTCATTCTTCCTAGTTCTTTAAAATTCCTTACAATGTCTTTGGATCATATTTCATCTTCTCCAGTTTCACCCTCACTTCCCTAGCCAACCAGCTTTGTGTTCTCTTTCTTTGTTGTGGTTGGGTTTTTTGTTTTGTTTTGTTTTTAATCAATGATATAGTGGAAGTGTCTTTATGAACTCAGTGATGTTATGTAAACAGGTTTTTGTTTTAATCTCAAGTGGGGCTACTTTTAGTTTATCCACAGCTGATAATTGTATCATGAGGGTCATGGTCTTTGCAAGCTGCAGTTGGTGGAATTCTGAAGACTCCAAGAGGGTATAAATACCAGAGCCAAGAGAGAGCTAAAAATTCTAAGAAGGAAGAAGGCTGCTGCTCTCTGTACTGTTGCTGGTTCACCTTTCTGCTGTTTGTTGTTGCTGCTTTGCTGGACTGCTAGACATCCTGATGACTGACATTGACATTGCCCCAAAGAACCCAATAACCCCAACCAGCTGGAAGAAGCCAAAAGAACTTTATCCCCTCTCCATACTCACCTTCTTTCTCTCCTACCTAGTGTTAGGTGGTAGGAAACAATTAGGGTGGGTAAGAGTAGGGAGGTAGAGAAATAAGAACCCAAATAAAATAGATTAAAGAACAGTGCCTACACCATGAAGTACAGTTTGTCCTGCCCTTATATTCCTGGATGTGTGACCTTCCATTGGAGTGTGGTGGACACA
The DNA here is from genome assembly GCA_028658305.1 of Pachyuromys duprasi. Lineage (NCBI taxonomy): Eukaryota > Metazoa > Chordata > Mammalia > Rodentia > Muridae > Pachyuromys > Pachyuromys duprasi. The sequence continues at coordinate 1,311,610 of CM053763.1, forward strand.
TCAGGGGCCACACACTAAAAGGACAGTGATTCATTCTCTCCCGGCAGCTTTCCTATACCAATAGTGCCACTGCTGCGGGTCGGACTTTATGTCTACCTTCCCTCTCCACATTAGGATTTTGTCTGGCTTGTGTTTGCTCAAGTTTTATACAAGATGTCACAACTGTTAAGAGTTTATACGTTCAAATGCCTTCCTCAGCCTGAAAAACACTGTTGCCTTCAAGTAATCTGTCACCTCTGGCTCTTAACAATCTTGCTGCTTACTAGTCCACAATGACTCCTGAGACTTGAGAGGAAAAGCTTTTTTATTTATTTATTTATTTATTTATTTATTTATTTATTTATTTATTTATTCAGTCAGTTAGTTAGTTATTTTACAGTAGGTAGTGATTAAGACATAATGCCACTACTGGGTAAGGCACAGAGAACAAGACACTCTGGAATGCTTTTGTACTCCTTTTTAAACCCACTGAATCTACTTAGAGCTGCCATTATGTGAATGTGTGTGAGAAGATACATTGGAATGTAAGGAACACATCAGGGGTTAAATGCAAAACCTGACTTTCCTTTGCCAGAAGCCAGCAGTTGCCAGTAGCCCCAGAGTTAGAAGTGGTACCTCACAAGAACTTTCCTATCCATGCTAGAATTTAGGCTGGCTTTATCTTATGCAGAGCTTGTGCACACATCATGGCTGCTGTGAATTCTTGGGTGCAATGTTCCTGCCATGTCAGCAAATTCTTCCATGGCTTCAGGCTCTTATAATCTGCCTGCCCTCTCTTGTGTAAATATCTTTAATTTAGTATGAGGCAGTCTGTGCTTCCTTTTTCACATATACCCCACCCCATTAATCAGTAAGTACCCATGAAGCCAAGGATCATGTTTCACGTGTTGTCTGTCCCCTGGGAAATTCAGAGCTACAGGACAATATGTTCCATGAATGATTATCATTCAACTTTAATTTTGAATAAACTAATCCCTTTATTCTCCTGAATTATCTGCCTCCTAACAATGATAAAAGAGAAAAGTGTTAAGTAATAAAGCATGTGTAATTATCTTTTGGAAATGACTGTGTTTATGGCAGAATTTTATAACTTTTCATCCAGGAAAGTGGAGCTGACAATTTTATTATTGTAAAATTTAATAAATAATATGTAGCTTCTATTCTGAATATGGATCATTATATATAGGCTGCTAGACACAGCCAAAAATATGTACTTGAAACATGAATTATAATGAAGTTGATTAAATCGCTAATGACAAATATATTCACTCTGAACCTTGTCTTTTTGCTATTATACCAAATATGTTAGAAATACTTATCTAAATTTTAATATGTTATTGTGGTAATCTACATAAAATTTTTATAAAAATAGGGTTGAATTTTAAGTGTGTTAAAAATAAAGCTAATTTAATTTTTATATTTAAAAGGTCTGCATAGAGTATTTTTTAAGATGTATTATTCTTTCAGTTAAAAACATTCTTCTAAAAAATTTGTAAAACATCACACTTTCTCTTCAGTGCCAGGCTATGGTAAACAGTTTTGTTACCAAATCTTTGACTCAAAGGAGAGATAATGAGTTTTACTGAAAAAGAATGTGTTTTTCATGATGGCTATTCAGTCCCTAATTAATAAGTGTCAGCATTATCAGTGTTTTTTACACTTATAATGACAAACTCCTGTAACCACATGTGTTCCTGTGGTATCTGACTTCCACTAACAAAAAGCGTCAGAACCATTGTCCTGGTACAGTAAGAGATAAACTACAGCATCAAGTACAGAGTGAAGGAACACAGTCATCCCAGTCATCTCTTCATTTTGCTTCCCAGGCTCATTGTAAGCCAATCCATCATGCCCAAGCCAGGCACTGTTCCCATCGGGCTCAGGTCTCCGGATATCCCCTTTCTGGAAGACTGTTATTGTAATAAACTTATACAAGTATTCTAAGACCACCATTATTATGACTCACTTTTGAGGTGGTAGTAAGCTTTATCTATGAAAATAGAAAACTGATTTTCACATGGTACAAGGGTTAGGTCAAAGAGAAGTGTTACCATGCTGACACAGTATCAGTCAGGGATCTATCACCAGATGTGTAGACGGAACCTCTATGAAAGGTTGGGCTTAACTCTTAAAGACCCTAGTAAGGGGAACAGGGACTGTTTTCGTCATGAACTCGATGGCTGGCTCTTTGACCCTCCCCCATGCACACCAGGGAGTAACAGCCTGGCTAGATCCCAGGGGAGGACATTGCAGCCAGTCCTGAGGAGACAAGATAAACTGGGGTCTGATGGAAGGGGAGGAGGTCCTACCCCGTTGGTGGACTTGGAGGGAGCAGCGGGGAGGAGATGAGGGAGGGATGGGGAGAGTGGGAGGGAACGAGGGAGGGGGCTACGCCTGGGATGCAAAGTACCTAACCTCTGATTGATATAAAAATAAATAACATTAAAAAATATCTCTGTACAGGAGACTGAATCAGCTCAGGTCCACATGAAAAAAAATTTTGCCATGAATTCCAATTGGTTCAGACTAGTTCCTTTGTTTCATGGCATAAATACTATATATTGTTTCTGTATATATAAAGCAACTTATGACTATGATGTGTGTCCCTGTAAGTTCAGATGGAGCTCAAACATTGACAATCATTGGAAAGCCTTTGTTTAAGTAAACAGGAAAGCCAACAGTGTGCGGTTTCTGTCTGCCTGAGATCCCATTGAATACATATAATAAGAGAGAGACCACATACAAAATAATAACAGCAAAAGCTTTCTTCCATCTTTGCACAGTTCAGAGGCAAAAGGAAGGGTCAGACTCCCTCTATCCTAGCTGTTTCATGTCCAGGGTACACATTCAAGAACCACAAAAAAAATAAAATGCAATAAAATGCAAACTCGTCTCTTGAAATGCCAAGATTTTGATTTGGTTTTGATGACTTTCTTGGAGAATAACACTGTTCAGCTAGGATCTACATTTTTATTGTTTGTGTTGCCCTTTGGGGGAAAAACAATAGGTCTTTTTAAAGCCACCCAAAGTTTACATCAAGCAATCTCATTGTACTCCATTTCATGAAGCTAAGAAAAAGAGACTAATATATTACCTAATGAAGCTAATCATGGCTTAGTAAAAACCGTAATTAGAGATAATAACTATTACATTCACATTAACCTTGTTTGTATGTTTTAACATAGAGTCACTTTGATGTATTATATTTCTACTGTAATTTAAGAAAATAAGACTCTTGAGAACTTTAAATGCACTGTTATATATGTGATGTATATGTGTACATCATATATATGATATACGTGATAGCGTTTTACATGCTTATTATAACTAATGTTAAACCCAGCTACCATCACTCTGGGTTTTCCAATTTGCAGTATCTGCAGAAAAAAAGGAGAAATATCTTGTTTCTTGAGTCCTGTAATCTGAATCTTATTACCAGATTTGTGAGGTATGAATGGATATTGGCATGTCCTTTAACAAACACACATTTTCTCTCCTCGCCCCTTCTTTCCCCTCCTCTCCCATTCTCCCCTCTCCTCCCCTCTCTTCTCCTCTCCCCTCTCATTTACTTGGTTCTTCTCCTTGACTCTCTCTTCCTCCTCTCCTTTTCTCTCCTTTCTTCTTTCTCTTTGCTTTTCCTCTCCCTCTTCCACTCCCTCCTTGCTTATCTCTCTTCTCTCTTTCTCTTTCTCCCAATTCTGAGGATTTCATAGAGTCTTACACAAAATATACAAATGCCCTTCCACCAAGTTATATACTTTTTACTTTAAGATTCTGATATACAGTCTTTTTTCAGTTTACAGCCCAATTGTAGCCTCTCCTCCTTTCTTCCTAGTCCCACCCGCCTGTGTCTTCCCATTCCACCTCCCCTACACCTTTGAAAATTAGAAGTTCCCTCCTTGCCACTATGTACCCACCCGGCACATCAAACCACATCAGAACTGAGTGCATCCTCTTCCACTTGGCCTGGCAAGACAGCCCCACCAGGGGTTGGTGATCTAAAAGCAGGTAACAGAGTCCATGTCAGAGACAGTCCCTGCTCCCCTTCTAGGGAATCCACAGGAAGATCAAGCTGCCTGTTAGCTACATATGTGTAGGGGGTCTAGGTCTAGTCCAGGCATGGCCCTTGGTTGGTGCTTCAGTCTCTACAAGTCCTCTCACCCCTCCCCAGGCCCAGGTTAGTTGACTTTGTTGGTCTTTTTGTGGATCTCCTGTCCTCTCTGGGTCCTTCTATTCTTGACCCCACTCTTCCACAAGGCCCTCTGCCTTCTTCACAATGTTTGGCTGTGAGTCTCAGCATCTGTTTCAATCCACTACTGGGTCGTGCCTCTCAGAGGACAGCTATACTAGGCTCCTACCTGTAAGCATAGCAGAATATCATTAATAGTGTCAGAGTTGGCTCTCTCCCATGGGGTGGATCAAAAGTTGGGTCAGGCATTGGTTGGATGCCCTCAATCTCTGCTCTATCCTTGAACGTTTTTGTAGGCAGGGTGAATTCTCAGTCAAAGTTGTTGGGGGTAGGTTGGTGTTCCCCTCCCTCCACCATTAGTCCTGTCTGGTTAGAAAGTGGCCTCCTCAGTCTCTGTGACCCCCAGTACTTGGAGTCTCAGCTAGAGTCACCATTATATTCTCCTAGGCCTACCCCATATTAGGTCTCCAGCTTGCCTCAGAGGTGATCCCGTAGTGTCTCTTCTCTCTGCAAACCCTCTGTCCTCCAGACCACACTTTCTCACATCTGATACCTCCTTCATGTCCCTCAGCACTCTCTCTCTTATCCTGCTCCCTCTCTTCATCCACTCCTGCTATCTATTCTATTTCCCCTTCTAAGAGAGAATTAAGCATCCTCCCTGGGGCCCTCCTTGTTACTTAGGTTCTTTGGGTCTGTGAATTGTAGTATGGTCATCCTGTAATGGCTAATATCTACTTATAAGTGAGCACATACCACGTGTGTTTCTGAGTCTGGATTATCTCACTCAGGACTCCTCTATTGACGATAGAAATGTCAACTTGTACAACCACTTTGGAAATCAATCTGGTGCTTTCTCAGAAAATTGGGAATAGCACTACCTCATGTCCCAGCTGTACCACTCCTGGGCATATACCCAATAGGTGCCCCAGCATACAACAAGGACATTTGTTCAACTATGTTCAAAGTACTCATAATTGCCAGAAACTGGAAACAACCCAGATATACAGAACAGGTAAAGAAAATGTGTTACATTTACACAATCTAATTCTATTCAACCATTACAAACAAAGAAATCATGAAATTTGTAGGCAAATGGATGGAACTAGAAAATGTCATCCTGAGTGAGGTAACTGATACAGGGTTTTAATTAGTTTTACATGCCAGCCTTGAACTGACTCTATAGTCCAGGCTAACCTTGGAATTGTGATCCTTTTTCTAAGGCTACACCATGATGGAATTATAAACCTCAGCCAGGAGAACTCACACTTTCCCTCCCTTTATAGTTCTGAAGTGAAACCCTGGACCTTTACAATGCTGTATTAGTCAAATTCTCTCCTCCTGACCTACATCCTCATGTATTACTCTTGATCTCCTCATTTGTTAATTTTCTGAATTTACCCATAGGATGAATACCTAACTGAATTTGGAATGCTCATATATGACATTCAAGATTCAAGGAAATAAAAACTGATGAATACCAATATGAGGAAGTGTCCTTATCTTATTTTATACAAAATCATCAGGATTTGACATCATTTCTGTCCACATTTCTTGGGAACATCTGCCTCTGAGCAGGAAAAAAAAAATCAATGAATATAAAGAGTTGCTTTGCTAGAATCTTCTTTGCTGTTGTTTTTCTGAAACAGGGTTTCTCTGTGTATCAAGCCCTGGCTGTCCTGGACTCCCTTTGTAGACCAGGCTGGCCTCCAGCTCACAGAGATCCACTTGCCTCTGCCTCCCAAGTGCTGGGATTAAAGGTGTGAGCCACCATACCTGGCTAGAATCTTTAAAGAGAGTAGATGTGCTAAGAAGTTGGACTCTAAGAAGTAAGTTGTTTCCATGTCACCCCAACAGAAGTGTTTTGCCTGCCATCAGTTGAATAAATGGTAGAGGGTTTTGCTGATTCCCTCCACTCACCATGTTCCCAGGATGATTTAATTGAGAAGCACATTCTTCATGAACATGTTTTCATGAATATATTCACTAAAAGGCTAAATCTGTGACCCTTGGTTTTTGATACATTGAACAATCTTAAAATACTAGTAATATATTCACATTTATTGAATACATTTAAGAGAAGTATATTCATGAATATATTCATAAGAATACATTCATATTCATAGAATATATTTAAAAAGAACATTGGCCTGCAGAATTACCTGATAGATTGGTGATAAATCTGTAAAATTGGTCATTTGTCAATTGATTTTTTTCTGTGTCCAAATATCTTTGGTTAATCCTCTTTAGGTGAATGGGCTTTCACTGAATTGATTCAGATCTCTTCCTTTGGTTCTGACATGTATGGATCTGGCTAGGGGAAGCCACCAACCCCACTCCTATGGCTAAAATGCTGTGCATTAACTCTGGAAAACAGGCAAGACTGTTTAAAGGCAGGCTCTGCTTCAGATTAAGAACTGTTTAGCCATTCCACTGTAGCCCATCCCTCCCTGAGTTCTGTGCTTCTTCTATTTTTGAGGAGACTGTGGGGTTCCCCTGGGGAAATGCATTAGTGAGTACATGTTCTTAACACACTGTGGAAGCCTGAGCTAAACCAAACAGTGCTCTGGTTCTGACTGGTATCCCTTGAGACCATACTTTGCCCTAGTTTCTTCAGCCATGAATCTTGACCTAAAAAGAGATTGCATCATTAAACTTTAGGGTCATGAACATTTTTGCCTTTTCAAAGATTTCTAGACATGCAAAATCAAAATTAATTCAAAATAAAACATGTCATAAACCTGAAATATTTGTTCCCATACCACATTGCATGACCTCACTGCCACCTCAGTTCCTGAACATACAACACACTGTGGACAACGTGCATGCAGCCATGCCATGCAGCACCAGAAGCTGATGCCTGAAAAGACTCAGAGCCAATTTGAGGTCCCTGTAGACTGTGAAATTCAATGATGTGCTGCACATACTAAGTTTTTGCCTCCTGCAGAAACATTTACAGAAAGCAAAGACTTAGTGTTTCCTACCATCCTCCTTCAGCATGTAAGTATCAAATTAGTATGTCTTTGGGTTGTATTGTATTAGAATATTTGATTTGTTGTATCTGCTGTTTGAGTTGCTGACTGAATTTCCTAAAACATCATTAAATGAATTTGGGCTTTAGGTTAGGACAGAATTTCTAATGATTCTGAAATGATCCTTAATTATCTGGCATTTTATACTTATGTTAATTAGCATTCACAACATAGATGACTATGAAAAGAAATTACTGATCAAGTCTGACAAAACTCTGAAAAATATTCAAGTTGTTCTATACCTGTGGTACAAACTGTTCATCCAAGGTTTAACTCTTTATGCAAGAATAAACAGACAAATCCATCTCATTAGTATGTGGATTTGCTTCAGTCTTTAATAAGTAATAAAAGTATACATAAACAAAATAATTTTAAATACATATATTTCTGCGACTTATTATTATTATTATTATTAAATGCTTGATTTGCATCTATTTTTTCTATACCTCTTTACCTGGAGTCACACGTATGGAAGTTTTTTTAAGAAGATGCGTTCTCAGTAATGCAGATGGGATCTAGGGACTCGCAACAGGAGTGTCCCTTCTCAGTGCTTGTTCATATGTATGGCCACAGCCACATAACATGTGATTTTCCCTAGGAGTCCCTGTGAGCCACAGTTTCTGAAGAAAGCACTATCTTCAAAACATTTGAGAACAGAAAATTTATTAGCAACATTCAAGGTAACTGAGCTACAACAGGGTTAACAGAGGCTAAACCTGAGGCTAAAGGAGCCTCTACTATGAGAGACCCAGAGATGGTCGGCTTCAGGCTAAAGAGAAGGACCATGCTATAGTTCAGTGTTGGAGCAGTTGCTTGATATGCATATAGTTCTGAATCGAATCTCCGGCACAAGCAGAGAGAGGAAGAAGAAAAGGAGAAAAAAAAGAGCAAATAAATAAATATGAAATTGTCCCTGACAGAAAATGTCGATGAAGATGAGACTGACTATATGATTTAAAGAGAAAAACAAAACAAAACAAAACATGAGAAATTCTATATTGAAGTGCTGTGTTCCTTCTGATTTAAAGCCCTTTACAATCATGTGTCTTGAGGTATGTAGGATCCTTAATCATGGTTGATAAGTTAATCAGAAAAAAAGTCTGAAGTTTAGACATGAAGCTAGGCTTAACTTTGAAGAAAATGAGTCTTTTTTTTTTTTTCATTTTATGAGACATGGTCTCACTATTTAGCTCTGGCTGCACTGGAAGGCATTCTGTAGACCAGACTGGCCTCAGAGTTACACCTGCCTCTGCCCCTGAGTTCAGGGATTCAAGGTATGTTCCACTACACCCAGCTGAATCACAACTTTTTAAGCCAATGGAATTGTTTTCAATCCCTTTCAGAACTTTGATGAAGCCTTTCTCTCCCTGTTAGTTTTTCAATAATA
>CM053763.1:1320714-1350572 GCA_028658305.1 Pachyuromys duprasi
TTTTTTTTTAATTTTTTAGCTTTTTTAATTTATTTATTTTTATATTAATCACAGGTTATGTACTTTGTATCCCAGCCATAGCCCCCTCCCTCATTCCCTCCCACTCTCCCCATCTCTCCCTCAACTCCTCCCTGCCCCTTTCCAAGTCTACTGATAGGGGAGTACCTCCTCCCCTTCCATCTGACCCTAGCTTATCAGGTCTCTTCAGGACTGGCTGCAATGTCCTCTTTTGGGGTCTAGCAAGGCTGCTGCTCCCCTGGGGGATGGTTTGATGAGCCAGCCATTGAGTTCATGTCAGAAATAGTCCCTGTTCTCCTTACTAGGGTACCCAGTTGGATACTGAGTTACCATGGGCCACATCCGAGTAGGGGTTCTAGGTTATATCCATACATGGTCCTTGGTTGGAGGAGCAGTCTCATGAAAGACCCCTGTGCCCTGATATATTTGGGCTTTGTGGAGCTCTTGTCCTCTCCAAGACTTACTAACTCCCCCTTCTTTCATATGATTCCCTGCATTCTGCCGAAGGTTTGGTTGTGAGTCTTAATATCTGCTTTGATACACTGCTAGGTAGAATCTTTCAGAGGCCCTCTGTGGTAGGCTTCTGTCCTGCTGCTTGTTTTCTCCTATGTTCATTTTCCATCCCATTTGTCTATATGATCATCTTACCCCAGGTCCTCTTTCTTGTTCACTTGAGTTTTTTTAATGGCTGTATCATAATATTTTCAATCCAACATCTCTATAATATAGCTTGAAACAGAAAATATGATACTTGCATTTTTAATCTTTCTTTTCAGCAATGTGTGGAAATACACACAGACACACACACATGAGTCATTGCAAACTTGACAGAGATTGCACTGAAAATTTAGAATCATTTTCATATCATATAGGCATATAAGGAAAGACAAGGTTCAGTGTCTTAGATAGCATCTAATACAAGGCTGGTGATACTGCTTAGCTTACCCTTAGAAGTACTACATTTGCTTCCTGGCACTAACAACTGCCTGTAACTCAGCTCCTGGGTATCTGACACCCTCTTCTGGCCCTCTGTATACCTACTCATATGTGTGAATACACACACACATGCACACAGACACACAGATACACACTCATATACCCAAGCAATCTTGAAAGGAAGATTAAAAATCAAAGTATCATATTCTCTGAATATATCTCTATCTCTATCTCTATCTCTATATCTATATATCTTCAACATAAAGAAAGAGTCACTAATGGCCCTTATATTTTTAAAAGTATCTATACTTATGATTTAGGAATATGCTGTTAAGTTACCATTCCAAAGCAACAGTAATGCTAAGCATTTGATATGTCTTGATTTTGTTTCAAAGTGAATAGTATTTATTTTTAACTTAGTTGTGTTGCAGTACGAATTGGATATCAAACCTGTGTCTATTACATCAGTGAAAACACATATAAAATAATCTGGCTTCACAAGTTTAATTGGGGGCCTTTGTCCTACATAGACAGGAACAGTCTGAAGTGATACTGTGAGTGTGAAAATATTGATTGATGCCTGTGAGTTTCCGCTAAGCCTGAGTAAAACCTTGTCCACAACTGTAATTCTATTAACTCAACACAATGAAATATGAATGGCCTTTCCCACTAAGTTCACTGTGAAGCTTATGGCTGCATTGGGGGAACACTGGAGGAGACCCCACAAAATAGTCTGTAAACTACAGATCCGAGGATTTGTTTTGACTTGTGTGAACACTTTCCTTTTGTTGGGTCAGGGTTTGTATTGTGGTTCCCATGGAGATAACACAGTGTCTCTCATGGTACCATCTGCTTGATCACTATGTCTTCAAACACCTTTATTGATTTAAAGCCTGAGGAGTTTTGAAACCTTTGAGTTAAAATTTTGAGTGAAATAAATGTTTTTGGAGCAACAATTTCAAAACAAGTTTAATTCTGGTTAAGTCTTGTCTTTGAGCAATGCCATGATGTCAGTTCACCTCACAAGGAGCCCCTGGGCGACATGAGTTGTTGAAAGTCCTATCAGGCATGAGGACAAAGAATGACAGCCTCATTTCTATTTTATTTATTTACTTCCATTTTAGTTTGCCTGTGTGTGTGTGTGTGTGTATTATAAGTGTGAGTGCACAGGTATGTGGAGGCCGGGGAGAATGACTTCTGATATTTTTCTCAGCTATTCTCCATATCTCTGGGGGAAATGGGGATTCTTATTTAACCTGGAGCTTGCTGATTCAGCAAGATCGACTAGAGAGCAAGCAACAGGGATGTAGTGGGCCTCCACCAACTCATTGCAGGGGTTACAGACACATATTGTTGTACCCAACCTTCTTTCTTTTCTTTTCTTTTTTTCATTTTTATTTTTAGTAATTACAGTTTATTCACTTTGTATGCCCCCTAGTAGCTCCATCCCTCCTCTCCTCCCAATCCCACCATCCCTTCCCCTTCTCCACCCATACCCCTCCCCAAGTCCACTGATGGGGGAGGTCCCCCTCCCCTTCCTTCTGATCCTAGTCTATCAGGTCTCATCAGGACTGGCTGCATTGTCTTCCTCTGTGGCCTGGTAAGGCTGCTCCCCACTCAGGGGGGGAGGTGATCAAAGAGTAGGCCAATCAGTTCATGTCAGAGACTGTCCTTGTTCCTATTAATATGGAACCCACTTGGATACTGAACTGCCATGGGCTACCTCTGTGCAGGGGTTCTAGGTTATCTCCATGAATGGTTCTTGGTTGGAGTATCAGTCTCAGAAAAGACTCCTGGGCCCAGAGTTTTTGGTTCTGTTGCTCTCCTTGTGGAGCTCCTGTCTTCTCCAGGTCTTACTATCTCCCCCTTCTTTCCTAAGATTCCTTGAACTCCACCCAAAGTTTGGCTATAAGTCTGCTCTGATACCCTGCAGGACAGAGCCCTCTGTGGTAGGCTCCTGTCCTGTTCCCTGTTTTCTCCCTCTTCCGATATGCATCCTCTTTGCGTTTCTGAATGGGGATTGAGCATCTTAGCCAGAGTCCTCCTTCTTGATTAATTTCTGTAGGAGCACAGATTTTAGTATGTTTATACTATATTATATATCTAATATCCACTTATGAGTGAGTATATACCCAGTGTGTCTTTCTGCTTCTGGGATACCTCACTTAAGATGATCTTTTCCTAGGCATATATCCAAAAGATGCTCAAGTATACAACAAGGCCATTTGCTCAACCATATTCATAGCAGCTTTATTCATAATAGCCAGAAGCTGGAAACAATACAGATGCTACTCAGCTGAGAAATGGATACAGCAATTGTGGTACATCTACACAATGGAATATTATTCAGCAATAAAAACAAAGAAATCATGAAATTTGCAGGCACATGGTGGGAAACAGAAAACTACCCAACCTTCTTATGCTGGTTCTGCAGATCCATACTCAGATTCCATGCTTGCCCAGCAAGCACTTCACCAACTGAGTCATCTTCTCATTTCAATGTTGACATTCTAATAGAGGCTGTATTGGGCCAGTGAGATGCTCTCCCAGGGCTTGAGCCATAGGGTAATATTTAAGAGAGTTTACATTTCTGTTATTAATCTCAAAAAACAATAGACTTCCAGATATTCATGCAAAGTTCTTCATCAAAGCTGCTAATGCAGTAAGATTGTGGAAGCTGGCATAGTTCCACATCAGCTCCTATTTAAGTTTTAAAGAAGGCTTCTGGGGCTTTCCCCCTCGTCTATCTGCCAGTGCTCAGTCTCACCCTCACCTCCTGATCACAGAACCAGCAGTCCTCACTTCCATTGAGGCTTTTTCCAGTTGCACACCGTGCCTCACCTGCTCAGGAAACTTTCTCAGCAATTTCCCTGCTAGACTGTTCATTATTTCCTTTCTTTCTGATACATTTCTAACTACCATAAAATATTTTCTATTAAAAAAAAACACCCTTAAACACCTGACTCTACCAGTCCATATTTCTGCTTCTCTTTGCAGCTAAGTTCATTTAAAAGCATCTATAGCGTATGCTTTTATTCTTTCTTGAAATTACCCCATACAGACACACTCAAGCACTCTGATTATGTTTCTCAGGCAGCCCTCTTGTGAAAGAATTTATTGATGCCCTAACCTGGCTGGAATTTGAGTAACTTATGACCTACTTTCTTCCTTAATGTCTCCTGAGCTGACTTGATTCTTAGCATCCAGAATAACAATGCTTGGTCCCTCCCACTTCATCTGCTCTTCTACTCCTTCTTTATCTCATAAATGTTTAACATTAGAGTGCAAATATATAGTAGTGTGCAACCCTCTCTTGTTAACTTAGCATGCAAGACCTTAACCCTCTTATTATTACAGCACCAGATACATCATGCTAAGGATCCTTCCATTTCACACCCCAGAGTACTATGTATGCATGTATACATGTATGTCATCTATCTATCTACTTACCATGTATCTATTTACCTATAATCTATCTGTTTGTGCTCAGTGCCCATTCAGCACCTTCCTTGAAAAACAGAGGAATCAAGTCAAACTCAAAGTACCTAAATTGCCATTCCTGATAGAAATGTCAAAATTGTTTTATTGCAAATATTTTCATTTCATCATATAACAGTTTTATATTTCTAACCACTTTAGCCAAATCACCTTGTACACCTTGAGCTCCCTTCCTTCCCCTCCACCGCACCTGTGTGTTACTATGTTCCATTCAGAATTCACACTTCCCACTAATGACATCAACAGGACTTTTAAAAGAGCTTCCCATTTGGAAATAATGTCCTGCCCTGTTTCCCTACAGTATGTTTCTAATGTGGCAGGTAGAATCTGCCTTTTAAAACCACAATTCATGTCATGTTAATTCTCCACTCAAAACCCACAAATGTCCCTTGTACCATTTAAAATGAAAGCTGACTTTGAGTTTTAGAGGCGTATGTGTCCCTCCCCTCCATTCCTGGCCATCTGACTTCATGTCCTCTAAGGATTCTGTAAGGATTCTCAGGCCATGCAGGACCTTTTCGCGTTTCACACCTTAAGTTTCTCCGGCCTGGGAAGCTTTTTCTTCTTATATCTGCCTGGCTTGTATGCTTGCCGATCCCTTTCTACTATGGTCTTCTTGGTTAAGCTGTTTCTGACAGTTACTTAAAGTTTTAGCTCTCAAAATCCAGTAGACTTGTCCCTTGGCTTGTGTTAATCTTTTTCTGGAGGAAAGATAATGAGGTAAAGTGTAATTACTTCATAATCTCAAATTAAACATTATAATAGTAATACACACTATTTAGTTAGTTGTTCATGTCCTTCCACCAAGCAGCAGTGGTCAGTGACCTTGGTGGATCTGTTGCATATTCAATAACTACTATAGTGTAGGCATAAATAGTATTCACTTAACTTTATGGCTAGGCATGAATAACTTACGAGATAATTCACTAGTACAGCAAGAGTGAAAAGAGACGAGATAGTAAAAAGGTTAAAGCAGATATTGGTGTGTTATGGGTAAAGAGGATAATCGTGGGGGAATCTCTATAGGAGGTAACTGCTAAAGCTGTATGGCAGTGTGTGGTCGAGCAGGGAAGACGGTGAGAAGGGAACGCGTCCCTTTGAAGTTCCCCTTGACCTTAACAACGCCAGCTGGATGTTCTGACTTCAAAGTGGTCATAGGTGAAAGTGTTTTCTCTATTGGTGTTTTTTAAATGTCTTTTATCTTATATTATGTGCATTTCTGAACACATATGTGTGTGAGTATGTATATGTGGGTTGCATTATTGGGGTGATGTAATAGAATTTTTCAGGTCAAAAGTTATGTTCATCAGGTATTATTTATTCCTTCCATATTTTTGAGCTTATGAAATATTTTAGAAAGCAAATACTCATACTAAAATATACAGAGCTAGAAAATAAAGACAACCTAGAAAATGCTTATTTCTAACTCAGTTATAATATGGTACATTGTGAAGTTCTCTAGATCTGACCATAGCCTCTGATAATTGAATTTTTAATTGACAGGTGGGCTTTATAGAGAGCAATAGGGCTCCAAAGTAATTTCTGTGATGTTTAAAAACTGTTAAATCTTGGTTTCTACTTAGAAGGCCTTAGGATATGGTAAACATAGCCAAGATTATCTAGGGTTCATTGTTTGAAATGTTTTGATTAACACTAAGTATCATCTTTCACAAAAGGTCCACCCTCTACATGCTATAACTGGGCAATGACAGAGATTAAAAGTTGCGTGGAACAGAGTTGTCCCTGGCTCAGCAGCATAAGGGGAAAGTAGTAAAGATGCAGGTAAGAGTGTTGAAAAACTAAGAGTCCATTTATTTAAAAAAATTGATATCATGAAACTTTGATGAATGTGAAAAAATTAGAATAACTGGTATGCTTAATTATAGAGAGAATAACTGGTTGTTGTGTAAACATGGGGGTTAAGGAACAGAGGGAATACGAGGAAGGAAAAGAGAGGGAGATAGTGGGATAGATGGAAGGTGAAGAAAAAGAGCAGGGAGAGAGAGAGAGAAATAGAGAGAGGAAAGAGAGGAAAATGCTAAGAGATACATAAAGGGTAGGTGATAGTATTTCTGGAACTTTCTATAAAGGTATTCTTGGAAGAGATAAACATTCAACTGAATAAAGATGGGTCGCAACAATGTGGGTAGCAACATCCAGCCCACTGAGCCCTAGAAGGGAACAAAGATGGACAAAAGGTTGAATCATACGTTTCTGCAATGGGATATCCACTGCAAACATCCAGGTGTGAATATCAGCTTGGCTATTCCTGGGCCTTTAGACTTACACTTAAGGTTCCACCACAGACTTCGTGGTTCTCCAATTCAGCTCCTTGATAGCATGTTGTGAGAATTCTCAGTCTCCAGTGTCATGGAGGTCAATTCCTATTCTCTCTGTCTCTCTCTTTCTCTGTCTCTGTCTCTGTCTCTCTCTCTCTGCGTGCGTGTATTTAGTTTTATCATCTGTTTGTCTATCAAACTCCATATATATATTATATAATATATATGTACATATATATATATTATATAATATATATATACAGATAGCTAAATTTATATATTGATACTTATCTTTGTTTTGTTTCTCTGAAAAAAAAAGAAAGGGAGAAAATATTTTATTTTGTGAAATTCCAGGTGCCTTAGAGTATTTATTCCTTTAACATCGTAATATTGGAGAAATTTCATCCTAAAACACAGGTGGAACCTGAGCATCCATTTTAGTAAGTGTTAACTTTTCATAGTAACATTTCATTTATATACTTAACAACTGTAAATATATACATAATTTGTTTAATTTATTATCCTTTTTATGACAACATGACAATTTTAAGCATAAGTAAAAGCAAATAATGCCAGTGGTCATATCAATTCTGTTCTTAGAAGAATTAATCATACCTCTCAACTAACTTTGATTTAACATAGGAGGAAATTATTCAGTAATTAAACCACCTTTCTTTGGACTGTATTTTATAGCTTGGTATAAAATTAAACCATCAAATAAAGATTTTTTTCAAATAATGGAATTTATAGGTTAAACAGTTCATTATTTTCCCTAATGCAACAAATTTGAAATATTCATTAGTAGGAATATGATCATTATTTTTCAAGCCCTCGTAATATATTTTAATGATGATGTGTGTATTATTTTGTAGATTGCATTCATTATCTCCTCATTTTTCCTACACATTAATTGCACCATTATAAAACCATCTCTGAATATCTCTGCATATGCATGTTTATCCTTACAGTAGACATGATAAAATGGCCAAATACACAATTTTAAATCCCAAATTTAGAATCCAATTGTTTCTTTTTCTGTCTATTTTCATTACAGAATCCCTGAGACTGAGATTTCTTAAAATAGAGGTGTGTTTTTTATGGTTTTAGACAATGAGATGCCCAAGGACAAGATGCTGCATCCAGAGGGGACCACATGGCAGAAGACAGAAAGGGTGTGTCCGTGTGTGGGTTAGGGATGAACTCTTTCTCAGTGACATCAGTCTGTTCATGGGACAACAGAGTCTTCAGAGCATGATCAATTCTCATGATTACAACCTCTCAACACTGCTGTTTGGGGGATTAACTTTCTAGTGTGTGGATCTTCAGGGAGACATTAAGGCTGTGTTAGTCTATTGTTACTGATTTCATACAATCTTCATTAATCTCTTTTTTTCAGTTGTCTTCTATTTTTCCCAACTTTAGCTTCAGTAAGTGTGATGAAATATCAGAGAAGAAATTCTGAAGAGGGTAATTGTGGAAGTAGAAAGACTCCAGTAAAAATAAAGTAGCTAGTAGGAAAGTCATGCAGGAATGACTGAAAATATGAATAATTAATTTTGAGCAAAAGTTGGTATAAAGTAGAATTCCATAGAGGTATGAAACTGAAACAAAGTGAGGCTCATTTAAAATAATCTCATTAAAGCATAAAGGACAGAATACAGAAAGACTGAAGAGATCGCCAAGAATGGGGAGATGAACCCCCTCCTACGTACATGCACCCCATTTTTCAGTCACCCAGGGTGAAACTTTAGGAAAATAATTCCACTCCAATTAAACAGTGTATCAGAGTAAGGGTCTGGTCTACCCACTCTGAAAGGGGAGTATTACACTAAAAAACATATCTGCTGTTATTTTGAAAGCATTAACTATTTGTCAAAGTTTGTTCTTTCAACAGTAGCCTGTGGCAGCTGCTTTGGTGAAACACCAGTAACAGGTGATTGTTCTGATTAAAACAGTCTGTGGTGAAAAACAGTGCTGTTCCGCCATTGTCACAGCCATTGACTTTGCTGCCATTGAAAAACCTAACCATAAACCTGGCCTTTTTCCCAAAGGAGAATATTCATTTTTAAAAGCAACTAAAATTTGAATAGATGGTAATATTAATGAGCAGTATACTAGAGCAGTGATTCCTCAGAATACATTTAGCTAGAAAGGTTACAGAGATCCTTATTTACTCTACATTGCCTTAAAATAAATGTCTTCTTCCTTTTTTGTGTACTCATTGTTAAGAGGAAGCTTTAGAATTGTGTCTATAATACCTAATTATATATATATATATATATAAACTTATTAGTAGGCAGTTTTATCCATCTGGTTTCTCTCACACCAAAGTTGGTGCCTCTGTCTCATGGAAGACCCGATGAACATAGACATGGGTTCTCTTAGGCCTGAGAACTAACATTTTGATTGTGAAGTAAAATCTGGGAAAGATGATCACTTTAAAGTGGATAATGATGAAAATTAATACCAGTTATCATTAGGAACAGTCAGTTTAGGAGCAGTGGTAAAGGACAAATTACATATCAAAGAGGTAGAAGCAATAGCTATGAAGGCAGTCCAATTAAAATACCACTAGCAACTTTGAAAATGTCTGTTCTAACAACAATTGCCCTTGGTGTCTTTGAAATTACACCATCTGTGGTTTATGTGTGGTTTAGGCTTGTGCAATTCGTGTACAGCACCTGGTAACTGTAGAGGAAGATGCAGAGTCAGAAGATGAAGATGAGGAGGGTGTACAACTCTTAAGTTTGTTTGGAAAGAGAGCTGGCCCTGGAGGTGATAACAAGGTTCCACAGAAAAATGTGATGAAGATGATGAGGATGATGACAAAGATAATGAGGATAATGAGGAGGATGAGGAGGATGAGGAGGATGAGGAGGAAGAAGAATAAAAGGAGAAGGAAGAAGAGACCGAAGAAAAAGTCCCAGTGAAGATATCTTTATGAGATACCCCAGAGCAAAAAAGCACAAAAATCAAAGCAAAATGGAAAAGACTTAAAACAATCATCACCAAGATCAAAGGGTTGCTAGACCTTAAAGAAAAACAGGAAAAAAAAACCTCCAAAAGCAGCAAAAGAAAAGATAATAAAGGAAAAATGCAAGCAAGTATAGAAAAAGATGGTTCTTTTCCCAAGGTGGAAGCCAAGTTCATTAATTTTGTGAAGAATTGCTTCCAGATGACTGACTAGGATGCTATTCAAGAACTCTGGCAATGGAGAAAATTTCTTTAAGAAAATGGTTTAAACAGTTTGAAATATTCCATTTCATTTCATTTCTGTAACAGTTGATATCTGGCTGTCCTTTTTACAATTCAAAGTGAGAACTTTCCCTACTGTGTTTGATAAATATTGTCCAGATTCAATCGCCAAGAATATGTGTCTAACATGTCTTTTCACCTTTCAATAATGGAACTCTTCCCTTTATTGGTTTTAAGTATCCTTGGACATAGGAAAAATGGCGGTCACATGTGAAAATGGTAGGGACACAAAAATACACATGTGAAGTAAACTCAATATTTTAATAAAGTAAAACCAAAAAAAACCATTTCAGTTTAATGCTGAAGTTCACCACGTATAGAACCAGATAGGAAGGACCACTAAGATGACTTGGTGATCAAGAGCAATGTCTGCTCTTCCAGAGGACACAGGTTCAATTCTTAGCACCTTCAAGATGGGTAACAATTACTTGTAATTACAGTTCCAGGGGATCCGATGGTCTCTGGATTTACACAACGTGTCCTGATGTCTCCACTATTAATATCTTACATTAGCCTGACACACTGTGATTTTAAAAAAAGCAATACTAACATAAGAATTTTGGTGTGAGATTATGAATGTCAGTACTTGTGCTAATTAGTCTGAGTGTCAACTAGATTGGACAGAGAAACACCCAGGATTTTAGTAACATTTGCTTCTAGATGTCCATGAAGGCATTAGTAGGGCAGAGTGATAAGGTTCCAGGCTTACCCTGGATGGGGAGCACCACCACATAGGCTAGGGGTCCAGCAGGAAGAACTGGGCTTCCAGGAGGAAGCCACTGTCTAGTACAGCAGCATTCTTTACTCCACTGCTTCCTGGCACTCATGAAGGGATCTGCCTTTGGCATTTGTTTCTGCAGCTGCTATCCCTGAGCACAAGACTGTAGATGGAAGTTAAGTTATCAACTGAAAACTCTTCATCTAAACTGTTTTGTTCCCCAGATCTTTCTTGAAACTTTGAGAATTCTTGACCCAAACTAGAGTACATCTTCTAACTACTCTCTAGAGAAAATGTTGTGGGGAGTGTCAGGAGGTGTGGCAGTGGGAACCTCCTTTGTCTATTTCTGTGCCCTGATCTAACTTCCTCAACAAAGACCTAGGCAGAAGCGTGTGTTACCAACACTCTTAGAGTCAGTTTGACAGCAGGAGCCAGGGCAAAGAAGTTTTGAAGATGATAACTGGCTGTGAGGATGAACAGTAACTTGGCACGAATTTTTTTTAAGTAAAAAATAGTTTTTCATATTATCATCCACTTTCTTCTGTAGTAAGACTTTTGTACATCTGAATACAAAAACCAAGTCAGAAACTGGTCTTTTTTTTATGTATTTGATAAAGATTAATGTTCCCCGAAGGAATTCAAAGAAACAGTCCCTCCCTTCTGAAGAAGAAAGAAAGCAAACCATCACAAATAGAGAATTCTGCAGGATTAGGGGAGGCCTCGCTTCTGTGGTATAGTTTCTGAGGGCAACCCTAAGCATCAAGGCCCACCCCCCAGGAGCTGCTAATGACTGAAACCATGTTGGCCTCTGGCTTTAGGCTTCTGAGAATGTCAGTACTGCTTTGGAGATGTGTTTCTGAGCCAGGACTGCTATGTCTCCTAAAGCTAGCTTCACTTTTCTAAAATATGGAAATATACATTCACATGGCCTTCATTTGAGAATGCACACATCAACATTGTTTCCAGGTATACATATGTACATACCTACACACATATATTATTTTTATAGGAAAAAAGTATGCTTTTACAGAATATATATCAGAAAAAAACATGAGAATTTTTTCTTGTCTGCATAATTGCATAATCACAGTATTTTAGCAATTATGTTTTTGCAGACTGCTTGCTTGCTTTAATGCACACACATGAACTTGTCTTCTTGCCAGGAAAGTGTTCTCAGTGAGTCAACTCACATCTGCCTGTGTACACTGAATGGGGGACCACTTTTGCCTGGATCCTTGTGGGCTGCAAAATCTTGGAAGGCACAGACTGCTGATCCAGCATAAGGCAGAGGTTTGCTTGCTGTTCAACATTTCAGGGATGAGGACTCTTTAGAGGCAAGCATTGGGAAGGTCTTCATGGAGAGCAGTTCCCTAAATGTGAAACTTCTATGCGGAATTGCATCCCACCCATTTGACTCTTGTCTAACCTCTCTTGTAAGAGTTAATTACCCTAGCCTCTCAAGCCTCATCAGGGCTGGCTGCATCATCTTCCTTTGTGGCTTGAAAAGATAGAAGGGGTGGCAGTCCTCCCTTATCAGTGGACTAGGGGAGGGGCATAGAGTGAGAAGAGGGAGAGAGGGAGGGGTTGAGAGGGGGCAAGGGAGGGTCCACAGCTGTAATACAAAGTAAATAAATTGTAATAAATAATAATAAAATTAATTTTTTATTATAGCAAGAAAAACAGAGGAGAGGCAAATCAGAAAAGAATACAAGGTTTCTGTGCCAGCTAGCCTTGAGGGAAAAGAGAGCCCGGCGTGAGCCTGGATGGAGGGAAAGGGGTTGGGACCAGGGGAGAGGGAATGGGAATAAGAGCAAGGGAGGACTTTCCCTCTATCTTTTCCCCTCATTGTCCCTACACTTCTTGTAGGCAGGGTGATTTTTGGCTCACAGGTTTTGTTGGTGGGTAGTTGATCCCCGACTTCCACTCATTCTGCCTGGCTAGGAGGTAGTCACTTCAGTCTTCATGTCCCTCCCTGTTAGGAGTCTCAGCTAGAATTACATCTGTACCCTCCCAGGCACCTACCCTGCAGCAGGCTTCCCGCTTGACCAAGAGATGTCCCTCCCCAGTTTCCCTTCTTGTTCCAGCCCTTTCACATCCCGCTCATCTCCACTCTTGTTTCCCTCCATTCCATTGCCTTCTCAGTTCCTCTCCTCATCCTCTTCAGTTGTCTATTCTGTTTCCCCTTCTGAGTGACATTCAGGCACCCTCCCTTGGTCCCTCCTTGTTACTTAGCTTCTTTTGGTCTGTGGATTGTAGAGAGCCAGCCCCTGAAACTAATAATGATACTCTGCTATGCTTTCAGACAGGAGCCTAACTTGACTCTCTTCTGGGAGGCTCCAGCCAACAGCAGATAGAGATAGATGCTGCAACTTGCAGCCAAACATTGGACCAGAATTCTGGGGGGTGCTGCAGAAGTGTTGGGGGAAAGATGGAAGGACATGGAGGGGACAGGAACCTCATAAGAAGAAAAACAAAGACACCTAACCCAGTCCTATGCGGTTTTTCAGAGATTGAGACATCATTTAAGAAGCTTGCATGATCTGGACCTAGGCCTGCCTGCACACATGTAGCCAACAGGGCAGCTTGGTCTTCATGTGGAGCACCTTGTGAGTAGAAAGGGGGCTGTTTCTAATATGGATCCTATTGCCTGCTTTTGGATCACTTTCCCCTGGCAGGGCTGTCTTGCCTGGCCTCAGGGGATGAAGATATGCTTGCAGTCATGATGTTTCTGGATGTGCTGGGGTGGGTTAACATGGGAGGGGGTCCCCTTCTCTGAGGGAAAAGGGGAAAAGACTGGAAGTGGAAGGACTGGGAGGAGGGGATGGAGGGAGTATCCATGGGACGTAAAGTAAATAAACTAATATTTAAAAAAGAGTGAGGGAGATAGGCTGCTGGATCGGAGATTCTGTGTCTACTTCTATGTGGTGCCTGGCGTCTCCTTGCTGGCTTTCTTTTCTCTTGCCCTCGGGGCAGGGTGGGGGTGGCTCCCCTATGTAAGCCTGTGGTGACTGCCTCTTCATAACCATAAACAAGGCCTGTTTTATTTCTTTGTATTAATTCTCACACAATCTTTTGCCTTTAGATAAAAATGAGTCTAAATAGTTGTATATTCCCAAACTGATGAAAGAGGAGAGTTTTGAAAAAGCAATGGTAGAGAGTGGAACTTAGAATTGGTTTTCTTTCTTCTCCAAAGTACTCGATCACCAATACCAGCATGATAACAGTAAACTGATTTTTCTGAAGGATCCCAACTTCATCCACAAACCCTGAGAGTTGTGTGTGGCTAGTAATGACACACACACACACACACACACACAAATGCGACACATAGAAACATGCACAGAGAGACACATACATACAAGGAGACATGAGACATACATGGAGACAAACACACACACATGGAGACACACAAATACACGGTAACACCACAAACACATATTCACTTAATCTTGAAAACGAAGATTGATTAATTCAAAATTTAGAAAATACCCTCATTGATGAAAAAGCATATAATGTGAAAAACACAAAACCATTTAAAAATCAGCAAGAGATTGTTATGTGTTTGAAATAGAGGCTACTATTAACTTTCAACGTGTATTACCTGAAAATTAAAGCTTTGGATTTCTAAATGTCTATTCTCAACTTGATTTTATTTTCATGGGACTTCTTGCTGTGATATCTTAATATGCTTAATTACAGAGATTAGCACCCTGTGCACTATGAGGAAAATCTGTATTTGCCTTTATCTTATGGAACGTTATTGAAAAATACACAGATTAATCCATCAGAGAACAATCGATCTTTCTGGTTAAGTCCTAGCTGGGTTCTGGTAAGCCACAATCACCTATTTGTTTCCTCATTTAAACAATTTGAAATTATGTTACATTGGTTCCTCTTTATAATGCACTACTGAGATGAATTCTAAGGGTCCCTCTATAAATAACAAGGATGATTATATATATATATATATATATATATATATATATATGTTTCAAACTCAAGAGTCACATAATAAATTAACACTGAAAATGACCATGGATGTACTAAGAGCATAGGATTGCATGGTGCTGGAATCAGCTCCAGCTTAAAATTGTTCCGTAGCATCAATAGCAAAGTTCAATGTTGAAATACACAATTTACTTACAGTGCATCGACCTCCAAACATTTAAAAATTACTTGGATGGAGGACATGAGGAAAAAGAAAGACTCTAGAAACCTGCTTGGATGGTCATGTTGATTGGCATTTAGAATTGCATAGGAAACAAATGTCTGGGCTTTACAGCCTGTTCCAGAGCGGTTTAGCCAAGTTCGGAAAGACTGACCATTAGTCCAGGTAGGAGCTTCCCATGGGCTGGAGGCCTCCGAGTAGAAAGGAGACCGGAAGTCCCCGCATCCCCTCTCTCCTGACAGTGGGCACCGTGTGAGCAGCTGCCTCACACTCTTGCAGCCATGCCTTTCTGTCAGAATGGATTGTATTGCTCACACATGGGCCAAATAAAACCTTCTTTAAAATGTTTTTCTTTATTATTATTTATTGCAATTTATTCGTTTTGTATCCCAACTATTGCCCCCTCCTTCATCTCCTCCTGGTTCCACCCTCCTTTCCTCTTCCACTCCTCATGCCTGTCCCCTAGTCCACTTATAAGTGAGGTCCTCTTCTTTTACTATCTGATCCTAGCCTATCAGGTCTCAGGGTTGTCTGGATCTTCTTTCTCTGTAGCCTAGTTTGGCCACCTCACCAGGGGAAGGTGATCAAAGAGCTCGCCATAGAGTCCATATCAGAGACAATCCCTGCTCTCCTTACTAGGGAACCCATGGAGACTGAGCTGCTCATGGGCTATATCTGAGCAGGTGGTCTATGTCCTCTCCATGCATGGTCCTTGGTTGATTCATCAGTCTCAGTGCGGATTTTTAAAACCTTTCTCTAAGGTACTTTTACCATGTACTTTGTTGTATCATCAAGGAAAGTATTTCACTCATTGTGCTTTTCTGTAGTTAGTCAAAGTTTATGGTTCTTCTTTACTGACAACATTTTCTAGTTTGTTATTTTAAGAAAGATACTCTAATAATAAAATATTTTTAATGTGGATTTCCTGAATAGATTTTTAAAACAATGAAACTTTCTCTTTGTCTTGAAATAAGCGCTCCAAACTTTTATGGAAGTATTTTGAAAGAATAACAGTACTTAAAAAATTCAGGCATAAAATAGTGTATATACCATTTTCTGAGGTAGTTTTTGCTTACATAATTCTTCACAAAACCGAAAGTTTTCTGTAAAAAAAAATCTAGCTTAAGCATTAAAGAACTAAAAACATACTGAGTTACTCCATGAAGCAATGGATATTTATTTCTTGTTATTTTCTGTGTATTGGTACTGTGTGTGTGTGTGTGCATCATTAGCATGCAGTACTTGCAACCGTCAGAAAAGAGAATGGGTTCCTTGGAGTGGAAGTCACAAGCAGTTGTGAGTCGCCATACAAATGCTGAGAACCTAGCTCGGGTTCTCTACAAGAGCAGCAATTGCCCATAGCTGTTGAGCCATTTCTCAACTCCACCTTAACAATGGATATTTTATAATTAAGCTGTTTATTTTACAAAAAAATTGGCAGTATTATAGTAAACATTTAAACATCTTTTAACCTTGTGCTTATTTGTGGAAAGAGCAAAAATATGTGTCCTCCAATAACTGGTTCATCACAGCAGATTTTCTATTTGCTCTGGAACAGTGGTTCTCAATATATGGGTCACACAAAAGACCCTTATACAGAGGTTGCCTGAGACCATTAGAAAACAGATATATTTGCATCACAATTCATAAAAGTAGCAAAACTACAAAGTAGCAACAAAAATAATTTTGTGTCTTGGGGGCCGGGGGGTCACCACAGCATGAGGAACCGTACCGAAGGGTGGCAGCATTAGGAAGGTTGAGAACCATTAGGATATCACAGAACATTCTAAATCTTTCAAGAAAAGCCTTTTAAGGGCTCTGCCAATAGCAGTGAAGATGAGGAAAATCCACACACAAATTCCTTTGGTTAGTTTTTCTTTTTTCCTCTCCTGTCAAAGATATTCCCAGTTACTAACATGAATAATGGTTCTAATTTACTCCCACTCCTCCTACCCAGAATGATGGGATCAGCGAGGAAGTCCTCCAACAGCACATCTTGAGGATAGTTAGCTTTCAGCTCTGTTTGCTGGATTCCCTTGAGCCGCACTAGCTCTTTGGAGCTCACTTCCTGCTGTGTTCGCTCATTCATTAGTTGCTCTTTCAAGCTCTTTCCCTTCTGTAATTCTTGATACTGCAGGAAACTGAAGGGGGAGAAGTTGTATCTGCTGGTGGCTGTAGGGATGGCCCGTTCCACATGACTGGTTCTCAAGTGGGCATGAAAGACTGTCAAGAGTCCTTAAGTGGAGTTTTATCCATTCCTGTTCAGGCGAGAAAGCATCTTCCACTCCACTCAACATAAGATTTGAATGGAAGATTATGCTGAATTTAAAGCAGTGTGCCTTCACTCTTAGGCTTCAAGATCTTTGCACAGTATTAATTTTCCTCCGGTGTGTGGCAATGGTAAGAGATGCCTCTCTTTCATTTTTAACTTATTCTCTTAGAAAGGCACAAGATAAAAAATGATACTGGCATTACCACTTATTTTTTTTATGAACTTGTTTTTAATGTTTAGCAACTTCAGCACACATTGGCTCAGTGGGTCTGATTCTCTCTACAAGAGAGATTCGTCAGTCACTGGCTTCATGCTAGTTTGAATAGGCAGCCACTATTTAAAACACAAGACTTCACACCTGTCTATTGCTCAAACAGCACTGCAGAGTTGCTTACAGTTCTGGGGCTCAAGGTATGGGAGCCATGTATCAGAGGCAGTTTTTGCAAAGAGCTCTCTTGCTAGCCACTTGAGTCCATGTTCTGTGTGGGTCTTCATCGTGATTTTATTTTACAAGGACTCTGGTTGTACTGACTAAGGCATTATTTTATTTTTATCTTAATTACCCCTATAAAGACTTCATCTCTAAATATCCACATTTTGTGATTGAAGAGCCTTTGGGTCTTAAATCTCCTTTAATATAAACTTGATGGGCAGGGCACAGTTTAGCTCAGAATAACTGAAATCCAGAAAACAGACAGAAGTTAAAGCAGACTGCTTTCAGGTGACAGCATCCACTCCCATCAACCAGTACCATGCCATGTTTCCTTACTCTGGGGGGGGGTCTCTAAATCATGACCATGCCAAGACTGAATGATGTGGTTTGTCATTCCACCATGGCTTGACTTACTGAGGTCTGTACATACATGCTCTCTTGATGTTCCCTGTGCACCACAGAAATTTTAGAAATGAATCAACAGTGGTTATATGAAGGTATATAATACCTCTTTCCTAACAGGTAAATTTGGCAGCCCACTCTATGAATCTAATTTGAAATCCAATGTTTTGGATTTTATGTTTTACATACTACCACCATGTTTTACATACATCGCTTTGGAAAAGCTACTTAATAGCTCTACATTTCATTTTATTTACCTAAGAATTGGTATTATACAGAGCTTTATTCAGTTTTTGTAAGGCAATAGAAGAAAAACTACATGAACCAGCATTTTAGGGAAGAATAAAAGTCATAAAAATTAATATGACTACCATTGTATTTGAAAGGAGCCAAGCTAGCACCATTTGTTGGTATTCTTATGTTTCTGATGAACTGGTTGGCACCTGAGTTGAGAAAACACCATCCTGTTCCTCTACCATCCTTCATTGGACTATTCCCAAGTAAGAATGACCATAGGACCACTATAGTCAAGAAGAGTGGGAAAAAGTAGCCATCAACTTGAAAATCTAGTCAGATAATCTTACAATTATCTAGCTGGCCCGAGATCCGCCCAAGTGTGTAATGCTGTGTATGTAGTATAGCACTGTTTCTAACCAATGGTTGAAAACACATGTTCTTAGAGACAAGAAGGGGATAAGTAATTTGAGAAACTTCTTGCTACAGGAAGGGCCAATATATGCAAGAGTAGTGGAAGGCCTTGAGGTGTAAATCTTTTTAATATGAAATATATTAGTTCTCAGCAGAGCAAAATGTTACAACAGAGCAAACCTGGATCCCAAACATCTCATGATGTCCTACCTTCCACATGACTTCTCGTTAATAAGTTCACTTCTACTGTGATGATGTACACTGTTTTGGTGCAACCATGGGAAGCCTCACCGGAGGATGGAGAAATGGGCCTCTCTGATTTGGCTTTAAGCATGAAGAACCAAATAAAACTAATTTCTTTGTAAAGTATGGAACTTTGGGTATTTTACTGCAATAACAATAAATGGACTTAGGGAAGTGTAATGTTTAAGATAAAGAACATGTAACTGGACAAGATCCTAGGAGTAAAGGACAAAAAAGGGGGGAATAAAAGAGGGTCACTTCTTTTTGTTCCTTCCTGGGAAGTTGGAGGAACAGACTTAGGGATGGGAAACTAAGCTGGAATTTCACTGGAAAGTTCTTTGGAGTTTTTTCTAAGGCAGTTGGGAACTTGCATCAGCTGAGCAGAGCACAGAAACTTGTTTCTTTTGAACTTTGTTCATTTTTATTTTGAAAGTATAGTTAAGATCAAAGTATGAGCATATGTATGTTCTTCTTATTAAATATTCATTTGTTTTAATGATTCCTCAGAAATAATTGTTAGTTATTTTTAAAGTCCTGTTTTTATATTATAAAATCATAATTTCACCTCAGCAATATATCTACCCCCTAGCCCCCAAGAGAGCATATATTCTTCGGCGATGATGTCAAATTTAGTTGAAAATCAAGATGCCCGTGTTCTTAGCATTTTGTTCATATTTTTATATTTATGACAGTGTTGTTAGGATAGACTTGAGAAGTGTATACCGCTTGACTAATTTTTAATTCCCCAAAAGTTTTAGAGATTCAGAGTTCTTTGGAACTGACCAGACCTCTAAAGGCAAATGAACAAAAGGAGACAGATAAAGGTTAAAGATGCAGGAGAGAGAGAGCTCAAAAGTTCAGAGCACTGGCTGTTTTTCCAGAGGATCCAGGTTCTGTTCCCTGCAACCACACGGTGGCTCACAGACTCTGTAATTTCAGTCTCAGGGTGCCTGATGCCCTCTTCTAGCCTCTATGGGCATCAGCCATGCACAAGATGTATGTGTACATCTTCATATGTGTTAAAAATACATAAGAAGTAAGAGCTGGAAAACCTAGAACTCACAGTGCTGTCGTTTTCCCTCCCAGAAACAGTGTGTTTCGTTGTCTGTCTTCCAGGAAGCAGAGCAGATCAAAGCTTCAGGATATCAAACAGGCAAAGCTTCCTGTACCTAGGACAGCACTGACCATTCTACCTCTAAGCTAAGACTATGGCTGGGACCCAGGCCCTGGGTACAGAGTCCAGGGCCTTTGGCAGACTCTTCAAAGATCCATGGGCTCTTTGCTTTGATTTTAGGATCTGACCTCAGATTTCTGTTCTCTTAAAGACGATTTTTAACTTTAATTTTAATGCAAATTTTATGGAAATCTGTCTTTAGCTTACTCCCTGATGCAAATTTAATTTGGCCACTAATGCAAATGCACTTTATTAAGGGAAGAGATCTGTCACATCCTGCTATGTTTCCTTGAGCTAGACATCTTCAGACTTTTTTTTTCTGACTTTAAATTTTCAGGGACTGAAGATATTAGTCTATGAACTCCTGAAGACATGTCACCTTTCACTTTGAACACTGTAGAATGTTCAAAGTGAATCATTTTGCATCCCATTTCCCTCCTTTTTTTCTCTCTCAGTTAGGATACTGTATCTGATACTGTACGTCCCAGTTTTGTTTCTGTTGCTGTGATAAAACAGTGGACATATGCAGCTTGAAAGAGAAATGGGTTTATTTGGCTCATACTTCCCCATGACAGTCCACAACTGAAGAAAATCCAGACAGGAACCCGGAGGCAGAAACTAAAACTGAGACTATGAAGGGGTGCCGCTTGCTGGTTTGCTGCTGATTGCTTGCTCAGTTTGCTTTTTATATAACCCAAGATCACTCGCTCAGAGATAGCACCACCCACTGGGCTGAATCTTCCCACTGTAAATGCCCACAGACATGCCATCAGGCCAATCTGCTGGAGGTAATTTTTCAGTAGAGGTTCCCTTTTCCTAGGATACAAACTGACAGAAACTGACCTGCAAACTATGCCTGTGAATCCTGGTATTTAAATAGAGTCCTTTGGACACTATAGATTTAACACTAGGAAAATGAGAATAGTTAGCCTTCTCATTACGTCACAATCATTTTTCTGAATTCTGAGATCTGTTCAGTTAACATTTTTTAAATATCTTTCTCAGAGCACTCTACGTAACCACAACATTACAGTGAGTTTATTCTGGCTAACAGCAATATAGTTTAATGCTTCATAAACTCTCCAGTTCTCAGCCAACTGAAAGCTGTAAGCTCACCGACAAGGTGATGGGTGCCTCATTGCTCATGGTGACTTATGCAAGATGATTATGATTAACGTTTTTCTCTTTAGAAATTGTCATGACTAGAGTATCTACCTGAATCTCCAGCCGTGGAGGCAGGGCCACTGTGTTAGGAATGACGTGTCCTCCACTCAGTGCTGTGGAAACTCAATGCAGATCATGAGTGATGGTGATCAAGGGACAGCTCATAAAAGTTTCCTATACTCACAGCCAGAGAAACTGTTCTCATGCCACATGGTTCTAACTCCACATAAGGTGTAAAACATGAAGAATACTTCTGCTTTACCTTATGAGCACATCAAACTAGCAACTTCATCTACTGCGTCAGTTGATGTTGATAGCACTACCAGGAAGCTGAAGGTACATTCCTACTGTGCTATGCATGTAATTGTACTGCATTCTATTGAACTGTAAATATTATATAAGTGTGAGTATAAATCACTGATCCTTAATTATGTAATAACAGTTGAGTTTTATGTCACTTACTCTAGACATTTGCATAATGTATACAATCATTGCTATAGGCTCAATATGTAATTCCTATCATTTTTGATATGCCAGCTAGACAGCATTGAGGATTATCATATCTGCTGTCTTTGACATACAATATGGAAAGAAGTCTATACTATAGTTTTCTACTTTTTTTTTTTTTTGAGACTGGGTTTTTCTGTGTAGTCTTGGCTGTCCTCAAGTTGCTTTGTAGAACAGGCTGGCCTTGAACTCACAGCAATCTGCCTGCCTCTGCCTCCCTAAATGCTGGGATTAAAAGCATGTGCCCCCTCTCCTTGCTCAGTTTTCTACTTTTTGAAGTTTTATTTCTACTGCTTGAGAGAGAGAAAAAAAAGACTCACTTGTAGCATCTGTAGGAAATGACATAGTTAATGTCATATTAAAGTAAAAGGAGACTGTGAGTTGAGTGCACTATAGGTTGTCAAAGGTGCTTTGTGTTTTCCTCAAGTACTGGGAACAGGGCACAAATTAGGTTACTTGAGGGAATAAGGAAAGGTAATTAATCACTGTGGAGTTATTTGGAGTCCTGTTCTTGTGAGTTTAGCAAAATAGAGCTGCAGGCAATATCTATGATGTAATCTCCTAACAACAACAACAGAAAGGTAGTTTTGCATCATCACCATTCTCAAAAGATACCAAAAATTATTCTTTATTTTTTCTCTGTCTAACATCACTAATGCCAAAATTCTCCTCTATGATCCCACAAGAGACATCCTACAGCACTGCAGTTGTGTGTTATTTATAAGGCTACCTTGATGCATGTGGGCTCTATGAATGCCTCTTGTCTCCCCTTGCAAATGTCTTTCCACCCTGAACTAATTCCTCCTCCTCTTTACTGTCTACCTTTAGGGATAATATAAACAACAACAACAAAAACCCAAAACATCCCACTCTCTGCTTTAGCCATGTGCCATTCGGCATTTCACTCTTTCAGAAGCCCAATCCGGTCCATTTGCTCAGGCATAAGAGGATAATTCACCCATCATCTTTACGGGCATTTGGGACCAGTCAACTTCATAGCTCTTCCTCGTCTATCAATAATATGTTCTTCCTACTACCTACTTCAAAGCATGACACAAGTACAGGAAGCACCTTGTAAATTGTCCCAGCGTCCTCCTTTTGCCAGGATGCAGGCTTCACAACCCACTGCTGTCCTAATATTTCCACCACATCCATTGTTCATCTCACCTGCTCAGCTATCACAGCTCTATAAACTTCTGACTCTTGGGGTCTGTTTCTGAGGTCAAATTTCTTTATACTCTCTTTATTTCCTTGGAACGTTTCGTTTAACCCAAATGGACTGACACTGGACATTTCCTGAGTAAGTAAAGATCCTCTTCAGCTTCCTTCAGCTCTGCCATAACCCCAGGGCACAGGACTCTTCTGCCTTGTCACAGACCTTGCTTGCTTCAAGTCATTAGTCCCCTTCTACATTGTCCCCTATATACCTTTACATACTCTCTGGGAGACTGTTTATAAGATCACACCTCAGTTTTCTCCGTTAGGAAAACAATAGATAGATAGATAGATAGATAGATAGATAGATAGATAGATAGATAGATAGATAGATAGATAGATAATAAAGCAGCCACAGATATTGACCATCAGGGAAATAACACTGATGAGTTCTGTAAGCTGGATGTGTCCACTGTTAATTCTTCCCACTCCAACTTCACATGTTCTATGCACTGTGGTTCCTCAAATTTAACCTTCCTCCTGTGACTCAATTGATACAATATGGCTCAATTACCAATTAACACACTCAGGACACACGATTTTCTGTTCAATCAGTTTGACAAAATTCAAACATCCTGTCTGTATCTGTATCTACATCTGTGTCTGTATCATCTGTATCTGTATCAGTGTCTGTGTCTGTATCTGTATCTTCTGTATCTGATTCCAGATCATCTGTGTCTGTATCTGTATCTGCATCTGCATCAGTGTCTCTGTCTGTGTCTGGATTTTTAGGTTTGCCAGTTCCAAAGGGTGGGGCAAATTTATGTGTGGTTCCATTAGAAATGCTAGGAAAAGTGTATCTGTTCTCTTTGTCAATAATTGTTTGTCATCTTGGGGTAATCCGTTAGCATAGTATATGCTAATAGTCCAGCTATTATTAACAATCACCTTGTTGCCTTTTGCAAAGCTGAATTTTGGGGGGGGGGATAATAAAGGTTTCCCCCAAAATACATGGTTTTATTTTCTTCCTCACATTTTCAGCACAAGGAGAGTAAAAAAAAAAAGAGAGAGAGAGAGAGAATACCCACGTTAAATTTAGAACGAATACGTTCTAAATAGAATAAGCAGCAGCCGTTTGCTTCTTTAAATTGCATTACTTGGCACCCCAGCACAAGCCTCGCCTCCACTTGTACAAATGAGGAAATGGTACAGGGGCGGCTGATTAACTGTCCGCAGTCCTGCTCAAAAGAGGGTCCCTAAGTCCTGAGTCAGAGCCCCAGCAGGCTCTTTCTCAGCCCCAGCCGCACTGGCACCGCTTTCCTGGTTTTGTCCTCACTAAATACACCACATACATTTTGCCTGCTGGCAAGGCAGCAGTTCTTTACCCCCAGAAAAACAAAGCAACTGAAAAATTGTCATCCTTAGATGTCCGAAAACAGGCAGGCTGATACAGCAAGATTACAAGTTAGAGGTTTAAAAAAGTATGAGCCTTGTTTTCCAGTGCATACTTGGTTTTAACAATATTGTGGAAGAATGCGTCCAGGGAAACCACACCCATTTGCCACACCAAGCTTTCTGAGAACTCAGACTAAACCAGTGCGGCTCCTCCACAGGTGAAAAAGAGCAGAAAGACCACCCAGTCACCGGAAGCTCGTGGCTCTGGACTGTGCAGCTGCACTCATGAGCTCACCAAGGGTCTAGTATTTGTGTCAGGTGTTAAGACTAGGAACAATTCCATCTAAGTTTCTCTGTCACCAGCACTACTCTGACTTGCTTCTACCTCGAGTGTGAGAAAGTTATTATCTAGATGTTTTCTGATCTTCCCTTTAATTCTCCACCAGGTCTCTGGAGGCCTTAGGCAGTGATAAATGGCTCTTACCCTTTCTCCACGTGGGGGTTGGGGCAGCATCTCCAGGGAAGAGGCTTCTCCTCAAGAGCCAGAAAATTAGTTTTTACACAGATGGATGGAGATACTAGGACCCAATAAAAAGTGAGGGAATGCAACTGTGTTATGTACAAAACCCACATTGTTTGGTTCAACTCTATGGCTTGAAAGGGTCTGAGAAATGATGACATTCTATTTCTGTAAATCTTTCCTAGAAGATTGCACCATTTATTCTCTGTTCTGTGCCCCATGCCATTAAACGGATTTGCTTAGTTTCTGGTTTTTCATTAGTTAATGGGTCTACTCATCACTTGACACTTCCAGCAACAACCTGCATGCCCTTCTACCATTAGTTTTAAACAGATGTATTATAATTCCTTTCCTTCTAATGAAGATACTCCACTCACAAACAGCATATTTTGTCTAACAGACAGCGGTTCTTAATTTTGCTAATGCTGTGACCCTTAAATACAGTTCCTCATGTTGTGCTAACCCCCAACCACAAAATTATTTCGTTTGTACTTCATAATTGAAAATTTGCTACTGTTATGAATCTTAATGCAAATATCTGATCTGCAGGATATCTGATCTGCAACCCCCGTAGGGAAATGACACAGAGTTGAAAACTGCTCCAACTCCACTATTGTCAGTTCTGACCTACCTGGGCCCTAGTTGTGGCTTCCCTGGACTCCCCATGTGGTGGGGTGTGACTTCCTTTTACCCTGTTCATCCTCCACATCTCCAGCAGCAGCCATGCATTAGAAGTGCTCTCCCTTCCCTGGCCTCAGAGTATCTCGTTTAAAAACACGATTCCCTCTAGGAATGTATAGACCTCACTCATTCCTGTTGAGCATCAATTTTGAGATCAAGCTAACAGACTCACAGTTTCATAAGCCTGCCAGTTGATTCCAGTGCAAACTAAAGGTGAAAATCCACCAGCCAACTCCCAAGAGTTTAAGAATATGTGCCTTCCATACCTGAATCAGCGGAACCTGTAAATCCAGTTCCCAGTTCTCTCTGCATTCCCCTGCTACTCCTGCTAAGGAGCCTGTCATCCTCACCTCCCTGGAATCTAGTCCTCTGTCTTCACTAGGACATTTCTCCTGCATCTCTTCTACCTCCGCTCATCTTGAAGTTCTCAGTCTCTGTGCCCATCTATCTGTTTTTTTTTTTTTTCACTCTTCCAGATCTGCTCTATTAACAGCTATCTGGGCTACTCAAATTAGGCCAGAGGTTTCTGACTTGCCCTGCCTCTAAAACAACAGGATCCCACATAGGGATCAACAACTTGCTTGTTAAAGGCTACAGATTTGTGTCCAGTTCCTTAGCTACATCGCACTTCCCTGTGATTCTTATCCTTTCTCATTTATTTATTTGTTTATTTATTTATTTTTACAATTTATTCATTGTCTATTCAAATTGTAGCCTCTTCCCTCAGCAGCTCCCAGGCCCACCCTGTCTCCCTCTTCCCCCATCCCCTACCCCTAACCTCTAAGTCTCAGTTTCCTCACTATTAAAATGAAAGCAATAATAGTTACCTCTAAACTTACTTATAAAGCTAATGAAAATTGTTTGTTGTCAGTACAGAACTAAAAAGTGCCACACATTTAAAGCCATTTTAGCATGAATGCCATAGGCTATAAGGAAGAGGGCATAAAGCATGCCAGTTAAACAGGTTCTTGAATATCACACAAAATAAAAATATCAACTGCTGTTGCTTGCCTGCTCTTTCCAGCTTCGTCACCTTCGCCAGTTACCTATGCTTCCAGAGCCCCCTTTCTGATCAAAACATAGTTATGACATAGCCACACCAAGGAAGATATATTGCTTCGTGTTAGTGTATGTTTCATGTACACTAGGGGCTCCCTCTTTCCAGAGACACAGTTTTCCTGTTATTTCTGTGATGAAATGCAGGGTGGAGAATGTAGACTTTGTGAAGGCAGAAGGAATTCCTGAGACAATGTTTGTGTCTTTGGATTATTAATGCAGATCCAGGATATGCTATCAGTACACACAGTCTCAATAATTCTTTAGTGCTTCATAAAATACTTTAAATAATTTCTTCCAATAGGTGTCATCATGGCTGTCAGAGATTTACTTTCTGTTTGGCTTTTTGTGGAAACAAATTGTTAATTATAATTGCCTTTATTTCACTGGGTATGTACCACAGTCAAGCCACAATGAGTGGTATCAACAAGCCAGGCATGGGATTCCATTACTCTCTGTAATTCAGGGAGCAATCTTTATGCAGGAACTATAGGTTTGCCCCTGACTTTACTAATGGTAAAGGAGATAGTTTAAATGAATCATAACTAAGCTCAAGACTCCTGATATAAGTGGCTCAGCACCAAGATTCAGGCTAAGAAAACTAGATGACAGGAGAAGTCCTTATCTTGTTCTTCAACATGTCGTATTATGAGAGCTTACTGAATCTGCTTGGAAAACCCTTTATGTGACAAACTGGCTAAACATGCCAATGAACAGCTCTGGCAGAGAAGCGTCAGGGAAATCAGGTCCAGCCAGGCCATCTGCAACATGGAGGGGTTGAAGAGAGGGGTATAAAGGTCCTTTCCAATTTTGAGATCCACTGTGTAATTTAACTTTCTAATTATAACTCTTAATTAGGCTTTACTACCCTATGAGCTACAGAGGATACTGCAGATTTATGATTAATTTCTTTGTATAGCTCTCAGCCAGTGCCAGTTCCTGTGAGATTTCCAGAATACTATGGACAACTTGAATTAGATTATCTGTGCTAGAGTTTGACCTACATTAAAAAAAAAAAGAAGAAGAAGCTGTTGGGATAGTTTTAATTTAGATAAAAAGTAGCCATTTGTATTTGGATTCTATCCACTTTTACGTCTACATGCTATTCTAGGTCGGTATGTCAGACTAGTAAGCCTGCATCAGGCGAGTTTTCCCTGGGAGACAGGAACTGTGTATTTGCCTCAGATAAGGCAATGAGTGACAGGGACTTAATCAATGTCCCACCCAAGCGAAGGATGGTGAAGCAAGGAGTTTTCCGAGGGAGCATAAGTGATTCAGAAGTGGCTGACTCACTGAAAAGCTACTGCTATGAAGCTCCCTGTGCAATTTGCAGGCAGCTTCACTGAAGAGTTTCCCCTCTCTCAGCAAACATTGTTCACTAAGGTGGGGGCTGAGTGGGAGGGGTAGGTACTTGTGACTCTTGTAGCTTTCTAAGCTCTAGGTCCTCCTAAGTTTCATTAGGACCTTTTGTCTTGGAAGCACTCCAT
The DNA here is from genome assembly GCA_028658305.1 of Pachyuromys duprasi. NCBI lineage: Eukaryota > Metazoa > Chordata > Mammalia > Rodentia > Muridae > Pachyuromys > Pachyuromys duprasi. The sequence goes on from CM053763.1 coordinate 1,348,724, forward strand.
GGAGCTCAGCAATGGTAGAGCACTCCTTTAATCCCAGCACTTGGGAGGCAGAAACAGGTAGATCTCTGTGAGTTTGAGGCCAGCCTGCTCTATGTAGAATTCCAGGACAGCTAGGGTTACACAAAGAAACTTTGTGTCAGAAAACAAACAATAAACAAAATAAAACAACAAACAACAACAACAAAAACCCAAGAAGCACTCTATTTTGTTTCAGTTAACTACTTGACTGAGAATTAAGCATGGCTGTCTACCAACTGAATGCAAAGATACGCAACTCCCAAGAAAGTTCACTCAAAAACAAGACTAAAACAAGCTAGTTGTAATTATAAGATTTTTATCCTATCTATGTTTGAATGCTTCTGAGGAAAAATGTCCATCAAGAAAATAATTAACAGTCTTAATAATAAGCATAGATATGATTAAACCATGTTCATGCTTATATTTAACACAGGCAGCTTTCATACATATACTAAAGTTATTTACTTGTGTATTATGGAAAACATTGTCTTAAGTTTGACCAAAAGTAGATTGAGTACAAATCAGTTAATAAATAAAGATGTTCAGGCACAAGGTTGACATAAGTACAACCTAGTAAAGCAAAGTTCAACTTTTGCAAAGATTATTTGATATCATGACAATATAAGGATTTCACCAAAACACACTAGACAATTATTTACTTGATTTTGTTTGTGTTTGTGGCTTCTGATTTTCTTTTCTGTACTGTGGATTAAGTTTAAGGTCTTACTAATAGCATGACAAGAGTTCAGTTACAGTCCTGTTCTAAAATTTTAATGTGAGACAGATAATAGTGTTATTGGTAAATGAAAAAAAAGTTTTATGGAAAATACTATACATTAAAATATTAAAAAGTAAAAACTCATGTTAAATATATGGCTAGTAAACTTACAACATTCTTTCTCATTTGAAAATAATGAATCCTCATGACCATTCTCTTTCTCTTGGTGGTGCAATTTTAGAAAACTGTATATTGACAGAGGGGGTTTAATGTATTTACAAAAAAAAGAAGATATAATATTATTTTTCTTAGTAATTAACAAGCTACTATCATACTAAACAAAGTGGGTTTATTATGCTTCTTTCTTTATTCTCCTGGATAATATAAAAGTTGCTACTGAATGTACATGGCTTCATTGATGAAGTACAAATTAAAATTGATCCACCACTTATATTACCCCTTACAGCACTGCTTCAGAGCATAATATTTGGAAAAGATGGAAAAACTAGTTTATTCTAGAAGTTATGATGATCCAGATACTGAAGAGAGAATTTCGATAAAATTCTTAATGAAATAAGATGTCCTCTATAAATGTCGTGTATTCCATCTGCTTAACAAATGATTCACATTTCCACTGAATTCAGTTTGGGAAGCATATTAATGGCCTGTTTTATAGTCATATAATTGTTTCCATAAGCATATAATACTAAGTAATTAAAGATATAGAGAGAGTTATATGCACCAAACTTGATGCAAATTTTAAGGAATTTTGCCTTTAAAAGTTAAAGGCATAATCATATGTTTTCCTGTAAATGACAGTAGGAGTTATAATCTTTCAGTTGTGTGCTGGGACCTACTCCTCTCAAGAAAGCATGTCTCTGTCAGATATAGGGTTGGTGAAGATTCTTTCCCAGTCTGTAGGCTGTCGTTTGGTTTTGATGACAGTATCTTTTGCTTTACAGAAGCTTTTCAGTTTCATGAGGTCACATTTATTTATTGTTGATCTTAGAGCCTGTGCTGTTGGTGTTCTGTTCAGGAAGTTGTTTCCTGTGCCAATAAGTTCTAGGGTCTTTACCACTTTTTCTTCTTTTTTTTTTTCTTCTTTTTTTTAAT
>CM053763.1:1357704-1382350 GCA_028658305.1 Pachyuromys duprasi
TCCTTATCTTGCTTCATATTGCTCTTATAGAAGCTGATTTTGGGTATATCAGGTGATGTCTGTAGGTCTTTCCTTGACTCTATACAGATGAGCCTACTTTTATTTTAAGTCTCTGAGCTCAGCTCCAAAATTTCCCACTCGCTTTACTTTTTTTTTCTGAATTTTGAACTGAAAAAGTTTGAATTTTAAATGTAATTGAAAGTTAATTTTTACATAATTACTTGAAAATGGAATATAATTACAATGTACATATGAATTGAGAAAATTTGAAAAATGCCTGATCCCATTAAGTAGTAAAAATCAAAGTAAACATGGAGGTAAACACATGCTAATACAGCTCTTGGTGGGGGGGGGAGGGATAATGAGTGGCTCTCAGACTCAACACTTCTATTAAGAGGCATTTTCAGTGAAAAGAAAATGTACAATCACCATTCTCTACTTCTCATTCAGTCAATCACTCCAATGTTGCCCTACAGAGACATCTTCCCTTCCTTTGACATTTTTACAGTTAAATATTGCCCATTTGGAATAAATTTGATTTTGGTAACCTTTATTGAGCATAGGAACAGAGGATGCTATAAATGTCAGGGAAAGAATAACCCTTTGCCTCTTTACCCAGACATCTCACAGATGAGGCAGATGTTGACACACATTAGATAGTCACTGGGAAAAACCCACTCGTCTAAGGACATCAACTGAAAATAGCACCATTAAGGAAAGGTAATAAATGTAAAAATGAAAATGAACAGTCTTAGTCAGAATTAGATACAGAGAGGACAGAGACATCATGTTAATCACCTCAGAATTCCCGACAGTGTCTAGCATAGCTTAAAAATTCAGGGCACTTAATAAAGGCATACTGAACGGATGACATTTTGAGATATTTGATTGCAGATATTCCTATTTTCCCCCAGAAACATATTTCAATGTCAAGTTCATAATCATACTTAATAGCTAGTGTGTAAGAAATGGGAAAACAGAATACATGATGCTGGACTTGGTTTCCTGATCCCTTTTAACTAGAAAATATGGCTTTTCTTGAAGCTACAAGGTAGCTTCTGAATTCTGTAAGATTATTTTCACCACATATACCCATATCATACATGTTTTAGAGAAGACAGACTTTAAATGACAGAAAAGTTTGTGATACATTAACGCAAAGAGAGTCAACTCTATGATTTAAACACACACACAAAATCAAACAAAACTATAAAAAGTTGATTCTACAATTTAGGAGGAAAGAAAATTACTTCTATACCATTAGGTTAAGTACTGGATTCATGTATAAATGGAAGGATTTCTACTTTTTGGTGATTTCTATAGTTGAAAGCAAATTATGCGATGCTTTATTTTTATTGATTTGTGTGTGTATGTATGTGTTCATGTGTGAAAATGTTCATGTGCAGGTGAGAATGCTTATGGAGTTGCATACTTGCTCTACTTCTTATATTTACAGCAAGGTCTTTCATTCAGTCTGAAACTCACTAGGCTAGCCAGGAAGCCTCAGGGCCCGTCTATCTGCACCTTCCCAGCACTGTGGTTACAGATGTGCCCAACACAACTCAGCTTTTGAAACAGTTCAGGGGCTTTGAACTCAGGTTTTTGTGTCTGCATGGCAAGCTCTTTACTGATTGACACATTTGCCCAGGCCCATGATTACCCTTTTTGGCATTTGTGCTCAACATTTTCATTCTGTTTCTTTCTCCTTGAGCTACAGCAGTGGTTCTCAGCTTGTAGGTCCTCACCCTTTCACAGGGGTCACATTTCAGGAATCCTGCATTTCAGGATATTTACATGATGATTAATAATAGTAGCAAAATTACAGGTATAAATTAGCAATGAAAGAATTTTATGGTTGGAGGTCACTACAGCACAAGGAACTAAATTAAAGGGTTGCAGCATTAGGAAGGTTGAGAACTGTTGAAGTACCATATCAGGTAGACAATGTTCTGCTTAAATGATAAAGACTTAGCTATAAGTTTTCTTTTCTTTTTCCATTGAGACAGCTTTTTACAATGTAGCCTTGCTATTCTTGAACTTTTTGTGTAGCCCAGGCTGACCTTAAATTTTGCATCAGGCTCCCCAGTGCTGAGACTCCAAGAGTGCACCACAGAAAGTTTAAATTATTGAATTTTCTTAAGCCAATGTGGTTTCATCATGTTTGTAAAGTAAATAAAAACCACTGCTTAGCTCTCTATATGCTTTTATATGTAGGAGTGTTCTGTTTTATGTTCACTAGTGCTCATGATTGTTAATCTTTGATGAAACTACACGAACACATGAGGAAATTCCACCTGATTTTCTTATGTCTTGACATGTTGATTTCATGCTCTAAGCATACCCATTTTCCAAAGGCCAGCGTCCTGAATCTATTGCTACCTACAGAGGCTAGACATGTTTGCCATATTTATTAACTTCTACTTAGTGGAATTAAAATTTATAAAAGAACTTTAAGGAATAGACTAGCTTTCTGATTAACACTTCATAATATTCTTAAAAAATGTCAAAAGCACTAACATTATTATCTTGTTAACAACTGGAGAAAAGGCACTCATTTCTAAAACATATCATTATTTACAAACATACACAAGTTTCATTTTTCACAAGAATAATGGAATCTGGACCTCAAATGCAATGAAAATGGAAGTCAATTATAACACATTAATAGCTTTCACATCTTCACATGAATTTTGTTCTTTTTCTCTATATCACAAATCTGCCGAGACACTTGAGAAATGACTTTAAATTAAACATAACCTTTCTCATGTGGGAATATGATGAAGGTCACAATACTTATATATCAAGGACAGTCTAGGGAAAAATACAGTCAATTAGTAACTTTCCCATATCTGAATTAATTGACAGAAATTTCTTATTTACCACAGCAACTAGTTCCATTTAAAAATGTTTGGAATAGAGAATTCTTAAAATAGGACCATCTAATATCTTTCATGTCTGATTTTGATATTAAATGGAGATATCAACTGAAACACATTTTAAAATCTAGCATAATATATAATATATAATATGTGAGCTTGCAGTCAGTTTATTTGTCTTATAATAAAAAAATAATAGTGCTCATAAATGTCAGAGATAACTCAACTCCATCATCAAAGTTCATCATCTAACAGTATTTGTAAAATGTTATTTTGTCTTTCCGGGAATCTTCATAAAAGTCTGCATGCTTATTGAACGTGAAAAAGCATAATAGGTGCAAGAGAACAACAATTTATTACACTGACCATGATTGATCAAGACAAAGTTTTGTGAATGAAAACCACTGAGTAAAGGAGATGTCAGGTTCTCCTTGAGTTTTGCTAGGATTGACTCAAGGAGGAAGGAAAGAAGGGAGAAAAGAGAGGAATGGAAAGGGAAAAGCAGACACCCACATACAGGCTGGGAGAAGAGGGTATTATTACTCAGAGAGGGCAAGTCTTGATATACTAATAAAACTGCTTCTAGGTTTGGCGTAAAGTGAGCAAATGGCATTCCCACAGATGGAGTTCACAGATCCCTCAGATGGAGTGAAATGATGATGATGAGCCTGGGCAGTAGATTTGAAACAAAGGCTCATGTTTGTATACCTATGTGGGGGGGGGGGTTGCAATAGGATATAAGTCTAGACTTCCTCTTAATTGATCTCCTTGGAACAGCTAAGTCACAGAACTGTCTGGTAATATTCACTTCTTCCTTAGCATGTTGTTCAGGTAATGAGATTTAGGAGCATAAGAAAATTACTTTTCCATGGAAGGAAATAAAAAATTATTCCTCAGGTACTAAATCTCCTTATCAAGTCTTGAGTTTACCATGAAATTCATAAGATAACAGAGTCAGGCTGAAACCTGAAACAGAAAGTAGGGTTCAGTGTAGATATAGATACTGTCCCCCTCAGTCAGAAATACATATTCAAAGTCAGAATCAACAATGAGTAGGGGTTAAAGCTTTAATAAAGAAGATGAATTTTGCTGTTCTACTCTTCAGTTTTCTAACATTGAAAATGAAATGTGCCAAGTAACTACTCTCAATTTTCAATCCCAGCTCTAAAAATGTGTAAGCACGATATTACATTTCATAAAGTGCTTCTCTTTGTCTTTCACTATCCCTGCTAGTTAAGAATGCATCTTCAAAATATAACGTAAAATAGAAGTTTGTACTGCATGCAAATCTTGCAAAGCCAGCCATGTTGCTTAGCCTAACTGTTCGGCTTATCCACCCTAAACAGCCACACACAGTGCGTTACAGTGAAGAAACAGCCTGTTTTCTAAGCACAAACCTATTAAATGAGGACAACATTTACACCCAGCTTTTAAACTACAGAACAGAGTTTCGAATAGTCCATCTCTATGCCGTAACTAACTCAAATATGGAAATTAAATAACTAGCTGTCTTTCAAACTTTCTTTCACTTTATGCTCATAAGCACATGGGGATCACTAGAGAATAGCATCTTCCACTTATCTGCAGAACTGCTCAGGCATAAACACCTGTCACGTACACGTCTGCTACCAGAAAGTCAATATGTATCTCTCTAGTTGTACAGGGATTTACAGTCTAGCAGATTTTCATGTTCCCCGTGCATTTCACTTTATCTTGAGTTTTATAATGCACTTTACTTTTGTAAAAATCGACCTTGTACAATTGGATGCCAGACAGAGAGGAAAAAAAAAAACAAACTTCAAATAACTATTTGTGAATAGAAAATGGGATAGAGGGGCATAGAGTTCTCATTGTGTTCTACCTTGTGATATGTCCAATTTAGAAATCCCAGAAGCCCCAGATTTCACTGCGGGTTTCCTGATGGAACTTTCTTTAATACCTAACTCCAAAGCATTTTTTCTCCCTACACATCTATACAACAATGAATAGGGTATATTGTCTGCCCACAAGAAAGTTACACCCTACCTCCTCCCCTCTTTGGAATAATGAGAACATGATGTGAAAATTTTCATGTCAAGATGAACTTAAATCACTGTATGTGAAAATAATAAAGATTATTTAAAGTAGTAAACAGCTTCTTTCTAGCCATAAGTTTAGGAGATTAAAGGGCATCTTAGTGGGAAAAGTTGCTTAAATAACTGAAAAAGACAGTATTACAATGACTTAAGTTCATAGTTCTTTTAAATTCATTGAGGTAAGAAAGGAGCACACAGAAGATTATGTTACATATTTTGTCATTAAAAATGGATGTTGTGTTAGTTTCATCTGTTTGATAGGAAGATCTCAGTTCCCCCCTCTGACATACAAGGAGACTGTGATACTGACATGCTGAGCCTGGTTATGGTGTGTGTGACTTGAGAACTCTGTGTTGTTCTCTTCTGCCACATCAACTGCACAGAGGAAACCTCCAGCTTCCCCTGGCCCTTGTGGACATCATATCCTTATGGATACTTTTGTATTCCAAATCTACTGTCTTTTTTGCCATTTTTCCTTCTCTCCCTAGATTTTGTGGCAAAGGTTTGCATGTCTGTTTTGGCTAAGAGTGTTGCATGCTCCTTGCCACCATGAGAAGATGAAGCTGACAATATCAAGGGGAAACATTAATTAGCTGGCCCTATTCTCACTGAGGTGAAAACTGTGAGTGGAAAAGAGAGATCCATGCTCAGAGCTACTTGGTTGGTATGGCAGGATTGTTGAGAAGTATGAACATAAACCCATGTGATGGGGAGTGTCAGGCCTCCATTTTCCTGATGGTCTAACTCATTATTCTCAATCAGCTCAGTAGACATGCATTAGCCAAAATTACAAAAGCTTGTACCTCAAGACATGCTGATGCTGAGTGATACTTCAGACTTGTAGAGGTCACTGCTAACTCACAATTATGTAGAACCTAGATTCTCCTAGAAGACAATCCTCTGGACATGCCTGTGCATGATTATCTTACATGCATGAATTAAGGTGAGAAGATGCAGCCTAAAAGTGGACAGCATCATACCTGGACTTGGGGTCCCTGGATTGAATAGGGGAGAGAAAGAGATGTGTGAATATTTTTAATGGTCTCTGCTTTTTGATTGTGGATGCTGAGGAACCTGCTGTTTTAAGAACCTGTTGCCTCAACTTTGCCATGATAGACTGTACCTTAAACTTTGACCTAAAATAAATCCTTCCTTTCTTAAAATGTTCTTGTTTGTTACAGCCACATGATAACAAGTGAGACAGGCTGCTTGTTAACTGTCTTAACAGCTCCGTTGCCTGTCTCTCAGACTATGTTATGACAAATAGGTAGAAAAAGAAAATCAACATGGCCAGTAAATACTGGGTAAAGGGCCATTTTAACAATGTGTGTCAGTGTAATTACATTCTCTGAGGACCATTTCAGCTTCTAAGCCTATTCATTCCGATGCTCCTGTGTAACACAGGCAGGGATGCCGACATGCCGTCGAACTTGATGACAGAATGAATAATTGTTAACACATTAGAAGCAACTCTGTATCAACTCATGAAGAGACATTTTTCCCTTTGTTGTTTTGCACTCTAAAATATTCCTAATAAAGCTTGAAAGATAGATCACCTTCTTTTCTTTAACTATGTGAGTTCCACTAATAATCAAGAGACTAAATTTCAAGCAGTGATGCATAGAATTTTACAAACACCTAAGGACGTAAGAATACAGATTCAGTGGCCCAGCTGCCATGGGTATAGGTATACCCAAGGGGGTGGGCATTGCTCAACCTCCACTACATTTGTGTGTGAAAGGCAGGCAAGAGTCTGCTAGTTGACTGCTAATGGTTCTTCCTACATTGAGCAGGCAAAATATTGGCCCTGCTTTCTGTTCATAGAGTATGATCTGGAAGTAAGTAAAAAGTGAGTACAGGTATCAGATAATGTATTATGAGAAAAGATACTCCTTTTGTATTCTTAGTTCTGGAGCAGAAAGATGAAAGGCAGTGATTGATAGAATATAGAGAGTATATTAAAGTCCTCTTGATTAAAAATGATTTAGGAACCAACCTTGCATGAGTTAGGCACATTCTAGAATAGATAAACTCACAGCAAAAGAAGCTACAGTGAGTAAAGCTGAAAAAAATCTGTGCTTCTGGAGGACAGTGATTCTAGGAAGAATGATGGTACTGGTCCACCAATGGCAGAGACCATAGGAGCAAGACAGGTTTCTTTGAAACTGGTCTCAGAATAAATCTTGTGTTCCAATACTCAGAAAAATCCATGGTAACATCTTTAAATATAATAAGCATGTTGCTATTATGTTCTTACCCTGTGCCATCCAATATAATCAACTCAATTTATATAAAAACATGTACTTTATATATGCATAAAATATGCACCCACTGCATTCATATATGCTATTAGGAAAAGCCAACTGAACAATATTTCCCTGGATACAAGTCACTTATAGTAAGTAACTTATTCATCCTTAGCTCATCTGTCAAAACACCAGCAAGAGAAACAAATTCACTTGTGTCTATTTTAAGTCAAAGTTAGGGTATCCAACTGTATACATTAAACATTATGTAACTTAAGCTGAATTCAACACCTCCGAAGGCCTGTTTTTATGTCTCATATTACCAGTGTATTTAGTCCTGTTACCCAACTCTTAAATCAGTGGGTTTACATCACCCTCTTCAGGTGTCATCATTCCTTAGGTCACTAAGTCTGTTTCCTCTTGTCTGTTCACTGTCTGATTCATTCCCCTTTCCCATGCTTCTTCTATTTCTGCTCATTTCAACCCCTACAAAGGATACATTAACTACCATGTTCTTTTAGTAACCTTCCATTGATTTTAAGAAATATTCCAAATTTATTATTTGGCTTGCAAAATTCATCAAGCTGTGCTCTCTGTTTACTCAGTGTGTTTCTTGGTTCCTTGTGTCCCCTGAAGTTTGTGAGTATAAAATTATCTATACATTTCACCTTTCTGTCTCCACTAATAGAATGGCCCTTCTCCTAGATACTTTTCTCTGTTTACACATTTACATTTTGGAGTATAGTTAAGTGTGTCTGTCTGTCTGTCTGTCTCTCTCCTGTGTGTATGTGTCTGTGTGTTTGTGTTATGCATATGTGTATAAAGGTCTATCTGGATTCACCTGCCTAAGCATGTGTCAGAGGTTGACTTTGGGTGTATTCCTCCATTACTCTCTACCTTATTTTTTGTGACAAGGTCTCTCACTGAAACGAGAGCTCACACTTTTGGCTAGACTGAATAATCTGTGAGTCCCAGGAATCTCCATGTCTCAGCTCTGCTTCCCTCTGCTGCTATCAGTGCTGTGTTTATTGTGTATGACATCATGCCTGGTTTGATGTGGGTGGTCATGGTTTATGCTCAGAGCTTAATGCTGGCACAAGAAGCTCTTTATCAACTGGGCCAACTCTCTGGCCCCTGCTTACACAGTTTCCACATTCAAAGTCACTTCCTCAACAACAATGTAAATAAACAATTTACAGCTTTTAGATTTATTTGGGCTTTTCAAATGCATTAATACATTTAAGTTTCTATGCTCTGTGAAGTTCTGAAGACTTTTGGGGGTTTTAGACCTTAAAATTTTTGTTGTGGTGGACTTATGTGGAAAAACATGATTGGTGCTCAAACATTTATGTTGAATGAACAGAAGTATATTAAAGAGCACATAAAATAATTAAAAATTGGGTCTTGACAGAGATAAAGCATTCAGAAGTCTGTTTTGTGTCATGGTCAGAACCTCTGCCCTGGTAAACCAAAAGAGACATTTGTGTCCTCTGAACCAGAGATGGTGTCCATAACTTAAAACTCTCATTTAGTTCCCAAGCATGTGAAAATGAACACAAATGGAAGTAGTGGTGTAGATAGAATAATTAGCAAGTGTGTAATTGAGTCTGTATAGAGGGCTTTTATTTTCACATGAACCTAAATTATCCAGGAAACTCTTCCTTTTGTGACAGTATTTTAGGAAATGACTTTGATTGGCTTTTTCTAGCCTGTGATGTTGACAGAGCAATTTTTTAGCCACAGTGTTTTGGTGGCTGGATAATAAAAAATAATGCTAAACATACCCAAGCCAATCTTTTTTCCTTCTAGGGTTTTGCTTTCTAAACTATGGAATTCAGGTAAAAAAAAGATCTAGACAGCTTTGTGTTGCTCTGTCCTTCAGGTTCTGTTCTGAAAACAGACAGACCTACAGGAGCACCGCTTGTGGAAGGAGACAGACACAGTCACTTCTGTACTGAAAGTGTACCATAGCTTTTCCTCTTCTCTAGTGGTGATCTGCTCCTTTCACATGTTCAGAGTTGTGAGGCATGAATGGTGCTGGTGAACCCATGAGTCAGGTTTTCATTGGCATGGCAAAATACCCTGACCTAAAGCAACTGGGGAAGTTTTTCTTTGTTTTGGTTTTGTTTTGTTTTGTTTGGTTTGGTTTTTAACATTTTCAGGTGATAGTCCATTATCTAGGAAAGTAGGGCAGTGACTTAAGGCAGGAACTTGAAGGTATGAACAGACACAGAAACCATGGAACAGTACTGCATATTGATTTGTTCTCCATGGCGTGCTCAGCCTGATATCTTATACCACCCAGAGCCACATACTTGGGATGGCATCACCCAGTGGGCTGTGCCCTCCCACATTAATCATCAATCAAACAAAGAAAAAAAAAGAAGAAACAACAGCAACAACAACAAAATCCATGCCTCAGGATTGCCAACATACAAATCTGGCTGGACTATTTCCTCAGTTGTGGTTTGTGTCATGCTGACATCACACTAGGCGGCACAACCCTCAAATGATGACAATTCATTAGATGCACAAGTAGCTGTGGTTCACTTGTGTGATGAGGTCAGTCAAATTGTACAAGTAAATTAACATGGGGGAAATTACATATAGTCCATACACTGAAATAGAGTTATGACCGAAACTAAACAAGAACACCTTGTTCTAGATATTTCAAAAATCTCATCTGAAGAGTAGGGTTTCGAAACTTGAAAAATGAATACAGTTGATTATATGTCTAAAAATAAAAAGTAGTTTTGTTATGAAAGGTTTCATCCAAATCAAATATACCCAAGTATCATGGATAATTAAGTGTATCTAACATTCTAAATTACTGTTTTTATCTATTTTTTTCAAATCCTAATTTCACATGTAGATATTTTCCCAATTCCTACACCTTCAGACATCATAGATTATGTTAACCATGAGAAGGATAAGCACATTGTGTGTACCTGTGCATTGTGATTGTATGCATGTGCACTTGAGTGTATGTGTGCGTGTGTCTCTCTGTGTGTGTGTGTGTGTGTGTGTGTGTGTGTGCAGGTGCTCATGGATGTGTGTGTGGTAGGGCAGGAACAGGTAAGTATGTGTGTGAAGAAGGCGGTGAGGTCAAATGGACAAGTGTGGAAGTCAGAGCTCAATCTAAGGTTTTTCTTCTGTCCCTTCTCACCTTAGTTGTTTTTGCCTTTTTTATTTTCCTGTGTTATCTATTCCCTTCAGGTGTGTGCACAGCACATACATGTATACATGTATACGTACACCCGAGGTTATTACCCAGAATAACACATTTTAGTTTTCTACCTTACTCACTCAGAGAGTCTCTGAATCAAGCCCTGAGATTGCCCACATGGCTAGCCTCACTAGATCATTCACGTTTTCCATTGTACCCGGAAGTCTGACCGCTAGTTTTCAAGCTTGAATGGCAAGCATTTTAGTTGCTGGGCCATCTCCTGAGCCCTCCTCCTCATTCATTGAGGCAGAGTTTCTTGCTGAGCTCACAGGTTTTGTTAGACTGGCTATCAGGACCAGCCCGAGGAGTCCAGCTGTCTTCACATCCAGTTCAGAGACAACTAATATGCACACTCATGCCTGACCTTTTTTATGTGGTTTCTGGCAATACAAACACAGTGCTTTTCTTTGCATGGCAACCACTTTACTGATTGGCTTTTCCCTATGTCAACAAATCACATTTCTGAGATTCATATTTTGTCCTGTGATTGTATCAGTTGCACACTTCTAAGAGTGGCCTAATAAAGTAAAATCCAATTTCTATAAAACACACACTAGCCACTCCCAATTTGAATTAATGTGGGTACTGCTTCTGCTGGGCAATTTTGTACCGTGTAAAGACAGTCTCCTTTGTGGTATTCCCTGGCACAGATCCCAAAATCTGACCTTTCTTTTATGTATCTGATCAAATGTTACTTCCTCTGTCAGCCCTACACTGAATTTCCTGGGAAGCAAGTTATTCTTTTCTTTATACATAAAACAACTTTTATGTATCAATTTTATGGAATTTATTACAATGCATTGTAATTTTTTGTTGAGGCCCGTTTCCTCCTTTAGAGAATAAACTCTTTGTGCTTAGGGAGCCTGTTTTATGCCTCGCTATATCTTCCAATGGCATCGTGTGCTGCAGGCCTCCAATAGCTTCTCAGCGAGGACATAATTCACGCTGGCACACACAGGAAGGCAGAATGATAGAGATGGGAACTCCATCACTCAGCTTCAGCTGTGAATTTTAGGCATGACCAACATTTGAATATCAAAGAGAAGAATAGCTTGATACTAACACCTGTATTTCTCTTTGAGACATGCTAATGCCTGCATTAAACTACAGCTTTACTGCCCATCCTTTTCCTGAGAAATGGATATGCTGATTGCGTTGATCTTGGGTCAATGAAAGGAAATGGTATTTCACTTAGCAATACAACAGTCAGTTCTTTCTATAAGTACACCTGGGCCTTAATCATGTTGTATGTGGCAATAATGGTACAGAAATGAATCACTGAAGAGCTGTTAGCATAAACAGCATTATTAGTGATGAGCTGAACTTAATTTTTTCAACTATCATTTAAATTAGATTTATGAATCATTAAAGGTATTTCAAAGTTTGTTGCAAACTTGCCCCATTAGGCACTGATGAGTTCCTATTAGACGCTTCCATCTCACTGTTTCCAGGCAATCACTGAAATTTTAATTTACTTGAAATTCTAAAATGCAGAGGTATTTGCTTTGACATGTTTAATCACTTTTCCATTTTAAGGCTAAAGATGAGAAATCACTAGGGAAAGAGAGACTCCTCACTATTAGTGCAAAGAAATGAAAGATTTGCAAATGTAATTCCACATAATTAGATTGCCATACAGTGGAGGTGGTTTCATCAATTCTTTAGACTAAGGGAGGCATATGTACTGTAATTGTCATTATTGACCTCATGGGAAATTATTAAAGCACTTTAAAATATTAACATAGTGTCTCACTTTTTGCTACCAATTGAACATTGATAATGAAAACACCTATAAGAAATATAGAAAGCTTAATTGACATTTGACAAGTATCATGCCTTTTCTGATAATTTAAACACTTATTGATCTGAACAAAATAAAAGTATATGGAACTCTTACTTAATGCCCATTCAACCCTATATGCATGCATGTTATGCGTGTATATATAGAGATGCCTGGTTCAGAGCTGGGCTCTTAGAAACAAGAAGAGGCCAGGGGTATGGAATATACATCAAAAGACTATGTGCATACCAAATATAATGATAATGATTTAACAACAACAACAGCACAGAAATACACAGAACACAATTTGAGTAATTTAAGCCTTAAGGAGGAAATGATTCGAGGACCGAGCATTTGAGGAAGCGTTGCAGCCAGGTGAGTGGGAAGGCACACATGGCAGAGGCTCTGTGGAGGACAGTGACTGTGGAGTGCAGGCCTCCCGCCTGCCTGTCTGTTTGTTTATTACCAGCCTATCCTCTTCCTTTGCAGAATCTGCTTCCTCCTCAGCCTCTCTTATACCATATTCGTATCAAAATTGGGTCTCAGGGAAGATGCAAACTCTTTCAGAAATATTTGCATTTTAACAGAGGTCAACCCCCCTGCTCATCACTGTGGAATGAGATCCTCTCAGGCGCTGACGTCTCCTGTGGCAGCCATTCTAGGCGACACTGCCTGAGCTGCAGTTGAAGTGCAGCCCGAGCAGGACACCTGGAATTCATGCTTGGAGACAGACACCTTGAGAGCTAGGCATGCTTATGACACCCCATCTCTACCCTTCTTTTCCAAGGTGGGTAGAGATGAAGGCAAAACAAAACAAACCAGAGCTCCCTAAAGCTAAGCCAAGGTACAATTTACAGAGCTTTACCTGTGATTTCCATGCTGGACACAGGGTTCTGTGTTATCAATGGTGACATGCTGTTTGACTATGCAGGTGTGAGAATAACGATATAGTCACTTCCAGAGAAAGTTCCAATTCCTTCAGTTTTTTTCTTCCTTCCTTCCTTCCTTCCTTCCTTCCTTCCTTCCTTCCTTCCTTCCTTCCTTCGTTCCTTCCTTCCTTCCCTGTTCCTTCCTTCTTTATTATTTTTCTTTCTTTGTTAGAAATACAGACTGCCACAAATGCAGCACCACATAATTGGATGTGTTCAGAATCATGAAGTTTAATTATATATGTATATACATATATATATACATATATATATGTATGCATGTATATGTATTGCTTTGTTCTAACATGACAGAAGGGGGAGAGGTCACTGCAAAGCCTACTTATGAGGACTCTGCCTTTCCAATAATTATCTCCCTATCTCCAAGCTATCTGGTCTTGTTATAGCTATTCTCTTTTAAAATCAAAATCATTTAATCCAAGGCTTTACCCACCCTGGTGCATAGAAACATCTACCAATCAAGAATGCCATAGAAGTCACGAGATACAGTATTCAAGTCTGTGTACTCAGAACATTTCCTTCCTGGTAGAATCAGCCTTCTCTGGTGAAATTCGCCTTCTTTTGCATGCCTCTTTCCACAGAAGAGCAGTTCTTAATCTTTTTTTCTTCCACACTTTGGGCATTCAGACAATCAAGAAACTGGCTTCAAAATATAGCTAGAGATTGATTAATTCTCTGTATTACAACTCTTCTACAACAGACTCATAATCCTTTCTCACTGGCATCTAATGATTTTCTCCATTTCTGTACTTGGATCTTAAAATCAGCCTTTTAACACAGTAGCCAGAATGACCTTTATTCCATATCAGTGGACTAGGGAAGATGGATAGGGAAGGAAGAGGGAAAGAGGGTGAGACCGGGAGGAAATGAGGGAGGGGGCTACAACTAAGATACAAAGTAAATAAATTGTAAATAATAATAACAATAAAAAGAAAAATGAAAAATGTGAAGCATGTAGTCACTCTCTGCTTAAAGGCTTTCAGTGGCTTCCTATGTCACTCAGAGTCACACACAGTCTTTGTGAGGTTTTGTCTCACATGTGCTGCTTCCCCATGATTCCTCCTCTCTTCTTTTATTGCTCAAGCAATTCCCAATTTCTGTGCTTTAAACACTCAAGGCATGTGCCTGTCTTTGTTTCTTGGCGTTGATGTTTTGTTTAGTTTTGTTTTTAAGATTTATTTATTTATTTTATGTCTATGAGTACTCGTTCTGAATATACACCTACATGCCAGAAGAGGGCAACAGATCCCAGTATAGATGGTTGTAAACCACCATGTGGTTGCTGGGAATTTTATTCAGGATCTCTATTTGCTCCTAACCACTGAGGGATCTACCCAGCCCTGGCTTTGATGTTTTCTTTGCCTGCAATTTTTTTTTCCTGAAACATTGACTCAACTAAGTCCTTAATTTATCTCCATGTTTATTGCCTTTATTAAAAGGTCAATACTGATATCTTTTACATTGTGATGTGCTCCCTCATTAATATTCCAAATCATTTATTGTTTCCTTCATTTGTTCTAATACTTCTTACTTGTTTTTTGTTCTTTGGGTTTCGTTTGTTTGGTTGGTATTTTAGGTTTTATTTGTTTGTTTTGTTTATTGAGACAAGGTTTCTCTGTGTACCCTTGGCTGTCCTGAGCTTGCTTTGTACACCAGGCTGGCCTTGAACTCACAGAGATCTGGCTGCATTTTCCTCCCTGTGTGCTGAGATTAAAGACATATGCCATCACGCCTGGCTACTTCTTAGTTATTAGACTTTCCAGATATTCTGTGCAATTTATATATACATGTTAATTATAAGCTATTGCTTATCTTATATCAAAATTAAAAATTCATAGATCAGAGGAGTTTTGCTGGCATATCAAGTTCACTAAAAATGTAATCCTTACATTCTGGAATGAATAGTTTGTTTCCCACTTATTCACATGTTAGAGCCTTGGTTCTCAGTGTGGCAACGTTGAAAGATTGCATGGGACTTTAAGAGGCAAGGGGCATTTAGAAGGTGGTTCAGTCATTCAGGGAATGCTTGCAGAAGGCCTCAATATAGTTTCCACGGTGCCCTGGTTAATTCTTGTGAGAGCAAGCCTTGTGTAAAGCAAGCCTGCCCTTCCCCATCTCTCTTGCTTACTGCCTCGTCATGTGTTTTCTGTCTCCACATGAAATATCCTAAGATGCCACCTAACGTCAGGATCTCACCTGAGGTTGAACAAATGAAGCTACTCAGTCACGGACCTTCAACCTCAGAAACTGTGAACTAGATAAATACCTCTACCTATAAAGTACCTACTAATTTCCAGTATTTTATTATAGCAAAAGAAAATAGAGTCACACCCTTAGCAAAGAGTAAAAGGTCATTAAATATTGTAGAAATGTCTGCAACTACTCAGACTCCCTGAGGAGTCTCTTTCTCTCAGCTTTATACTATTCAACAGAGAAAAGCCCTGCATCCTCATGTTCTTCATAGTCCTGCATTCTAAAATTATATCTTCCATTACCTAGCTGAATTATAATGCACTTTAAAGCGCTACTTAAATCACATGTCTGATGAAATCTTGCTGGTACAAAATTTGATTTGTAAGGTTTAGTTTGATTCTAAATTTTATAACCTTAAAAATAATTTAAGTTAAATGTTCATGTATCTATTGGTCTAGTGATCAAACATTATAAGCCTGATATTTTATTCTTAAACACTAATATTTTCTAGACTCATATGAGTTCAATATTCATTTACTTAATTATGCCCTCTGTTTTCTTGTAGCATTCTTGGGGTATTAATTAAGTCCTTTTTATCTTTATGTTATCAAGATCTGTTACATAATATAATTATAATAATAGGACAGTATAATATTTTCAAGAGCCAGAAATCCTTATAATTCTTTCATGCTTCCTCTTGATATTTAGCTCAAGAGCCAGATACTGGTAGCAACATCATCATGACATTTACCATGAAAAACTTGGCATGGCCATAGGGAGAGAAAGAGGAAGGGAGGAAGGGGAAGAGAAGAAATAAGAGAGATTTGAACATATGTATTAAAGATCCATATAACCACAACCTGTTATGATACATCTTTTAATGTCTCAATATATTTGAGTTATTTAGACAAGTGTGGTATAGGAACAAACTCAGTGAATTCAGTGTATTTTTGTCATAAAATTTCTGAATATGACTAGATCAATAATAGCAAAGCTCCTCAGGCAAGGTCTGTCTCCTGCATACATGCCATCTTTGCCACAAACCCTTTGTTTTGAATACTGAGTATATCCATATTGTCATTAATCATTACATTCAAGGTACACTTTGGGGACCATAGGATGTTAAATTTCTGATCATTTTGATTCCAACCAGCAGAACACATCAGTGGAAAGGATGCCTAAAGTGCATCCAACATTCAGAATTAACAAGAAAGCATTCCCAAAGATAGTTTTGGTCCTCATTTAGAACATGAAAGCCAAAGATGGGCCCAGATGCTCTACCAAGCTCCAGGCTCTGAGAGCAACTGTTCATCTGAGCTGAAGACATATTGGACTAGTACATTTAAAAAAAATCCCTGAAATGAACCATCATATTTGGATCAGCAAACAGGACAGCCTGCCAAATCCATGCTGAAATGAAAGTTATGTTTTATGTGTTCATGGCTTTTTGTTTTGTTTTGTTTTTACCCTTTAGAAAAAGCTTTTCACAAAATTGTTGGCAAAGAAACAAAATACATTATGTTTACCCAGGTGAAAGCAGAGTAAAGGATGGAAATACTAAACTTAGTAAACTAGACTTTTGCCTGAAATTCTCAGACAATATATAAATATTTGAATTGTCAGCTGTAAGTAAAGTGATTCAAGGGACTTCTTGGTGCAGGAGGCATAGTTTATATTTAGTACTATTAGGCCATTTATAGTTTACCAGCTTGGGCTGGTAGTAGATGGGACTCTACTATGTTTTCTCTCTCTCTCTCTCTCTTTCTTGACAAGGTTCCCCTGTGTAGCCTTGACTGTCCTGGACTTGTTT
This sequence comes from Pachyuromys duprasi, assembly GCA_028658305.1. NCBI lineage: Eukaryota > Metazoa > Chordata > Mammalia > Rodentia > Muridae > Pachyuromys > Pachyuromys duprasi. Next base: position 1,374,858 of record CM053763.1, read on the forward strand.
TGCAGACCAGGCTGACCTCGAACTCACAGAGATCTGACTGCTTCTGCCTCTGAGAGTGCTGTGATTACAGGCCTGGGTCACCACTCTTGACTCTATTATCATGTTTTAATATATTCATTTCTTTCCCTTTTTTCTATGCATGACCTTCCACTCACACTATCCACATACAAACCATCCTTCTCATGCCCTTGCATTTAGCTCAGTGCTTGGCATCTTAGCATTCTATTTACTTTCCAAAAAATTGTAACTCTTGCTTGGTTTTCACAGGGGAAGTGAGCCGCATTCATTTCCATACCACATCAGCCACTACAGAGCCTGGGGAATTTGCATGACCTTTCAGAGTTTCAGTTTTCCATTTATAAAAGGATAGCCATAAACATTTCATTTCAGTATTTGTTGGACAAGACAGCTAGCCCCCTATTCTCATATATTGCCTTCATTAGACATGAGGCCTGTCCTTTCTGTGTATATATATATATAAAATGTTGAAAATTGTAGGTAAATATACTCATCCAGTTTTCAAGTACGGTTAGCCTAGGTTTTCTTTAGACAGTGAAACGGTCAAGGTAAAGTTAGGAACTTGTAGATTCTCATTTTTCCTTCATACTTACCACAGATGCTCCACTTCCAAACCAAGTCCTGAAGCTCCTCAATCTACCCCATAGCTGCTCTTCCATCTCTCTTATGTCAGTGGCGCTGCTATTTGTTTGGTGAGTTTTGCTGAGATTCAACACAAGCACAATAGGAGCTGGGGAAGGAGCTCTGGCCACAGAGGGTTTGTCAAGCAAGGATGAGGACTAAACTCTAGAGCCCTATCGTCTATGGAAAATCCAACCATGGCTACACGTGTCTATAATCAGAGTACTGGGGAAGCAGAGGTGGGTAGGTTCCCCAAAGTTCAAAACGTAGTCAGCTTAGTTAATTGTTTAAGCCCCAAGTTCAGTGACAGATCTTGTTTCAAAAAATAAGGTGCAGAATAATAGAGAAAGAAACCCAGTATTGACTTCTGGCCTCAGCATGCACAGAAACAGGTACACATAAGGATCATGGACATTTTCTCTCTCTCTCTCTCCCTCGCTCTCTCTCACACACACAACCAAAAGACAAAACCAACCGAAATGAAATTACAGATCAGTAAACGGGAAGCAAAGCTGCTGGGAGGGAGGATGGCCTCTGTGAAAGAAGGCCCTAGAGAGCAATGAGGAGGGAAGAAGAGCTGTAGGTTAGTGAAGAAATGTGGCAATCCCGATCACCTCTCCATACAGAGGAGGCCACTCTATTACGGGACATGGGGCTTCCTCCAGGTTTCTCTTCTTTGCATACTCAGTAGTCTCACCTTTGCCTCCTCCTAAGAGCTCTGAGGAATGTAGCTCTTTTGGGATATGAAACTGTATGTTTCTGTCACTGTTGCTTTTGATTTAGTTTTTAGAGTATAATTTTATTATAGTGCATTAAGTTTTCTAAACACCTGTATCTGATATTTAAAATGAAATATTAATAAAGTAATAGTGAAGCAATATCTAAAAGAGGTCAGAGACTTTGGAAAGTAGAGCCCAGCTTCTGGAGAAAACCTACTGCTCTTACTTTAGAGTAAGGCAGAGGAGAGTGTGTTAGCTTGGGGAAGAATCCTGATAGATCACTTCTGAGACTGCAAAAAAAAAAAATCCACAAAATTTGTTCATTGTTTTGAGCTAAAAAAAAATTCCATAAGGAAGACTCAAATGGAAAACAAAAAGTTGTGGATGTGCCTGTGTGTGTGTATGAAGACCGCATAAATGTTTTATCATCAAAGCAAGTAGTAATAAGTTGGGAAAGAAGAAAAGCTAAGGTTAGGATAAAACAACAAATAGGTAAGGGCATTAAAAGCTGTCAGTGGACCTACAGTGACCTCAGAGATCAGCCTTGTTAAACTAATAATTTGTCAGTTGTTGTAGGAGAATATGGAGATATTGGGAGGGTCGCCAGTACCCTTCTCTGCAGTGTGCTTAGCTTTGGTCATGTGATGGGACATTCCCTCAGGCCAAGTGCTCGACCCTCCACAAGTGATACCTGGCACAAAGGAAAACTGCAGGGAAAAGAGAGGAAAGATTTGACCATCTTGGTGTGGGATATTTGACCTCCATCTTAGCATTTATCAGTATCATAGCTCCTAGTACTGACTAGCATGAGTATCTCCAGATGTCAGCAAGTACACTGAGAGGTTCACAAGCACACATAGCTGAGAAACATTGTTTTAACAGACTAGAGCTTCATGATTTCACCTCCTCAAGTCTTTGTGCTACTTGTCACAGTCTAATTGAGAGTAAGAATGGAGAAATATAAATTTGTTATATTTTGTGCCATAATAACAATGTTTCAATGTTTGATAAGAGGTGATAAAAGAAACCCAGTGATTTCTACAAGCTCTGGGTGAGCTATAATTCTGACTTGTTTAATATCATATTGTCTTACTGACTCAGTCTTCTCTACTCTAAGTCATTCAAACATGACAAATTGAGACATTATAACGTTCAATTAAAAGTAGAGTTGATAGGTTTTTTTAATGGCTCATTTCTTTAAAATGAGGGGTTTGTTTTTTTAAGTATGCTCAGAGACCCCACACATTTACATTGTGCCCATGAGACATAGAACATTTCTGGGAAGTCACTGGCTCAAAAGCTCATATTCTTCAGGCATTGCAACAGTGACAACATTGGCTGTCATATTGTAATATATTGCATGATGCATTACAAAACACTTCCATGTGGTGGAACAGTAGACAGAACACCCTTTTTCTTCTGTGTTTCCTAAGGGAAGTATTTCTTATAGAGACTAGGAAGCTATGTTTTACCTTCATCAAGTAGTTTATGAACAAAGCATCTTCTGTTTATTCTGCATAAAATAAGATCAAGTACCTTTTGGTGTGGAAAAGCTTGAAAGCGTACCTGAAAGTGGATCCACAGATATAAAACAGATTTGAATGGTCCTTTTCTAACATTACATTGTAAAGACATTGCAGGGAAATGCTCGAGAATTTATTACCTCTTCCTAGATCCCATGGCTGAAAAAGGGTGTCAGAAATACAGTCAGAATATGCTATGTGTCTCATGGGCATCTAGGATAAATGTGCTGGGGTCTGGAAGAATGGAGAATTCGATAGTTACTCCCTGAGTACACATAACGTGCTACTATAAGGTTACTTTGAAATGTGTTTTATTGTAGCATTACCTAAACAATAATGTTATGGCCTGGAGTTACCAAATAAAGACAGTCATAGACAATATCATTTGATCATCTGGCAGTAACATCCCTCTTGACGAGGTTCTCGCAAGGCTCAGTGCTCATTCTAACCAACTGTACAACTGACTAGAAATCCAAAGACTCTTGAAAGGGAGGAAAAAACAAACAAACCTGATTTCCTTATTTGTTTACAAGTGTTATCATATCAGCACATCCCAGAATGTAAGAAAGAGAATAAATCTAAATTAATTTTATTCATGAACATTTTTTGTGTGATCTGTGTGAAAAAAAAGAAATTGCAAGAGGAAGAATACTAATTTTAGGATATCCATTCAAGTTATGCTCCTGAGAGTATTTGTTGGCAAATGTATACATGCCTTTATTTTATTTATAAAACAGTGTGACCAATACAGCTCTAGGCTTTAATGTCTTGGGGAAAAATATATTACCAACAAAACGTTCTTCTTTCTACATAAGTCTCAAATCAGAATTCAGGTCCTCATCCATTCCACAATTAAACAATCATTTCCCTCCAGAACCTAGTTTATTATTTTCACAAATACTTTTCCCATGATTTGATAATGATAATGGCTTGTGAAGTTACACTTTACAGCAAGTCGACATTATTGCATTAAAATAGCAAATCAGCAGGATATTTAGAAGCAGGCTGTGTGGAAGACACAACACTGTGCTTAGAACTGGATAGGCAAAAGATGCACAGTCTTTTAGGTGATGGAGACTAGCCAAATAGCTCCCACAATGGAATAGATTCAGCAAGTGAAAATATGAGCAAATAAACATTTTAGAAGTATCAGTATTAGACAAAGTTCAGGCTTTCCTGAAGGAGACAGAGATTTGGGAAATCATGGAAGACTGTTGAAGGATAACATCATAGGACAGAAACACTCATTTCGGAATCTTAGTTATGTGAAAGAAGAAGGATGATCTTCCCTAGAGAACAAAAGAGGAAAGAACAAAAGTGAAGACTGAAGCTATTCAAGTGAAAATCAGCATAAAGCAAAGATTAAAGTACGGATTATCTGTTATCTGATGGATATAGTCAGAGCAGTATCAATGAGTGGACATGGGAATGGAGAAGTTTATAATTTACAGTAGAACAATGAAAAATGATTATTCAAGAGATAAAATGCTCCCTGGGGTTTAGAAATAAGCATGACAACAAAAAACTGGACTTTAAAACACGACCAGGAGTTTCTAAGATGCCATAGAGAGGGAGGATTTTCTGAAAGATGATGAAGAGGAAACAACACATAACACAATATAGGAGAAGACAAAAGCCAAGTAGAGAGATAGCCCAGCAGCTCAGAGTGCCTGCTGATCTTGTTAACAATTCAAATTGGGTTTTCTGTATATATACATCCTGTGGCTTACAGCCACTTCACCCATAGCTCATAGGAACCCAACACTCTCTTCTGGCCTTGGTGGGTACATTGACTCATATATGCACACAAAGAGAAACATACAATAACAAAAACACAATGATTGTAAGGCCAAGTAATCTGGATGGACTCAAATTGTACATTCTCTTGTAAATCAAGCTGAAAAAAAAACTTTTTAGTGATGAAGAGTTGTAAAAAAGTATTTTCCTTGAATTTTGAATATACAAACTGGAATCATGTAGGAGAAGGATTAGAATGATGACTGGGGTGGTTTGAGGGTATTTTCTGAGAGTCACAGTGAGACACAATAAGGTTGTCCTTGCTTTTGGATGGTCTATTCAACAGTCTTCAGATGTCACAGACAATTGTACCTAATCCTGGGTAAGTGTCAACTAATATGTTGAGTAGGTGTGAGAGCCAGAAGCACACAGCAATAAGAAATAATGATGCACATTCTCTGAATCTATGACTCTGCAATAGCTGGAGAGACCAGGCAGGTGTCTCTGTGCCTACTTCTTCCTTGGTAACTTGATATGTCTTTCTCCTGTAGCATCATTGAGAGACTTAAGTGACTTAGTGATGTTTGCAGTTTGTCTTTATTTAAATACTTCCTGCATAGAGGAAGAACTCAATCAGTACAATGCTTACAACTACATGTCATATGAAATAGTCCAATGAATGAAAAACCAATCACTCTTTCAGTATAAGTAAGCTGGCCGTGGTTATCCTTTCAAGCAATAAATTTCTGAATTAGGGAACATGATAGATAGGTGAGTTACTTCAAAATACTTTGGTAATTGTTAAATCATTACAGATGCTATGCAAAGAAGGATGGCAAAGTAGATTTATTTCTCACAGCTTTGAATTTGAGTAATTAGAAGAGTGATTTTACCATTGATACCAGTGAGTTACAAAGATTTCTCAATAGTAAATGACGTATAGTTTATTGGAGCTTTAAGTTGGATAATTAATATAAGGGACAGTGATAGGCAAAGTATAATCTTTCAAGAGATTTATCCATTAACATAGACTTTATCGTTGTCTTCACCAAAGCAGACACATCTGAATAGACTAAGAGCCTCATTTCCTCCACCATTTTACTGTATCAGAAGAGAGATGATTCAGCATGGTAAGCTGAATGGAGTCAGATGAAAGCAGCAAATAGACTCTCAAGATAACCCTTTTTTAACTTGATTGTTCACATTCAGTTTCAGGTGAGCTAGGCATCTTTCAATGTTTCTGGTTATGCAGCATTTAAACAGTGTAAGTGTAAGGGATTCCTGCTGCTGAAATCTGGGAAACCTAGTTCACCTCTCCCTGATAAACAATATGTTGTGAATGCTTAGCGTTATGTATACTAATAAGTGGGAGGAATCTGGTGACAGACAGAACAGGAAAAAGCAAGGTATTGCCTGGAGCAACACATAAAGAGTTGACAAAGTATTTCAGAGTTTGAGAAGGTAAATTTCATGCTAAAAGAGATCACCGATATTAATGGTCAATAGGATTTTACTCTTCAGGCTTAAATCAGTAACACAAGGGTTAAAAATATAATGACAGGACTGCTTTGCAAGGGAGACTTACTGGGGACTTGGGGGTCTGTGGTGCTCCAGTGTTCAGATAAGGGAATTTCAGAAGAGTCTTTATCTAAGGTTAACAAGATCCAGCCTCTATCAGAGGCATTTCATGTAATATGCAGTTTCAGAACGGATCCCAGAGAGACTAAGAGTGCTAAAAAATAGCCCTGAAGAGCTTATATTGATATAAAAAAGTAGATGTAAGATGCAGGTTATCAGCATCTTTCAGGAAATGTCAGATGCTAATAAGTGCTAAAGCAGTGATAGGAGCTGAATTTTAATTGAATCATGGGGAAATAGCAGGCGGAGATGGGAAAGAAGAATCAGAAACAACCTAGAGGTTTAGCCACCAGAAAAGGGCTCCACATTTTGGCTAGAAAGACTTTAAGGGAAAGATATCAGGATGACAACACTCATGAAATTGAATGGCAGTTCAAGGTAGAACCAGATCCATATCCAGTTTCTGCCATTGTACTTGCCAAAGTAGCTATCTTCTAAGCTATTGTGTGGCTCCCTCCTCCAACATTTCCCCCTAAATTATTGTAATTGTTTTAATAAACAAAGGAAGAAGACTGGGGCATGGCTAAGTACCATCTGGGAGATCATTGTTTCAAGGATTTGCATCAATTTATAAGTTCCCAGTCTTTTCACCAGATCAGCAGGAAACCTTCACTCCAACTAGGCCCATTTTCACAACTGAATGCCAAAGAGCATTTACACAAAGAACTTTACATAAAGGCAGGGGATTCCAAATGCTTGTATCACAGGTTCAGAATATCCTGGTTTAGACAGCACCCTTGCAGCATTCGTTATCTTGAGGTTAATGAGGAGACTCAAGCATGGGGAAAGGAAAGTTTGTGCCTAAAGAACCTTCTAGGTTTTGTCAGGCATAGAAATCAATAACTCCAGATGGTATCACACCTCACCATTATCATCTATCTTGAAGTGACTCAAGGGGAGAAACGCCTACACTTGACAAAGATGTCTTTTGTTTTCTTAAGATTTGTATTGCTTGAGTTCATGATTGTTAATTTCATTTGGAAAGAAAATCAGCTTTTAAAGTTTAAAAGAATTTTATTAATTGAGAATTTCATAGATTATATTTCGCTCATAGTCACTCACGTGTCTGACTCCTAAATTTACTCCTTATTCCGAATTCACCTCACTCTTTGATCTAATTTCTTTTTTTTTTTCATCTTTTAATTTTTATTGATTCTTTGGGTTTCAGGATACATTTGGCCTCAAGAGGTATGATATTCTCTACAATAGCAAACTTACATGTTTAATAATTGTCTGG
>CM053763.1:1382850-1442979 GCA_028658305.1 Pachyuromys duprasi
CTGACTGAGTTTTTGCTGGCAGAAGCGTTTGGCCCGCGCCCCCGCAGTGTGCGGACTGGTCAGAATGGTACCCCACTCCACTCAGTCTGTGGTGGTTCCCACGATTGGTTCGCTCCCGCCGCACACCCGTGGGTTGGTGCAGAACTTGGGATCCTCCCAGATCCTCCGGTGGACTCACACCCTGACTGAGTTTTTGCTGCTGGCGGACTCACACACTGACTGAGTTTTTGCTGGCAGAAGAGTTCGGCCCGCGCCCCTGCAGTGTGTGGACTGGTCAAAATGGTCCCCCTATCCACTCAGCCTGTGGTGGTTCCCACGATCTGTTAGCGCCTGCCGCACACCCGTGGGTTGGTGCAGGACTCGGGATCCTCCGAGATCCACCAGCGGACTCACACTGACTGAGATTTTGCTGGCTGGGCGTTCGGCTTGCGCCCTGGCAATGTGTGGACTGGTCAAATTGGTCCCCCAATCCACTCAGTCTGGTGTGGTTCTGATGATCGGACCGAACCCGCAGCACACCCGTGGGTCGAAGCAGAACCCGGGTGCAGTGTGTGCTCGTAGGGCGCAGTTCAGTGAAAACGGCACCTGGTTCCTCCTGAGACTGCCCGGGAGACAGTCTACAATGGCGGGTGCAGGTGCCCAGCGCAGGCGCTCGTCCAGATCAGAGCTGTGCACCGCTGGTCACGGGGAAATTTCTCCAGGTAATAACTGGGTGTCCCTAGGGTTTTCCCACTTGATTTTCTCACTGTAGGAGTTCCGCTCACCTGGCACTCACAATGCTGGCGTTTTAGGTCCCAGAGTTCAGTCTCCTGGTTGCTGCTTTGTTTCTGCTCTCCTACTCCTCAGACACAGTGTTCTCTCCTGCAGCCATCTTGGATCCTAATTTCTTTTTAAACCCTTTGAGTCCAATTAGTTCTGCCTATATATTCTTGGATATGTGGGTCACTGAACTATGGTGGACCTTCCAAGTCCTAAACCCTTAAAAACTAGCTCTCCCTGTACTTATGGCTATCAATGACTAATAACAGTTTCTGTGCTGGTCAACTCAACAGCCCACAACTGGCCAAGGGGCAGAGAAAGAGACCTTGGAGAGAAGTGCATAGTCCCAGGTGGGAAAATCTATATTATGCCCCTCTCTCTTCTCAGTGATCAGGGATCATTGCAGAAGGCATGGAAAGACTGTAAAAGCCATAGGTAGAATGATTACAGCAAAGCAGTGATTAACAGATAGAACAGGGCAGTTGACCATAAAAGTTCAGAGGTTCTAGGCTATATCCAGGAATGGTACGTGGTTGGGCAGCGCAGTATCTAAGTGGGTTCCCTAGTAAGGGGATCAGACACTGTCTCTAACCTAAACTCAGTGGCTAGCTCTTTGACTGCCTTCTCTGGATGGGGGAGTAGCTTTGCCAAGGCACAGAGGAGGACAATGCAGCTAGTTCAGATGAGACCCAATAAGCTAGGGTCAGGTGGAAGGGGAGGAGGACCTCCCCTATCCATGGACTTGGAGAGGGGCATAGGAGGAGATAAGGGAAGGAGGATGAGATGGAGGGAACATAGGATTAGCATCTGGGATACAAAGTGAATTAACTGTAATTAATATAAAAATAAAAATTGAATTAAAAAAAGTTCACAGCTGTTGTTGCATCATAGACAAGACCTGTGCAAACTCAAGCGAGACAAAATCACAGCTCCGGGTTTTAAGGAAGGTAAAAAAAAATAGAAAGAAAGAAAGAAAGAAAGAAAGAAAGAAAGAAAGAAAGAAAGAAAGAAATGGTCTCAGAAAATTTAATTTTCTTTGATGCTTTCTTCCATTCTCATTTTCTTATTTGGAAAGATCTTTAGCTACATGCCTATATATACTTAACTTCCAAGTTTTTGGACTATACTTTTACTGATATTCAGTCATTTTTATCCTCCTCATTTTACTAAGGATGTAGTATTTGTTTCACTTTGTTGGTTATTTTCAGACTAAATTGAACCTTTTAAAACATGACCTAGTTAAAATCAGCAGCCCCACTTGACCCCCATTTCACCTTTGGAGCCTATTCATATTTTTATTCTCTTTGCATTTTAAAAACTTATCATAAATGCAATTGTGTTTTATTTACCCCCACTAAAGAAAGGAAAATAAGTATTTTACAAATCCTGTAGAAATTAGAATGGGTAGGGCAACGTAGGGTGTTATTATAAACTGAATAATCCCTTTCCTTTGTAAAGAATAAGTCAATGGATAACATCACAAAACTACCCCAGGCTTTCCCCCCTTTTTTTCTCATCTTTGGATATAATTGCATCTATTGTGAAAAGCATACCAGCATGCAATGAAGTATAATTAAAAGTAGATTTTTACTCAGCCAGTGTGATGACAGCACAGGCACAGTGGGAGTCCAGACATAATAGAAAGTCAGTTGAGTGAAGCTCGCTGGGAGCTAGAGACCATTTGCTCAGACTCTTTCTACTTGGTATCATGTGGCTCTCACAGAAAGTCTATTTGTGAATTGGGATAATAAAATCATAAAACTGTATTATAGACATTTCCAGAGGCATTTGCATTCATATCTATAGCTCTACATATACATCCATGCTGTATTATGGACATTTCCAGAGGCATTTGCATCCATATCTATAGCTCTACATATACACCCATGCTGCTAATTACAGCACGGTGCTCCGTTCATCAGCCATCACCTGAATCTCTAGCTAATGCTGGTCTCAAAATTTGATGCTTCTGACTGTTATTACAAGCATTTGCCGTCATTCTTGGCTTTAGGAGTCATCTTTAAAAACTATCTAGTATATCTGGTTTAGAGTCTAATTATGAAGCAAAGTAGGAGTTACTAATTTACCATTCACTTTGATATAAAGTGCTCTCATGTAACTCATTTGAAATATATGAAATACTTATTAGTTCTACATTTAAAATTTATTATAATTTTTAAATATTCAATTAAATTATAATTACATTATGTCCCATTTCCTTTTCCTTCCTCCAACTCTCCCAATACCTTCTCAGATTCATGGTTTTTGCCTGTATCTCCCACACACATAAATATGTAAGCACACCCTGCTGAGTCCGTTTAGTGTTGCTTGCATCTACATGACTTTAGGACTGACATCTTGGTATTAGATAACCTATTAGGGAGTTCATCCCCCAGAAAGACTAATTCTTCTCCTGTATTACTTTTAAATCAGTTTGTATTTACTTTTGCTTGTACATATGTGCACATATATGCAGATAATTGCCATAACATGCACATGAAGATCAAAGAATAAAGTATAGGATTCAGTTCTTTTCCTCAACCTTGTGGCTCCTGCGGTTTCCAGTATATGCAGCGGTGCCTCTTGCTCTGAGCCACCTCACTGGCTCTGTTACCTTCATATTTTAGCTGCTAAAATTTTATTAGGGAATGATGAAGCTTAAAATCATAAAACTGAAAATCTTTTGACAGTAAAAATTAAACAGAAAGACTTTTCTAAAAAGGCACCTGAACATTAGAAACTAAACATTAATGTATAAAGAAAAGCTGATGGGTTGGTCAGCTTTCCAAACAGTTCATAGAAATTAAGCGAAGGATGTTTTGCTGCTTGATGGTGCCATTATTGGTCCACAGCAAATGCATCTGCTCAGATTGATTAGGGACTTGTCAGCACTCCCCAGCCTCTCCCAGTCACACACCAAACAAATAAACCATTTATTCTGTCTACAATGCACCCAGATGGAACTCAAAGATTTCAAAAAAAAAATTGCTAAAAAAGACAAATAAATGAAATGGCACCACAAAAGATGAGATACAAACAAAGGTGATTTTTTTCAGAATTCAGATTTCCGAAGAAGTTTAGATTCTGAAGTATCATTCTGTAAATAAAGCAAAATTGACGCAAGAAAAACAGAATCTTGCATAGTGGGGCTGAAACAGACAGCTAGCTTAGAGCACAAAATATGCAGAGAGACTTTTCTTAAAGGCTTTACTTATGCACAAGAATTGATTTTTATTTTTTGCTAATATATTAAGAGATGTCATTAAGAAAAATCAAATTTACTTTATACACATGTTCTATCAAATAATATTTTATGAGTTTGTGAATATAGGAAACCATAGCTTATTATAATAAGAATTTGTTTGCCTTTGGTTTCATAAAATTGAGCTATTTTTATAGGAGAATTTCATTTTAAATTTTTTAATTTTTGTATAATTTATGTATTATATATCCTTATTGAAGCCCTGTGCCTCAAATCATCCCACGCCCACCCTCCCTACCTCTTTCCCCATTTGAAATTTTAAAAAAATATTTCAGATAGTTGGTAAGTCTAAAAGACTGTATGTTAATAATTTTATTTTACTTCATCTTTGTTATGTATATAATGTTTTAGTACTATGCCCCGAAGATACATCTGACTTTCCAAAATAAAAAAAAAATGGAGTAAATTACTGTAAGGATTTCAAGGTTTTAAATATTTGAACTCTTCAAATTATGTGACAGTGACAGATGTATAGGTCTGTGTTGGCAAATGTACAGTAAGGGAATGAATTCATTGTAGTGGGTGATGTCAGTTATTCTAATGAGAAAAAGAAAAGAAATATCAAAAATAATCATAGCACATTTAAAATATCAAAACTGATTTTCATTTCATGAAACTTTGCGTCAATAGCTATTGCATGTGACCAAAGGTGCTTTCTTACTGTGCTTTGACCCAAATCATTTGAAACACACAAATCATTCAGTCCATCTAACCTAGAGCTTAAACATGAAGGACAAATTAAAAGATTCCCTATAGAGAACACATGTTTCCCCATAGGCCATTTTTTAAAAGCAGATTGTCTCCCAACTCTTACTATTGCACAAATATGCACCCATATGTCAATGAATAAACTATGTTTACTTTCTAAAAGAAGATTGTGGACAGATTTTCTAAAATTGACTCTGTAGCTTAGAAAATATTTCCATGGAAAAGCAACCTTAACTTGCAAATTTGAGGTCAGTCAAAGTTTGCTTAAATTTACATATTGAATGTTTTGCTCAGGATTACCTTCCATGAACATACGAGGAAAATGTGAGCCATATAGATTATCTATTCTCTCAGCTGTAAGATTTACTTTAGACTAATACTCAGGGAACATGATGTAAAAGGCAAGAAACGGGGGTTGAATCAATGGGTCACCTTCACACTGAACAGAGAATATATTAATGAAAACCAAAAAGAAGTTACAAACATTCAACAACAATGTGTAAGAAACTCTGAACTGACCTCTCGGTGCCCTGCCTTGTATGAGTCCAGCAAAATGTTATTGGCAGGTATTTTTCTCGTATAAGAAAAAAAGTTTGAACTCATGATCCTCCTGTGTCTGCCTCTTTCAGCAAATCCTACCGGTGTGAGCCACCACAACTGGCAAGTTATAAGTGGATATTAGACATAATTATATGACAAACATCCTAAAATATGTACACCTAAAGAAGCTAAGCAAGAATGAGGACCCTGGGTAAGATGCTCAATTCTCACTCAGAAAGGCAAATGGGATAGACATCAGAAGAAGGAGAAAACAGGGAACAGGACAGGAGCATACCACAAAGGGCCTCTGAAAGATTTCATCCAGCCAGGGTATTGAAGCAGATGCTGAGACTCCTTGACAAACTTTGGGCAGAGTGCGGGGAATCTTATGAAAGAAGAGGGAGATGAAAGACCTGCAAGGGACAAGAGTTCTGCAAGGAGAGCAACAGAACCAAAAAACTGGGCACAGGGGTCTTTTCTGAGACTGGTACTCCAGCCAAGGACCATCCATGGATATAACCTAGAACCCCTGCACAGATGTAGCCCATGGCAGCTCAGTGTCCAAGTGGGTACCCTAGTAAGGGGAACAGGGGCTGTCTCTGACATGAACTCATTGGACTGCTCTTTGATCACCTCTTTGTTGGGGGGCAGCCTTACCAGGCCACAGAGGAAGACAATGCAGCCAGTCCTGATGAGACCCAATAAACTAGGGTCAGATGGAAGGGGAGGAGGACCTCCCCTATCCGTGGACTTGGAGAGGGGCAGGGAGAAGATAAGGGTGGGAGGGTTGGGTTAGGAGGGGATGAGGGATGGAGCTACAGCTGGGATACAAAGTGAATAAATTGAAATAAATAAAAATAAGTAAAATAAAAAATTTGAAGCAAGATATTTTGAACATGAAGCACAATGCGCTGATATTCTTAGATTCTTAAGCTTGCAAGAGCAAATGAATATTATGTTTCTTAACTTAATATTTGGTTTCTTAAACCAAACAACAGTGTTTTAGGCTCTCTTATCAGTGTTATTGCAAATAGTCAGTGATTTGTATAATTAACTGAATTTGGTACGATGATGAAATTGTATTTTATAAAATAAGATTCAAAATTTTACATTTTAAAAGTATTTTCTTTTAGATTTTTTTTTATTTTGTTTTGTTTTTTCAAGACAGGGTTTCTCTGTGTAGCCTTGGCTATCCTGAACTCACTTCGTAGACCAGGCTGACTAGAACTCGCAGAGATCTACCTTCTTCTGCCTCTCCAAGTGCTGGTATTACAGGTGTGTGCCACTCTGCTTTCTTCTAGATTCTGAATGTGTGTTCACAAGTGTGTTCTAAGTATAAATTTGTATATGAGTGTTCATGTTCATCTATATGCACATTGAGGCCACTGGTCAATATCAAGTGTCTTCTTCGTCTTCTTCAATTATTCTCTATCTTATACTTTGAGACAATTTTTTTTCATGGCACCTGAAACTTGCCAATCTGGCCACAATGGTAGGCCGGCGAGCCCCAGGGATCTTAGCCCGTCTTCCCAGCACTATCATTAGATGCACAGCTATCATCAAACCTAGCTTTGACATGAGTACTTGGAATCTAAGCTCAGTTCTTCATGCTTTCATGGCAGGCATTGGTAAGCCTAACCTTTAGCTGGGATACAATGTGATTTTGATGGACATCTTTTTTTTTTTTTTTTACTGACATTCAGGATTCTAAAATGTGTATAGTCATAACATGGCCTTCAATTTAAATACATATATAGAGAAGTACATATTTGAAACATTTCTTTGAGATAAGAGTAAGATTGTAAAATGGTTCATTTAAGTTACACCTTTTTCTTTTCTTTCTTCCCTTTTCTTTCATTTTTCCCCATTCCTTTCCTTTTCTTCTTCTTCTTGTAAATCGGCAAATAGTCTGAAGTCCAATTTTGTATTTTTAAGAAAATCTGTTAAGGTGAATTAGCTGAATTTGCAAAAGCATCAGTTATTTATCTGTGGATGAATATTCATTTACACACTGTTGTACTCTCATTCCTTTGTTGAGTCTTTGCCTTTTAAAACTCCATAAGGTAGACAAGAACAACTTGGAGACCTACGTTAGACTAAATCAAAAGAACAAGCTTAGTAATCACTGTGTTGAAGATATTATCTCAATCACAATGATTCCATTACATGGAAACACATCAGCAAGTTGGTTTGCTTAGATAACACCAGAAGGGGGGACTGCATGCTAACACTTTTATGTGTTTAGCCATTAGAAAAGAGCATTTCATCCTAACAGTAGATTACTTTTTGACTGTATAAATCATTTATGTATATTTGTTTTCTCTTATTCTGGGCCTCTAGATATTTCTTGTTTACTTTGATTCTTCCCAGCTGAGCTTACCAGAGAAGAAAATGATAAAATTTGGTTGATTAATCATTTCAACTGAACTTGCAGGAAAAATTAGAAAATAATAATGTAAAATCAGAACACAGGCAGGAGTGCCTCAGCATTTCAATCATGCACATGCAGCCCTGCAGAGCAGCTCTCAGCAGCTCTTTGAACAGGTGAAGTCCATGGAGTTCGTCTTTCTGTTGCACGCACAGAGCTCACTCTAGGAGGAGACAGGTCTCCTTCAATGGAGCATCTGATGATTTGACAGCTAGGGTGAACAGTAAGTGCTGAACTTGAGCAACATTCCTGGAACATCAGTTCCAAATGAGGTTATGAAAGCTCAAGAAGGGAGAAGACTATGTATGGCTTCAGCCATGGAGGAGCTTGAAGCCTAGAGCAGAGATGAAGAAATGAGATGAACAAAGTAGTTCAGTGTGGAAAAAGGGTGTCAGGTGCCTGCACTCCGGTTACAGAATGATCATGTCCTATTCTTAAATTCAGAGTGAGTCACACACCTGGCTTATCTGTCATGACCTCCTTGCTTTGTAATTGGCACATCTGCACTAAGTGCTCAGTAAATGCTATTTTCCTCTCTCCAACCTATGTCAGAATTGCTTTTTGCAAATGAAACATCACTGCTTTTCTGCTCCCTGAATGCAACATGGCCAGATGCTTCATGCTCCTGCTGCCATCACAGAGCATATCCTCAGATTGTTAGCTAAAGCAAACCCTTCCATCTCTGTTGGTTTTGGTTGGTAGTTTGTTTACCACAGTGACATGTGACTGGTGCTCCCGGCTCAAGGACTAAATAGAAAAATTTGGTTAAAAAAAAAAGCTACTTATCACCATTCCACCTTGTACCTAGTTTTTCTTGATTCATAACATCCCACTTTGTAGTGTCATCTTTCCTAATACAGTATTACTCTAAAAACATGCCAGGACTCTTAAGTCTCAACTTATAGTCTGTCCTAAGCTTTCTTTTATGACATCATAACAATGGCCACTTAAAGCAGTGCTCAATGCAGCCAAGCCCTCTTTCTTTCGGCTGCCATATACCTTTTGCTATTCTGTTTTCTATTTACCTCTTGCTTACTTTGTCTTAACATTTGCCATATGTCTAGGAGTAACACTTTGGAGATTCGATTGAAGCACTTAACCATTCCTTTAAACTAATAATTAAATAAACATAATCTTATAACTAATAGTAAAAGCTATGTGGTCATAGATTCTAAATACTGTCATCTCACTACAAATATTATTTGATTTTACACGTAAAATATGCATATCAAGGAATACTAATTTCTCTAGTAAATATGATGGAGCATCTAGAACAGTAGTGCTCAATCTTCCTAATGCTGCGATCCTTCAATACATTTCTCCATGTTATGGAGAGCACCCCCCGCCAACAATAAAATTATTTCATTGCTAATTTATATCTGTAATTTTGCTACAGTTATAAATCTCAATGAAGAGATCTGATAGGTGAGACATAATGTGGGCCACTTGGATAGTGTGACCATAGAAACTGGCATGGAGCTAGAGTGAGGTCGAGATGTTGTCTCTCAAACGTTGTGGCTAGCTGGAGCAAGAACTGCGGCTCCTGTCCTGCGTCTGCATGCTCCAGTCTTGTGACATTCCCTTGTTCCACTCTCAGAGTTCTTGTGGTAGGCACATAGCCTAGCGCCTAGAATTCCTCTCCATGCAAATGCAGCATTCCTAGAACCTCACTTCCAGCCAATGATACTCACCCACCTGAAAACCTCTATGCACTTCCCCAAGCTTTATAGAAACCTCATATTTCCTCCATTAAAGAGAGCTGTATCCCTGGGAGAGCCGTGTCACTGAAAGGGTTGTAACACTAAAAGAGCTGTATTGGAGAAAGTCTTCTTCCTCCGGGCATTCAGCTCAGGACTTGGCTGCTGTCCACCTGCCCACCCTGCTATGCTTCATTCCTTCAAGTGTAGCACCTATATGCCTCATGCCTGGATGGTTGGATTCCCTGAAGAGAAGAAGCACACCTGGGCTCCAGAACCACACCCTGATGGCATCACAACCCCACAGACTGGAAACTGCTCATCTAGGAAGATTAGCAGATTCACATGCTATGGTTCAAAGCCAACCAACTTTCTTCCTTGTCCACACCTTATGCTGTCATCAGTTTTTCATTTCTCTTAAGCAGAACATAGTGTAGTTAAGGAAGAGTTTTAAATTTTCAAATCAAAGTGTCACTCTGAGCCTGTAGTACCAGTTGAAAAGAAAAGAAAAAAAATAAACAAAAGATAAGAAAAGAAAGCTGTCAGCCTCCACCTTGGGACTGTCAATAGCAGACTCAGAAGCAATGTCAAGCAGACTTCACCAACCTGAGGAGATGTCGATTTGGCTTGTCTTGGTCTGTGTGGTATTTATGTGGACACCCACTTTGCTTTCCACAAGGTCAATCTCCACATTCCCCAAGTTGTCTGCAAAGTGACTGAAGAGCAGGAGACCACTGGGGTTCCAAGTCCTGAACTGGAAGCTGACTGAGAACAGGTCCTGATTAACCCTGCCTGGCACCTCCAGGTAGCTTGTAGCATTGAAGAAGACTGGTACTGTATAGGGCTCCACGCAAGAGAAGCTCAGATTGCCCTGCAAGCAAACAAGCATCTATGTGAGGCTATTGACAAAGAGATGGTTCTACAAATCTCAAAGCACTGATGGAGCCTACAGCAAATTTAAGGGATAGCACCTTAGCCTGACTCAGTGCATGCATGGATCCTGATGTAACTTCCTGGAGTTAAACCAATATATGCAATAGCTGGACTTCTAGTTCAGAGTATAGCAAGCCACACCAGTCAAAACTCTGACAGCTTCCCAGACTGCTGTGATGGGGAGATCACAGGATGGTCTTCTTTCATATCTTTAAGGAATTATCTTCTTTCACATTTTAAGGAATCACCTTTTTTCATATTTTAAGAAATTTGATGACATTATTATCCCTGTCTCTCTATGATATATTATGAATAATATATAATGTATATATATATATAATATGTGTGATTACATATAAACATGTATGTATTATACACACACACACATATGAAATCTCCCTAATGCCCAGCAATTCTATTGAAGCCCACTGACTACTAAATTTTAAGCACATTGTCTTCCTGAGTTAATATTTAAATTAGTTTGCTCTGCACCTTCACAGTTGATTTTTTTTTTTTTAATATTTACCCTTACCAGAGAAAAGAACTGCCTATGGGGTGTTCTAATTGACCACTTCCCTGTGTGGCAGGGTAGTGTCCCAGGCAAATGAAAGACCCTTCCTGAGGAAGAGTGCTCACTGGCGAGCTAGTGCAGCAGGAGGGTGTGGGTAAGGGGAGACTGTGAGGATCTGAGTGAATGTCACTGAAACAACAGCTACTAAGAGCTTCGAGCACATTTATTAGAAAATGCTCACTTTGTGTGGATGTTTACAAAATGTTATATTTCACAGCATTATCTAATATTTCAGTATGTGTGCAGATGTGCTACAAAAGTTATTCTGTGATTACCCACAAAAATTTGTTAAAATAGAATATATCTGTATATGCCTTACGCTTTATAAAAGTATTTATAAAAGTATTCTTGGTAGTCAATGGCTTCTCTAGTTTCAACATGCTTTGTAGCTAAAGTCACCTTGCTAATGAGCATCCATGGTTGGTGCTCTGTAGTTTGAGTACCAAATGGATACATCTCAGGAGTGTATCCATTGAAACACGGAGTGAGGTTTAGTTAGAACTGACATTTTACTTATTAAAAATGCATACAATAGACATGCTATTCTGATGATTTGGATTCTATACATTTTCCCTGAAATATCTGAGAACAGCGTAAAACCCTTGTGCCATTTTATCCAAAGCTTTAAAAACTTAAAAGTGTGTGTGTTCATAGTATGTGTTTGTATGAACATATAATATACGGACTGTGTTTGTTTGTGGGGATGAATAGTATGTAGGATACATGTTTGTGTGTGTTTGTATTTGACAATAGTCTGTGACATATATGCTTATATTACACAGTCTATGTCTATAGTATGTAGTGTGTGATTGTTTTGGTGCATAGTTTATGAAGTATATGTTCTGGTATGTATATTAATTGCTATGCTAGTGCATGGGCTTGATATATAGTATCTGAATGTCTTTCTGCATATTGTATGTTGTGTATGTGTGTGTTTGTATGTATGTATGGTGCATAGTGTGTGTGTGTGTATGTGTTAGCATGTGGTACGTGAGTTTATGGGTGTGCATATCATGTTGGAAATATATAATTTTGTGAATATTACAGTGTGGATATTGGTCAGTGTTTATGTCTTGTGGTGTAATATATGTGTATGGTGGTTTAGGTAATAGCCCTATAGACTCATCTATTTGAATGCTTAGTTACCAGATAATGGATTAAATAAATTGGGAGGTATAGCCTTGTTGGAGAAAGTATGTCACTGGTCACTGGTGTTGGGCTTTGAGATTTCAAAAGCCCATGCTAGGTCCAGTGTCTCTCTTTCCCCCTCTTTGCCGATAGATCAGGATGTAATTCTCATCTGCTGCTTCAGAGACATGTTTCTGTCATGCTTGCTGCCATGACCATAAAGGATTAACCCTCTGAAATGGTGGGCAAGCCCCCCCAAAATGCTTTCTGTTATAAGAGTTGCCTTGGTCATGGTCTCTTCATAGTAACAGAACAGTAACTAAGACAATGTGTTTATGTTTGTGCATAGTATGTGGAGAGTGTGGTAACAGCAGTACATAGGGAGGCAGGCTACTGAAATACCCTCATTATTTGGTCTTCTCCAAGAAATCTGAAACCAGCCTCCGCAAGATCCAGAAGAAACTTAATGTGAGCTTTTGTGAACCACCCTTTTTTTCCCCAAAGAATATTTTTTAAAAAATTTAATCTACTATTTAATTATTACTTTGACATTTTTATATAACTTTGGTGTTATTCCTTGACAGTTCCATATATGTATATAATTCATTCTGGTCTCTCTTCTCCCCTGTCAGCCTGTCCTCCTCATAAGTCTTAAGTGGACAGTTTAAAACCAGTGGACACACAGGCTGGCTTGACTCGAAGTCCATGTGAGTTCTGAGTATGTCAAGTATCTACACAGTGTTAGGCCACATTTGTCTTAATGAACCAAATAGGGTAATGAGGGTGATATGTTTGCTGTTATTCAATGCCCCTGGATCAATACTTTGGACTCTTACCACATTCGATGGCTCTAATTTCTTCCTTCGGGCAAGATCAGTAATATTGACACCATTGTAGTTAATGCTTTCCATGCAGCCCTTAAAATTCTTCCTATTACTGGAACTTGGCTTGCCAGAGAAAGGTATGCCTCCAAATGTTATCTTGGAGAAAAAAAAATAAACGGAAATGTTTACACTTTCTTAAATCAATGATACAAAATTATAAATACAACCAATATCAGCACCTTTATCTCAGTCTAAAATATGCAAACATTATGTTGTCTACAAATTTTTTTGCTTATTACATTATGTTGTTAGTGCGATGCATAATGGAATCATTAATTCCAATAATTAGGTTATAATTTGATGAGTAAAATAGCCAACTTCTCTGGCATTTTTTTAAACACCAAAGGCACTTTATAAATTGTCTTGAGAGTATTTTGAAAAAATTATAAAGTAACTTTATTTTATCAAAGAATATTAAAACTATATTTTTATATTTATCATTCAAAGACATGTTACCAATAAATGCCTCTAGTAATCTCAAGACAACCAGCACTAATATAATAAGCTGATAAAAGTGTAGCCTAAGGCAAGGAATACTGCCTTTACTCTCTGTAGGCTTTGGGAGGGCTAATGACTGTTTGAGTCAAAGGTTCATTAACATTATTTTGAGTATAGAAAATAACTGAAAAATCCCATTAGTGTATGGATTACAGACTTTGTGGAACACAGGGGCGGTAAGTTGAGCAGTCAAGGTTTGCAAGATTTATAGACCTTGCA
Source organism: Pachyuromys duprasi (assembly GCA_028658305.1). Taxonomy (NCBI): domain Eukaryota; kingdom Metazoa; phylum Chordata; class Mammalia; order Rodentia; family Muridae; genus Pachyuromys; species Pachyuromys duprasi. The sequence goes on from CM053763.1 coordinate 1,396,478, forward strand.
GAATCTAAGGACAAAGATCTAGCCACCTTCATGTGCTCCTTTAGGTATGATACTTATAAGAGATGCTTTTCCCCATGTTTTTCTCACCAGTTTTAAGTTTTGTAGCCTCAGTACAGAGCACACAAAACTATACCTAAACAGTATTGCTTGAGATATCCACTACTAACAGTGCATTAATAAATAATTGTATAATTGTAATTGTAACGTTAACTTTTATGTGAAAGACTTTTCAGTTCCATCATTTTCGATTTTTTTTCAGTTTTCAATATAAAAGCAATTGTTGAGGTATTTTCCAAAGTGAAGACTTTATACCTGATATAATAAGGCAAGAATGTGCAGAGTTCCAAGAGGTTCAGGAATATATTATGTTCCATTATTTGGTGCTGTGGCATTTAAAATACTTAATTAGTTTTAGGGAAAAAGAGAAATTAATGATGGTTTATGACACAGTGTTTTTAAGAAGGACCCACTTAAAATAAAATTAAGCATGATAAATCATGTTAGGTTGAATATATTACTTTCAATGAGTTCATACATGAGAGGAGAAGCTAAGAATAAAACAAAATACATAGAAAAGAATTAGAAGTTCACAAACGGAAAAATATGTTATAAAAAATGGTAGAAATTGAGAAAATATTTGAAAGTCACAGTGACCTGGCCTTTCTAGATACTATGAACTTGATACTGATGGCAGGAACTAAATCACTAAAACAGATTTTGGTGGGTGTTGGGGGAGATTGAGATGGGGCTTCTCTGTGTAGCCTTGGCTGTTTTGGACTTGGCTTGTTCTGTTCTTGGCTGTTCTGTTTTGTAGACTAGGCTGGCCTCAGACTCACAGAGATCCGCCTGACTCTGAGTGCAGATGTTAAAGGTGTGTAGTTCTTTTGTTGATACTTTCAAAGTGTTCATAATAACCCATCCTACATTTTCCTCTGTTTAAGGTTTATTGTAGTATTATTGTTTACATGTGCGTATGTGTCTCTCTGTGCGCATGTACATGTGCGCATGCCGTGACACATATGTAGAGGTCAGAAGACAACTTGGTAAACAGGTTCTCTTGGTTTATCATGTGAATCCTAGGGATAAACTCTGTTCCCCAGGCTTGTCAGAAGGGTAGCTTTACTTGGAATACCTTCTCACTGGCTCATCAGATGTGTTTGAGGCTAAGCATCGCATGCCAAATGCACTACTATACTCATTTCACATTACAAATTTGTTCCTCTCTGCACATAGTTTTATTTATTTATTATTCATAATTTATTCACTTTGTATCCCAGTTGTAGACCTTTCCCTCTTCTCCTCCCAGTCCTACCTTCCAGTGGTACAATCAGCTAGTAAGCAGTACTTATACAACACATGGTTTCCTTAATCAGGGACTTTGTTTTTATCTTTGCAACGATGATGCAAATGCACTGTAAATTTCTTCTGCTTTCAGAAACCAGGAACCTATGTTCAACTCTGAAACCATGATACAGGCTAGGGCTAGAGGAGGTTCAGCAGTAAAGTGAGATCTAACCCAGTTTCCTTATTGGAATCAATAAAATATTCGTTTGCCGTTTACTGTTTTTGTCATATACTGTCATTTTTCAAATATTGTTGGATGAAAATAATTTTAGGTTTTTAAAAATTATGGTGACAAAATCCCTTTGCAGTAGTTAGATCAAAAATCGTATTTGGGAGTTTCTTTCTGTAGTCTTTGTGAAAAACACTACCACTTTTAACCATGATTAATTATTTAATTGGTTGTGAGGTATTTACAAAATGTAGCAGATGCTGGCAGACACCTCTAGCGCACTTTCTCTACACCCTCATTAAAATGGGCTAATGATTCTCTCCAGTTAGCTGTATCATTTCCAAGGAATAGTTTGCTCTTACAGCATTTCATTTGTAGGATGTATGCCTCCCCAAAACTATAAAAGGGGAAGAAAGAGTCTTTAAACCTATCTTCTTTCCCGCTCATCATAATAAATATGGGAATGTAGATTTGCTTCTTTGTGTAATTTGTCACAGGTATAAAAATAGTGCAAGAGAAAAGAAACTGCACTGGAATGACATTTGAAACTAGACCTAACTATGAAAAAGATTGGATATTTTTTCATGTGAAAGAGATAAAGATGCATCTGTTATGTAAGCATGCATACAAATGTTTCTATGTATAGATAAGTTTCTTTATGTAAATCTTCACTGGTAAGTATATATAGATATGTGTATATAACATGTATATACACACATACACACATACAGATATAACTCTGTTGTATTAAATTATTTCAGGAGAAATATGATCTAATTTTTTATTATATTAAGAGAATGTAAATTATTCATGTCACAGAAACAGTGAAGGTCAAAAAGTAATTCAAGCGTAGGGTTTTGGTTCTTTTGAAGGGTATAGGTTTTTCTTTCTGTGTATAGCCCAGATATAGGTCTAAAAAAGAAGAGGGAGAGTCAGTCCCTTGTTCCCAAGCAGAACTACCTTGCAAAAGATCATATACCATACAAAGTATTGTAAGTAGCATTTAAATGAAGAACAGGACCAAGCCAAACATTGGATTACTACCCTGTCCTTCCGTTTCCTTGGCTTGGAGGGAAACAACATATGAACTCCTTCTGTCTCAGGCTACCATCTAATTAGCAGCGTGGCTGTTGACAGTGATCTCCCCACTTCATGACACAATAACACAATAGAGAGTAGAGGACAGGGACAACTTTGGGGGCACTTTTTATACAATAGTAACATCAACATTGAGCCCTGTCAAAGGTCCGCAGTAGTAATCCCATGTCTTTGCTCTTGCATGCTGCTGGGAATGGGAATGAGTGTGTTCAGTCTACTTCTCACAATGCTGTGTTGCATCTTGCTTGTACTAGCTTGCTCATCAGGACTGGCGCTAAACAGAACCATTATTAAAACACCAAGATAGTGTTCAAATTAAACTATATTCAACAGAATTTTAATATCTACTGAGAAGTAAGCTCTGCACTTAGTATCATGCATGCTCTTGGGTTATTTAAAGAGCAATCTGTTACCCATCTGATGCAAGTCCAGTGTTGCACAATGGGGTGCCAATGGGCATCTTTTTGCAGCTCCTCCCCCCCAGTAAAATCCAATTTATAGCATGAGATTTCTGTGATGAGGTATTTACACTATGACAATAAAAGAAGAAGACTAGTGGATTTCTCCTTTTCCACTCTAGCAAAAGTTTCTTGGGACTTTGATTACATTCCAGTTATGCCTCAATGCCTGTTTCATCAGACTACTCTGCAAGAACAGTAGTCAAGTAGATTGTGGGAGAGCAGAACACAAGAGTACTAGATCTATCCTTTAGACTAAAGTTTAAATACTTCAATGTGAATTATACAAAATATGTATTATGCTAAATATGTAGTTAATTTGCCAGCCTGTGCAATAAGAATCTACTTCGTATGTTAATACATCAAAGAAACATGGGCAATACTGATACTGTCTTTTAGAGAGGCCCTAGATTCCTTTAAATAACACACAAAGAGTGTGTCTTTACTACATAGTATAGAATATGAAAGTAGACACAACCACCTTTACCATGACCCATGACAATAACTGCTGTTCCCATGGAGAGAGGGGTACCATGCACTAGGTGATCAATGAGAAATAACAGTACAATCCTCATCACTTTTCCAGGAAATTTAAATTTACTCTGCTACCTCATCTGAGAAGAAAATATGTCACACTCATTCCAGTCATTACCTGAGACTCTCAAACATGTTATGTATATAGAGAAAGGTTTGACACACCATGAAATCCTAGAAATGTTGACCTTGTGCAGAAAGTATTGCATGCCTATGAATATGCACAGATTTCATTACAAACTCAATAGGGTCTGTGACCCCAATTCTTTAATTATAGTTTTTGAAAATTGAAATTGTGTTTGCTCATGGCTAATGCTTCTGGATATCTCCTTATTCTGTGATACTTCAAAGTTTATTAATAAAAGCTGAATAATTCATCTGCAAGTTCTCTCATACACTGGAGCACTAAGTCACAAGAGATGTGGCGTCAACTGGCAGGATATACAATTTTCCTGGACTTTCATATCTTTCACTTTTAAAGTGATTATTTTAGTTTTGAGATTATAATATAATTACATCCTTTCTTTCCCTTTCCTTCCAACAAATTCTCCTATGTATTTTACTTTCTCTATTTTAAATTAACAGCTTCTTTAATAATTATTTGGAATGACTATTTTTGGGATACAGTTATTTAGCCTTAAGTTTATATTTTTATATTAATAAATTATAGATCATATCCTTTAACGCAGTTTTTACCAATAATTTAAAATGATCATATTCTGCTTTATTAAATTTTTACATATAGTTGGTGAGTAATATACACACAGGTAATGTGTGCATAGATTTCTGCTTTCTCAAATGAAGATGCCAAGGAACACAAAGATTCATAGCAAAATCAGACAGTATTCCAATACACAGCAAACATTTAAAGGAATCACAATTCTTGGTATATCTTGGATACTATGTGAAACACTCATTGCTGGTGGATTGTGACAGTTTAATATTAGGTCTTGCCCTGTTCTGTCTCATGACTTTCTGTTGAGTTGAGGTTGGGAGAAAAATACACAGTACAGCAATTGACTAGAAAAAGAATGGCAGTAACAAATTAGAGCCCAAATCTGAAATAGTATTCAACTATCCGAATTTTGTTTATTACCACACTGGTATTTAAAAATAGAAAAGTTTAATTTGTATTTTTGTAGAAGACTCTAGCAGGGTGACATGTCATGCTTTTTATTTTGCTTGGATGCTGCTCCTGAGTATGTTGTGCCTTTTTTTTTTTTACTCCAATTACATATAAAATCATCAAGAATTCACCTCTGTGTACTATTCACAAATTTGAAGGACGCTGTTGAATTACTCTGACAATTTACTTAAAACCTAATATATCATTGTGAATGTTATAAAATTACAACCTGTATATATATATATATATATATATATATATATATATGTATACACACACACACATATATATATGTATATATGTATATATATATATATATAAAGCTTCTAGGTGATCCTTAACATTTTAAGAAGTTGTTACATGTCTTATGTGTCTATGCATGTGTGGGGCACTCATATGCTTCATTGTGTTTGTGGGGATTAGAGGATAACATGTCTATATTCCTGTTCTACTATGCAGATTTCCAGAATTGAATTTAGGGTGCCAGGCATGGCAGCAGACATCTTAGCTTCTAAGCAATTTTACTGGACCAGAGTATTTTAAAAATACTTAATTTTATAGAAATTAAAGTGTATCTTAATGGACAAGCTTTAAAATACCCCCTATTTTACTTTAAAAAAAAACTATTTTCCTGCCTAAAGAGAAGGAAGGGGAAGGGGCTTGAGCATGTATGTAACTGACAGTAAAGCAATAGTAGGGTATGCTTTCCATCTTCCTCCACTGCAATCCTAAATCCTCCTGTATACCTCATAGTCCAAGTCCAGGTAGTCAAACTCTCCATTGGTGCGGAAATGCTGCATACTTCTGTCCAGGGTCAGATTGATGTTGCGTCCCTGACGCTCAATGACTACAGAATGCCAATGGTGATCATCCAGCAGGCTCCCTGATGTCACGGACGTGTGGCCATAGATGGGGCCAAGCTGATTGCTTCCTGAGTAGTGGGAACAAAAGAGAAATAAAACGTTTACTACACAGACAGATTTGTCTATTGAAGTTAGTGTAGGAGAATCAGGACTTTTACAGTAGGTATAAATGAACGCTATTAATGGTGAGGAAAAGCTTGTTCTCTTAAAAACAAAATGCAAATTTTTTGGATAATGTTGTATATTGTGTTAAGTTTTAGTGGGTGAGTGGAGTTACCATATCAATGTCACATGGACTCACATGCCCAAGGGCCTAGGATCTGACAGTATAACCATTAGTTTGATGTTCAGATGGGGACAACAGGTTACTTCTCTGAGTCTGGTTGCTGACATACAAAATGTGGAAAATAATCCTTGTTTCTTCTTGCATAGTTATAAACTCACAAGTTTCTGGGTGATAATGAAGTGTGTGTACATGCACATGTGTGTGAGAGCATATGTGTGTGCATTTACATGTATGTGTATGCTTGTGTGTTTGTATATATGTGTATGTATGTATATGTGCATTTGTGCAAGCATGCATGTATGTACTCATCTCTATGTTCAGAGACCAGAAGGACAAGAGAAGAAATAAATGAGGACTAAGTCTAAGTAGCAAGGTTGTCCTGAGTTTTATGGCTTTAAATTCACACACACACACATACACACACACGTGCACACCCATCTGAGTAGCAGGACAAGTTCCCTGTTAATGACAGATGGCATTAAAGAGTGGCACCAGGTGTTTGAGTAAATATATTTCTACTGCTGTCATAAATCCCAGCCTGCCATAAAACTTTGGAAGTGAACTATTTTTCAGTGAAATTGTAATGAACTCTTTTCGGTGAGGTCATAGAGCAAGCAATGTGCTTCACAAACGTAATGCCACATCTCTATAAACCACAGTTGGTGTTCAAAGGTTACTCTACATGTTTCATTAGGAAAAAGTAAGATGAAAAAAATAAATATCTTGGTCTGGAAATACAGTTCAATGGATAAAGGCACTTCCTGTTTAACTTACACACTGAGTTGTATTCCTGGGACCAACACTGTAGAAGGAGAAATTAGAACCCTTCCGCATGTCCTCTGCCCTTCATAACACACATTGTATGATATGCGCACCACCCCTCCACACGCACATGCAACATAAATTAAAAAAATAACATCTTTATATGCAACTCAACTACGGTATATATGTACACACAGGTTTACGTAGACAGATACTTTATAAATGCTTTCATTAGGGTTCTGGTTCCACCTCTGAACCTTTTCCTTTCTACAGGGTCGTGTGTCAAAATTAGTTTCAAGCCCTCAAGTCTCTAAATAAATGCTTGTTCATGATTACAGGTGAAGAACATTTTGAAGAATAAACAAACAAAATGAAATGTAAATTATTTCCTCCACTAAATATAGTTTGGGCTATTTTCTTCCAGATGTTTTCCATAGTCAACCATTTAATTATGCATGTATATGCTATATACCTATTTAGGCATTTATATGTATTTAATGTAATACCTTTGACATCTTAGTTATTTTTTTTTGAGAAGGCTGAATGTTCTGTTTACTTCTTACTGTGTTCCAAAGCTGCTGCCTGATTGGATAAAATGGAACACCCATTGCAGATCACTGTACAATTAAGATAACATCCTTCCCTGGGCTCTGGACAGCACATGCCTCCTGTTCTCCCAGGCTTTTCCAATGAGAAGATTACTAAGTCTTTTGATCTACATTCAGGGATGGACGTGTTGAAGAACTGTATAGAGCACTGTGTTGCAAACTTGCTAATGCTGCAACCCTTTAATATAGTTCCTAATTTTGTTATGACCTCCAACCGTAAAATTATTTTCATTTCTACTTCATAACTGTAATTTTGCTACTGTTACGAATTGTTATATAAATATCTGTGTTTTCCAATGGTCTTATGTGGCTCTGTGAAAGAGTCACTTGACATCCAAATGGGGTATGACCTACAGGTTGAGAACTGCTGATAAAGAGACTTACAATAATATAGTTATCTGAAATGTAGAATTGTTATTACAACTTTTTACCATAGAAAATCTCATGGGGTCTGACTATTATCACTTAACTTCTATAAAACATGTATTCTAAGGCATTATAAAACATATATATATATATATATATATATATATATATATATATATATATATATATAGTGCTCATCTGCCATCACTATGAAGTTCAGAAAATTTTCTTTCAACAGCAGTGTTGAGAATAGTTTCATTTCTATTGGTGTTGCCAGAAGCTATTTCAAATCTTCTATCCATGCTGGAAGAGCTTCGCATTGATCTATTTGAGGGCTCTGTGCTCATTTCTCACTGGACTTTAAGCATTTCTCACATGCTTCTTCTCTCCCGTGCTGAAGAATTACTCAATGCCATCGTGATCAGACATCTGTCTTTATATAGGGGCTCAGTTGGTGCTGCACTGATCAGTCTCCTGATGAGGAACTGAGTTTGCTGGCAGCCTTCACATTTTCCACAGCACCAAAATCACTTGCCTTTTCAATTTGTCCTAACACCAGGCAGACTACAATAGACATCTCCCAAAGCTTTCTTTACAAAAGTGGTAATAACCCAACAGGCCTCAATCCATTCTCTAGTATTTCCCATCTATGTGTCTCTGTGAATTTATGCACTGAGAATAGGCAGAAATGTCATATTGCTGGTGGCCATGCTTGTCTCCCAGGATCATGACAAGCAGGACTCAGTGGTCCCCTGGGTGGTAAACAGGCTGCAGGTCAGGGATTTGGTCTTCTCATCACTCAAAGTTCCATGATGGTCAGTTACATTTTATATACTATGTTTGTCTTTAAACAACACACAGTACATCTCTATAGAATTAAAACTTGCACATATGTACATATAGGGAAACATACATATATACAAGAAATAAATGTTTGTTTAAAATAGACTAAAATTAAACACATTTTAATATAACCAATGTATCTCTATAAATTTATTTCTCCTCCAAATTATGAAGTTGAACTGATATTGAAAAAAATGTCTTTGGATTTAAATCATTTTTCATGCATTTTTATTTTCAATAACACATGATTGAACATACAAAGTTCATCAAATGTCTGAAGCTATGCTTTTAGATAATCTTCCCCCAAATGTTATTAGCAGAATAGTAAAAAGGATCCTTTGTCACTTACATATAAACCCTGAAAAGACACACTTATGAATTTGACAAATGTTATTATCTACCATTTTATTGTTTTTATGGTTATGGCTGATGTAATGGAGTCTTTGGTATCATTGGTATTTAATTTTTTTTATTCTGTATTATTTTTACATCCAATGCATACATTTTCTCTTTGCAGCTTGGAACTGTTATGGAGTGGTGTGATTGATTTTTCATGAATGGCATTAAAATTGCTTATATAACATTTGCATATTCCTCAGCTTCACATGCACTTTATTTAATGTAACAAAAACTCGGTATTTTTTTATAAGTATGTGATTTTTATTTTCATGATTTTGCACTTTGGGAGTGGAAGTTATATAGTCAAAGGTATATGCTTATGGCAATATGTTATTGCATACCTGATTAAATTTGGGTTTCTAGAGTTGACAGTTATCTTCAAAATAAGTTGGCACACGGGACTCAAGACAGTCTCAGAAATGTCCAGAGGCTAAAGATAATATAGGATAGGGAAATCCAATTGGCAAGATCTCTCTTGAGCATTTTAATCTTCAATTTTGTGGTTTTCTCTGGTGATACATTTAACAAGTGTGTTTTAGTTATTCATTAATTTTTAAGTTATTGTTTTATAGAATTTTTATTACAACAGATAAAATAAAACCCAGGGACTATATGTTTTCTTTGAGTGCTGTTCCTGTATGGAAACCAGAACACTGAACCAAGCAAGAGGGGGGAAAATGCCATTGCTTTGTACAATCTGGAATTCTGAATGCCACTGCCAAAGCCATGAACATTTTCTTCAGCAATATATAAGTCTCAGATATGTGATCAGCAAGTCACCCAGCGTGTACTCCGTCTAAAGCAGTGGGGGAGAAAAGCAAGGTAGAAACTCCTTGGGTTGTCTTTTTCTCTCACCAATATCTCTTTCCCTGCTTTTTCTTTTTCTTTCTTTCATTATTTTCTATTTAGTTTAGCTAAATTCAAATATTTATTTCCACAATTTTTATTCTCTCTTCACTTATAAAACAAGCCAAGAAGAGTGTTCTCTCAGTTCCTCGGAGAGTAAGTAAACAGTAACCGCCAATATTCACACATCTGTCGCCATGCCATCTGACATCTTAGATGAGTTACACAGCACTGATCATTTCTCTTTACTTTTCCACTCTACTTACTGCTTAGTTCCTTCCATAGTGAATACTCTACTCTGTAATTGACTCCACATAAATACCTTTCATTTATGCAGTATCAGCACAGATGTTCTGTCTTCCCACAAATCCCTGCTGTTACTTCTACCCTCTCTTTATTTTCTGTTTCTGAAAATGACACTAACTATTCATTTAGGGACCAAACTTAAATTCTAGGAATCATTCTTTGTTTCTATTCCTTCTTCTTCTTGCTTCACACACAATGCATCACAGCTCATGCTGAATTTACCGCTAACATAATTTCTCAGATACATTGCTTTTTATGTTCCCTGACATTTTTTCATAGATGCTAGCATCATCTTTCCCCAGCCATAAATATGTCATGTCTGACTCTCATGCTGACTTAGGCTGTTCTTCTCATGAGAGCTTCAGTGTATATACAAAATGAGCATCATATAGCTCTTCATTCTGAATAACCAGAAGAATGCAGGGAATCACACGAATCTGAACATTTCCTGGAATTCCTCTCTTGTTTCCAGAAATCCAATGTACGTACGTATCCACTACAGTTTGTTTTTAATTCCACGAGAGGTTTTTTTCTTCACTTAGATCTTATCCTGGACATTGTTTTGTTTTTTTAAGAGGGTTTTTCTTCATTGTGCACTCAGATGTTGGTCCTATTGCTTCTTAAATATGAGCACAGCGTAATGCATGTTAAGGAAACTGACTCACACTTAGAAATCATCTATTTTTATTCCACCGGCACAGTTTGCAACTTAATAAGATCATGTCTTTCTGTTTCCCATGTATGCTACCAATGACTATAACATTGAACATAGTACAAGTGTTTCAAGAAACATTTGGCTAAATAAGTAGTATTGTGGGTTGAACCTAAACTGTTTCCCAGAAATTCATTGGCTAAAACCTTAGTCGCAGTTGCTGCAAGGTTTGGAAAAGTGATTGGATGATGATTGCTTCAACTTCATGGATGGACAGTTAATCCACTGATGAAATAAGGATTTGCTAGTGCTATTGAGATACAACTGGCACTAGGGGGTAGATCTTGGTTAAAAGAAATGGGTCATAATAATTGGGTCAATGAAGTGCCTGTCTTGTTTCTATACTCTTCCATTTTTCTGTTTATTGGACCCCACGAGAATCTGTCTCCCACCAACAACATCCTGCATGCCATTCTACTTCAATACAAATCCAGAGCTTTGTTTCCAGTGACTATGGATTTTGAATTCAGCTACAGAAAGCATTATAAGCATTCCTCTGCTAAGTATTTTTTTTTAGTATATTGCCACAGTGATTAAAAGGTGACTAACAGAAATAAGTATATAAATAGCTAATCTGCCACCATAGATGAAAACTAATTGACAATACAACATGAGATCTTAGAATTCTCATTTTAGTGGGTTATGTAGCATTTAAAATGGATTAAGTTATTTTATGTGTATGAATGCTTTGCCTGAATGTAGCGTGTGCACCATATACATGCCTGGTGGCCATGAAAGTCAGAAGGCATCGGATACCCTGGAATTTCAGTGCCAGGAAAGACACTTTTGAACTATCCTGGGTTGCTAGGAATAAACTCCAGTCTTCTTCAAGAGCAGCCAGTGTTCTTAACTGCTGAGCTATCTCTCCACCCACTTCTTTATAAATATTTTAATGATAAGAAGAAAATAATAGGGATTCACAACAAACCTAGATTTAAACTGAGGACCAGCTTGGCTTTTTTCAGTTCCAATGTAATATAATCCCCTTGCTGTCCTTCACCATGCAAAATGACTCCTTCACTTTCAGAGGTCTTAAATTTCAAAGCAATGACATCTTTGAGTGTTTTCATCTTCTTGTTTTTGAATCGATATGGTAACACAACATGGCCATCAAAGTTGATAACATCAGCCCCTGAGAAGAGAGAGAGAGAGAAAAAAAAACACTACATTAGTCTGGTTGCTTTAGATGAGCATCAATGTTCGACTGGTGCCTACTCTGGACAATGGGAGTTGAAAGACTGTTTCCCTGAAAAGTATAGATCTCAGCACTTCTATCTTTCTTTGAATTTGCTGTGTGTCCTAAAGTGTAGGCAAATGAGAATGATCAGATATACCAATATAAAATTTTGCTTCAATTATTAAATTAACAGTACAAACTCAGTTAATATGATTATTACTTAAATTTCAATTAGAAAATGTATGGTTTATTTTAAAGGAGAAAAAGCATTTTAATTCTTTGAGCATTTCATATGATTGGTTTTGATTATGTTTAGCCTATGTCCCAATTCTTCCCAGGTCCATCCCCTTCACTACCCATACAATTTTCTCTCTCTCTCTTTTTTTAAGACCAATTTGTGTTTTACAAATAATTCTGGATCTGTTATATTCCACTAGTGAGTAGTCAACTGACCAGAGGCTTATAGAAAATTATCTTTCCCTTCCCTCCGCAGTGTGGTTAGGTCTGTGTGCCAACCTCCCTTCTCTATGCTGGGGTTTGGTCTGGTTTGGGCTTATATAAATTTTGCTCATGATGTCCCAGCTGCAAGGAGTCAAATATCTGCAGCTTCCTTGCTGTGTCCAGAAGACACCATTTCCTTGCAGTCACCCACCACCACTGGCTCTTATACTTTCTGAAAAATGTTTAGATCAAAGACATTATGAAATTTACTATTTCTTCCTTAAGGAAGATAATTACTTGCTATTTAATAAACACAATTCAATTTAAAAACTGTTTCTCTTTTCTAAATACAAGTACCAGACACACATGGTATATACTCACTTATAAGTGGTTATTAGACACATAATATAGGATAATCATACCAAATTCTGTACACCTAAAGAAGCTAATCAATAACGAGGACCCTGGGTAAGATGCTCAATCTTCATTTAGAAAGGCAAAGGGAATGGACATTGGAAGAGGGAGAAAACTACAAATAGGAGAGGAGCCTACCTCAGAAGACCTCTGAAAGACTCTACCTAGCAGTGTATCAAAGCAGATGCTGAGACTCATAACCAAATTTTGGGCAAAATTCAGGGAATCATATGAAAGAAGAGGTAGTTAGAGAGTACAGGAGCTCCACAAGGAGAGCAACAAAACCAAAATATTTGGGCTCAGGGGTATTTTCTGAGACTGATACTCCAACCAAGGTACATTTATGGATATAACCTAGAATCCCTGCTCACATGTAACCCATGACAGCATCCAAGTGGATTCCCAGGTAAGGGGAAAAGGGACTGTCTGTGACATGAACTCAATGGCTGGCTCTTTGACCACTGCCCCTCCCCACCCCAGAGGGAGGAGCAGCATTGGTAGGACACAGAGGAGGACATTTTAGCCAGTCCTGATAAGACCTGATAAGCTAGGGTCAGATGGAAGAGGAGGTGGACCTCCCTATCAGTGGACTTGGAGAGGGGCATGGGAGGAGATGAGGGAAGTAGGGTGGAATTGGGAGGGAATAAGGGAGGGGCTAAAGGTAGGATACAATTAATTAATATAAAACTTAAAAAAGATCAAATGGTAAAAATAAGTAAAGTAAAAATTAAAAAAAAAACAAATACCTAGAATCTTGAAATATAGTGTTGGGTGGTTTACTGTTTGTATGAAATGTGACATATTTAAGAAGTTTGCTGTAGGATTTGGAATTTGTAAGTAATTGAACTCTAGGCACCTTCTTCCAACATGTCTTCTTGGGTAGCTTCAGATGGCTGTTTCGAACTCCAAATCATTCCTTTGCATTTGAGTAGGGAACTGCAGTTACCATTTCTGAGTTGGAAGAACAATTATCTTGCCCTACCATGGCTGGAGTAGCACTAATTAGAATGTAAGGGATCACATTGACATTTTCAGAAGCACGTCATTGTGCCCAATGCAGTTACAGTTGCTTTACCACTGCTACTCCTTTATATAGTCATTTGGTCACTTGTTCAGCAGTTAGAGTGACAGAGGGGTACACATTCTCCATGCCTGGGCAAAGGGGTGCCAAGTGAAGGAATGGTTCTCAGAATTATTAAAATGCAGATCAATATTTCTATGGCCAACAGGGAATCGCTATTTTCAGGTATGTATTGTGAAGATATTTTCAAAATTCCTTCTTTAAATGTTTTAATTTTTATTAATTACAGTTTATTTGCTTTGTATTCCCCCTGTACCTCCCTCTCTCATCCCTTTCCAATCCCACCCTCCCTCTCCCTCCTCCACTTATGCCCCTCCCTAAGTCCACTGATAGGGAAGGTCTTCCTCTCTTTCCTTCTGATCCTAGTCTATCAGGTCTCATCAGGAGTTGTTGCATTGTTTACCTCTGTGGCCTGGGAAGGCTGCTCCCCCCTGAGGGGGAGGTGATCAAAGAGCAAGCCAATAAGTTAGGACTGGCTTCTTTGTCTTCCTCTTTGGACTGTTAAGGCTGTGCTCTCCCTTCAGGTGGAGGAGATCAATGAGCTAGCCCATGAGTTCATGTCAGAGATGGTTCCTCGTCCAATTATTGGGAAACCCTCTTGGATACTAAGCTGCCTTGGACTACTTCTGTGCAGGGGTTCTAAATTACCTCCATGCATGGTCCTTGCTTAGAGTATCAGTCTCAGAAAATACCCCTGAGCCCAGAGTTTTGGTTCTGTAGCTCCCCTTGTGGAGTTCCTGTTCCCTCCATGTCTTTTACCTTTCAATTTTGAAATTTAGTCAAACTGGATTGTTCTAGTACCTGAAAATCATAGTTTTGAACAAAGCTGGCCTTAAGGCCATGAGAGTTCCTCCTGAAACACTCCTACAGGAAGACAGTGGGAAAAATAACAGGGGTTTGAAAGCTTGGTGGAGAAATTTTTCTCATTTCATATTCTGCTTTTCTGGCATGTAGTTCCAGTACCACAGGGAGCAGCTTGATTTGCTTGGTAAGTAGAATGATCCATTCCACCCACTATGAAATGGCAAGAGAGGTGAGGGCTACTATTGCCTTCCAGGCCTCTCTGAGTACCACCTGTTATACCAAGCATTTTTTTTCTCTGCAGAGTGAACTGTGACAAGTGTTTCTAACATTACTTTAAGGCTTAAACATAGGTTTTCCACAAAGCCATCAATAGCTTTCACATGCTTTAAAAATACCGAGGGCGTGATCTCAAACCCGTGCCTTTAAATCTGAGTTTGAACAATGCTTTTTTTTTTTTTTTTTTAAGTTCAGAGAGGGGCTAAGGAGATGCCTCAGTTGGTAAAGACATAGATAGCCAGGTGTGGTGAGGGCAAGCTTGTGATTTCAGTGAAGGATGGATAGTAACAGGAGAAGCCCCAGAGCTTACTGGTGAGCCTATAAATTCCAGGTTCGGTGACATACTGTCTCAAAAACAAAAGGAAGGGAGACTTAGGAAGAAGATATGTGACTTCAGCTTCTGACTTTGACAGGCACAAGCGTACACATGCAGAAGAATTAGAACACTTAAACACATTCATACCATATGCAAATAAATTCTTAAAGGAATGTTAACTAACTGAAAGTTCCAAGAGGCAAACTTAACCTTGTACTTTCAAGTTTTTCTATAATCAGCACTGTTGCCCATAAAATGCCTTTCATAATTATCAGATTCCTGTTCCCAATGCCTGTGAATCACAGGGGTTTATTTTTTAATACAGAAGCAGGGAAAAGAATCATTAAGTCCTGGCTTTTGCTCACACTGCAAAGCCAATTAGAGTAGAGCTTAATCATCCAAACTGTCACAGCTGAATTCCAGTGGAAATATCTTCATCATCCATGATGAGAGACAAAGATGAGAAAAACAGTACCCGATTTTTCAGATCTTTGGTTGAATTTATAATTCCACAGTTGGTAGAAATTCCTTTTTGTCCTGAAAGGTGGATAAATGAAAAGCATGAAGGGGGAGTCAGTTATGACCTCTGGAGAGTAATTTTGCCACCAGCTTCCTATCAGTGACAATTGAACAATAGAGCCATCGTTGTTTTATATGCCTTCTATATATTTTAATTGTGACTTATAAAGCTTCTCATTTAGATCTCAGGAAGCAAATGTCCTTTCAAACTGGATAGAGGCAAGAAATCTCTGCTTTTATATGTTCATATAAATAGAAATCTCTAAACAGTGTCAAGAACAGAATAGTGATTTGTGCAAATGTGGATGCTTTTCTGCCTCACACTTAGCACAATGGGGAGGTGTGACAGAGAGAATGGGTGTGGCTTATTACCTCTAGACAGTCCTATAGTGTTGATAAGAATCATGAAGGGAAGTAATTCAAATTGCTCAGACTCATTTTAAAAACTGATAAAATGATCTTTAAGCCAGACCTCCTCCATTATGAAGTCAAATATATTCTTCTATGAATAGCTTAAATTCTTTTGAAATAACCACATACGCGAGTTGGGAGCTAGTCTGGAAATTATGAAACTTCCTGTAATGATCTGTGTAATACAATTTATACTTAAACACCTAACATGCTTCTTTAAAAGAGTCTGGAATATTGTATAATAATGCAAATAACATCTACCACATATAGTTCTATTTCTTATGAAAAACATTAAAATTTTACTTTGATGTCTAATAATATGTTGTGCTTATTTTAGGATAAGCTATTTTTTCTATGATTCTGATTATCTCTCCTCAAAATTAAGATTTCTCTGCAGTGATTAAATATGTGTGGTTGAACTGTTTAAGCAATTTGAACAACAACAATGGCTATTCAAAAGTGAGTGCCAAATGATAGTGTTCCCATAATTTTGCTTCTAACAATAACTCAGGGAACTGGGAGTGAACCCAACTCATCACATTCTAGCGCAATGAGGCCGTTCTTGTCTGCTTAGCTGGGCTGCTGGTTTTATACCCTTTGAATTTATATAAAATTTTTCTGGAGAAGTGTTTATCTGTGAGCACTTAGATGTTATCTTCAAATGCCTTAGATATATTTCTACCCAAAACACGTACATTGCTACACAATTACATAACACATATTAAAATTAGAATCTAAATCCTGGTCAAGACAGAGCAGGAATTGTTAATGATCAGTAGTTTGTTAAAATATTAGATTTTTATATATTTATCTATCAAGCTAAACATCCATGTAGTATAAAGTGTGGCATAATGTACATATTACAAAGAAATTATTCATAGATAGTTGAGTATAATATATGCATTCAACATGAAAATAAATATAAAATAACATGGGTTGTCCCATATATTATGAATATATTATTCCATATTACATATGCATATTATACACTCTTTATATGTGTATATATAGCAATATTTGTATGTAAAAATTATATAAATGTATCAATTATAACTTATAGTAAATAAATACCAAACCATTTCAAGAATCTAAAATATATTTTTAAAATTGAAGTCTATGTGGGAGATGGAAATGATTTACTCTCCAATGCTGGATGAATTGATATTAAATCATTTGCATGCTGTTAAGGTGGAGGTATGCTCCTGGGACCAGGGCTCACCTCCTACTGCATTCTACCCCACCTCTTTTCTGATCTGGTTAGTGTCAAGAGGAAGCATGTTGCAAAGCTGAGCCACTGCAGGTGTGCTTGGTCGCCTGGGACTCTGTCAGAGCTTCTCTGATCAACACACCATGGCTTGCATGCATTGTGTGCTTTCACTTGGGAAATCTGTGCAACAAAACTGAATGGCCAGTCTCGTGATTTCAAGCTGTAAGTTTGTTGTCCTTCAGATTCTTATTTAATTGTTTATTGATTAAATAAACAGAAGAGATTATTTAAAAAAATTGAAGTATAAAAATACAAGATAAAATTTCACAAAAGTATTAACTTTTATATAAATGTACATCCTCATATTTTTTCAAGTCAGATGTCAGTATTTTTACATGTTAATCTACTTCATGAAATAATATAAAGGACATTTTCATTCTTTTGTTAAAATTTCATTTTTTAATTTATTACAATTCATTCACTTTGTGACCCAGATGTAGCCCCCTCCCTTTTCCCCTCCCAGCTCCACCCTCCCTCCCTCATCTCCTCCCTTTCTCCTCTCCAAGTCCACTGATAGGGGAGGACCTCCACCCTTTCCATCTGACCCTAGCCTATCAGGCCTCATGAGGACTGGCTGCATTGTCTTCTTCTGTAGCCTGCCAAGGCTGCCTGTTCCCTCCCCACCCAGGGGGAGGTGATAAAAGAGCTTGTATATGAAAGACAAAAGGGCTGAAAAGAAATTAGGGATGAATTTAGAGAAACACTTTAAAAAATGCTCAACCTCCTTAGTCATCAGGGAAATACAAATCAAAATGACCCTGAGATTTCAACTAACAGCCATCAGAATGTCACACCATCAAGTGACAAGACATGCTGCAGAGGATGTGGAGGAAGGGGAACCCTCCTCTATTGCTGGTGGAATGTAATCTTGTACAGTCACTTTGGAAATCAATCTGGTGCTTTCTCAGACCATTAGGAATAGTGCTTTCTCAAGACCCAGATGTAGCACTCCTAGGCATATATCTAAAATATGCTCAAGTATACAAAGACATTTGTTCAACCATGTTTATAGCAGCCTTATTCGTAATAGCCAGAATCTGGAAACAGCACAGATGTCCCTCACCTGAGGAATGGATATGTAAATTGTGGTACATTTACACAATGGAATACTACTCAGCAATTGAAAACAAGGAAATCATGAAATTTGCAGGCAAATGGTGGGATCTAGAAAAGATCATCCTGAATGAGGTATCCCAGAAGCAAAAACACACACGGTATATACTTACTTATGAGTAGATATTAAACATATAATAGACGGTGAACATTCTGAAATCTATACACGTAAAGAAGCTAAACAAGAAGGAGGATCCTGGGTAAGATGATCAATCCTCACTGAAAAAAGCAAATGGGATAGATATTGGAAGAGGAAAAAAATAGGGAATAGGACAGGGGTGTACCACAGAGGGTCTCTGAAAGACTACCCAGCAGGGTATTGAAGCAGATGCGGAGACTTATAGCAAACTTTGGGCAGTGCAGAGAAATTTATGAAAGAAGCGGGAGACAGAAAGACCTGGAGAGGACAAGAGCTCCACAAGGAGAGCAACAGAATCAGGAAATCTGGGCTCAGATTTCGGGCTCCTTTCTGAGACTGATAATCCAACCAAGGACCATGCAGGGAAATAACCTAGAACCCTGCTCAGATGTAACCTGTGACAGCTCAGAGTCCAAGTGGGTTCCCTAGTAAGGGAAACTGGGACTGTCTCTGACATGAATTCATTGGCTGACTCTTTGCTTATCTTCCCCTGATAGGGGAACAGCCTTACCAGGCCACAGAGGAAGACATTGCAGCCAGTCCTGATGAGACCTGATAGGCTAGGGTCAGATTGAAGGAGAGGAGGACCTCTTCTACCAGTGGACTTGGAGAGGAGCATAGGTGGAGATGAGGGAGGAAAGGTGGGGTTGGGAGGGAATGATGTAGGGGGCTACAGCTGGAATAAAATGTGAACAAACTGTAATTAATATTGAAAATGTAAACAGTAAAAAAGAAATTAGGGAAACTACATCCTTCACAATAGCCACAAATAACATAATGAACTTTGATGTGACTCTAACCAAGCAAGCAAGTGAAAGACTTGTTTGAAAAAAACTTCAAGTGTCTGAAGAAATTGAGGAAGATATCAGAAGATGGAAAGATCTCCCATGCTCTTGGATTGATAGTATAAATGGCCATTCTGCCAAAAGACATCTACAGTTTCATTGCAATTCCCATCAAAATATGAACACAATTATTTACAGAAGTTGAAAGAACAATTCTAAATTTCATATGGAAAAACAAAAAGATCCAGAATTGCTAAGACAATCCTGTACAACAACAGATAGTCTGGATGTATCTCCATTCCTGCACTCAAGCTGTACTATAGAGCAACAGTAATAAAAACTGCATGGTACTGGCACAGAAAGAGAATGGTGGATCAATGGAATCGAATAGAAGACCCAGAAATAAACCCACACATCTATGGAAACTTGGTTTTTGACAAAGAATTCAAAACCATGCAATGGAAAAAAGACAGCATCTTCAACAAATGGTGCTGGTGTAACTAGATGTCTACATGTAGAAAAATGGCTGGCTTTTTGACATTTTCATTCTTATTACCCTCTCTTTATGTGTTTTCAGGTGTGAAAGTAAACATACTTTGTGTGTATGTGTGTTTGTGGTGTATGCACACAGGTGTGTGTGTGTGGATATTTGTGCCTGTGTTCATGCAATATCCAAAGAAGTATGTGGAAAGCTCTTCTCTTTAACTCCCAGCCTCATTCCCTTGAGGCAGAATCTCTCACTGAACCTGGAGTTAAGCTGGCAGTCAGCAAACTCCAGGGATCTGATTTTTCTACCTTGTCGTCTAAAAACTTTGGGGTTAGAAAAATCAGTGCCAGTCAATGTTCCCCCCCCCAAAAAAGTTGAATGTTTGTAGCCTTTCACTTACACTTTAGTAAACTGGTATCATACAGACCTTTGTTAAGTTTAAATTAAAATTTAGGCATCATATTTGATGACATTTTTAAAACCATGTTCACCTCCTTTGATACCACAATTATAATTAGGCATATACCTACAATCATCAGCTAAGTCCCAATCATCAGACAATCCTGGCTAAGTGGATATTTTTTTAGCATCATGACTGTAAGCAGGATTTTGTTTCATAATTTTTACATGACTAGACACTAGAGTAGACATGAACTTAAATGGACTCTATCTCTTGCTGTTTAGATGTGCTTGGATCTAATTATGCTTTTGAAGGCACTCTCTTTTCTTCCTGTGTAGATATGGCTTTAGCCTAAACAGTCCAAGTGGATTATTTAAATAGATCCTTTCAACCTGACCTAGATCTGGACTCTTTGATGGAAGATATAATAAAAAGAACTCTAACAGCTTTTATGAAAACTGGAATTTTTACCCTTTGTACATCTTTTCTTTGTCCTTAAGTGCTTCATACCATGTTATACAAGAACAACCCCATCAGGCGAGTTGTTATTAAAAATACATCATAAAATTTACTATTTTAAAATATATTCATCAACACACAAATAATTGTGTAAGCTATTAGATTCTGCTTCTATATTGTGACATGTACATACACGTATGCGCTATGCATTGGGCATCTCATCATCATTTCTAGTATGTTCTATAACATTCTACACTAGCTAGTAAGGTAGGTCACAAAAGTAGACTTTTGTTGGCTTGAAGCTCAGCTCTTGTTTGTTGTCCAATTTCATGGTTAACTTTAATATAAACAGTGACAACCACACATTATTCTTGCTATGAACCAACCTCCCTGCCATGGTTTCCTTGCTGTGATGGACTAAAATATTCTGATGGTATTGAAAAAAAAAATCTTACTTTTATCAACTCTTATAGGCATGGTAATTAAAACTAACTAGCATGGTAAATTGGTACCAGGAAAGTAGGGACCATTGTTTCAACTAAATCTGGTTATGTGGATCTTAGGATTTTGAAACTGGGTGATTGGGGGAATGTGAATAATTTAGAAATGCCAACTAGAGAAACCCAAAAATGATAAAAGCAGGAGTTAGTAAATGAACTTAGTGGGCCTTCAGAATGTAAAAATGCTGATAGAAATGTGGACAGTCAGGGCCAGCTTCAAGAGGTTTCAGATGGTAATAAGATTCCTGTTTAAAACTGGACTGATAGTTTATGTTACATCTTGAAAAGAATGTGTCTATATTTTGTTCATGTACTGAAAATTTCAGAGAGGATGAATTAAAAACAATGGGTTAATTAATTTAGTCTAATAAATTTCATGTATGATAGCACTGAAGCTATTGCATCGTCATGCTTTTAGCCATATTTGTAATGTGAATCGAGAACAGCACACTTGGAAGTGTGAAACACATGGAGGTAGTCAAGAAAGGACCTGGAGTGAGTACTTCTGTGACTGATGCCAGGACCCTGGACATTTCACTCTAGCCTCTCTGGCTTTTCATGCTGAGTTGATACAAGCCCGTCTGTGATCCTTCAAACTTTCAGCATCAGATGAAATTGCTGAGGCTTCAGCTTATTATACTGGGTGGCTACCTGGTTCTCTTTTTCTCAAGCATAAGAGCCATCATTGGATTAGCCAACTCCCCATTGTACAGGCCAATTTCTATATTCTGTATCCCTACAGAATCTTGAACAATAAAGTAGTTTTTCTCCTTTCATTCTTAGTGTTGAGTTCATGTAAATATTTTTGAAGAGCTGGGCTAGTGGAGGTCAGTCACTTCATTTTCTGTGTATCTGGGACTGACTGTTTCTTTTAACACTTTGAAAGAAAATTTTGATAGGAAAAGCTCTCTTAGGAGGCAAATTTAGAGTAATTTGCTCTTTGTTTCTTTTCTTTTGGCACTTTTAATATATTTTCCATTTTCTTTCGCTTACAGATTTATTTTTCATGAATGATGGTTAAAATCTAATGGGCTGTTTTAATTTCTTGTGTAACTTGATATTTTTCTTTGTCTGTTTTCAAGATTTTCTCATTATCCTGTTTTGTTTCTGTTTTTGCTTTTTTTCTTTAACAGCTTCATTTCACTGTGCTTTGGTGAAAACCTGTTTTGGTTTATGCTTGCTTAGATTCTTTTAGTTGTAGCTGTATATTGTCTATTTGCAGTTTGGTGTTTTTTAAAAACTTTATTTAACTTTATTGAAATAGATTTTCAATGTTTCCCCATTTTATTTTCTAAATTAAGACAATTTGTGTTTGAAAACTTGACTGTGCTCCATTTCATTCTATTTATTCTTTTAGGTTTATTTCTCATTTCTTTTACTTTTAAATTTTGTTTACAATGTTAATAAGTTAATTTATTGACCTGATCTTTTGTTACTAGAGTTATTTCTTTGGCTTAAGCTGAACTTCTACAAGGGCTTGCTTTCATATCTTTCATTCCATTATATTCTTGATTCACTCTTTTTATGATTTATTTCTCTGAAGTTAATTTTCACTTTATTCCCTCCACTGTCTCCCTGCATACTCTTCTGAAAAATCCCTGAGATTCTTAAGGAAAATAATAGGTTTTTTTTGCAAGTAGCTGATAGATTTTCTTCAAATTAGGATTCATTTCTAAATAACTGCAACTTCTCCTTTCAAATTTTTACATTTTTTTATGTTTTATACTCCTGCAATGTTTGAACATCTGGTGTGATGTTCACATCTGCCTATTTGATGAAGTTAATTCTTGGATATGAAGAACATGAATGGGTACTTACCCTAGTCCTGGGAACAGGTGATGTCTGGGATTTCTGGTGAGCAGCCAGAGTATCAAGGCTGTGGACCGACCAGGCACTGCACACTAGATTCTGCTGTTTGGGTTCAGGTGTTAGTATTCCTTATGATCCCTATCTGCTCTTCTGCAAATTTGTAAGCACTTACACAAGTACCTGTACCTTCTTGATGCACCAGTGTAGGGAAGACATGGATCTGGACACAATCTAAAGTTCAATGGATAGTGGGATGGATCCTTCATTAGGTTTTGTTCAGAGGGCATCAGACATGAAAGGTCCGAAGACAAGTTCAAGCTATGGTCACAGGCCTCGCTCGGCCTGAAGTTTTGGTATACTTAGTGATTTGTTTTGAACCAATGGTATGTTCCCTAGTTCAAGTCTTACCATCCTATTCCAAGCTCTAAGAAAACTTAGTGAATAGCAGTGGATATTGGGAGAATTTAATCTCTGGATATTAGAGAGATCTAGAATGGTAACCTTATTCAGAGCATAGAGATCATCATAGAACAAACTGAATTTTAACTGTGTAAGGATTATGACTTTCTCCTGCATTTAGAGTTGCTGATTTGTTTTTATGGATGGATTGTGTTGTACTTTCCAGCTTTCCTTAGTAATGGAGCATAAGTTCTCTCATACAAGAATCCACACTAGAATTGAAATTGGCTTTGCTCTTTTCCTTGTCTTTCATGCTAGTTCTTGGTGTTATTTAGGGTGTCCATCATTCTGTTATTGGTTCAGAAAATGTTTATTCTCTCCCATTTTTCAAAATATATTATCTTTTTTGTTACACTGATTCTTTTCTTTTGCAAAATTGCATAGAAAATACTTCTTTTATTTTTTACCATCCTGGTCTACCCCCCCTTTTTTATAAGGTTTGCACTCCAATACTCAACTGCTTAGAAGATTGGTCCATGTGGGTATTCCACATCTATCTCTAACTGTCAAGTATAAAATTACTTCTATGGTCTTTCTTGCCCTTGTTCTCTTATTAAACTAGATATCTGGAACTTTTCTGAGCTCCTCTGTTTTTCCAACCCAAATCATAAGTATTTCCAAGTCCTGGGGAACAAGGCACTGCTCATATTTCAAATTAGTGTATTACCTTTATATACCACCCAAAGCTGTCCTCACACTTGCTAATGTACATTGTAGTAGCACACTTAGAGGAATAACTCCTATATTCCTGTTTGATGAACCCTGCGTTGATTCTCTAGAAGCTGGAAACACCTTTCTGATATGAATACTTTTACCAGGCAGGAAAAAAAATCTAAATTCTGTAATGTAAATGGTAAAAACTTCAGTGATAGCAACCCCTGCCTTCCCCTTCTGTCTTATTATTTAGAACACAGAATTCCCTGTGTGCTAAGATACATTGTTAATCAGCTGAGTCTCTGGCTGAGGTCACCAGAGTGTTAACTCAGGAATTGACATTTCGTTTTCTTCTGGTTACATTTCAGCCATTTCCTAACTCTTGGAAAAGACTCATCCACTAGGAAGTTTGCCATGGCCTGATGGCCCACTAAAGCTTGCAGATCTTGCTGACATCGTTCCTTATGGTGAAACTATCTTGCTAGGGGTCTGGTTTCCTTGTATCACTCTACATTGCATTCTTAGCATAATAAAGTCTTCTCAAATTTTTCTAAATAGAATGAAATATCGTCATAGAGAGAATTACATTATGTTCCTGCATGTTTACAAACCCATATCGAGTTCTGTGAAAGTGATCTTCTAGGAGACTATAGATCCAAATATTATGTAAGGATATGCATTTTCTTAAATATTATATCTGTGGGCTTCTACGTAAATAGTTTAAAATGTATGAATTTTAAACTAAAATGAATTATTATAGTTATACTCATACTGCAATTGTTTAAGTCAAAGGCTCAGACATTTAACTGCCACATGAGTTTCTTATAGCATATTTTTTCTTTAATTGAATGCATTGAAGAGAAACTTACTTGTTGCAAGATTAAAGTTGGGAAGCTTATTATGATAATCTTTCAACATAGTTATTAAGTTACTAAGACATTCTTTTAACACAGTTATTTTGGACTAAATTGTAATTAAATATTTATTGACATTCAGCGGGAAGATGGATTTGTTCCTGTATATATTTTATTATTATTGAATTACTTTAAGAAAACCTATAATGTGCAGTGACTTATGAGTAGTTCATTATGTGGTTAGCTCATTGAACCAAATCTATACACGGGGAAAATGTCAGTAATTTTGAAATCACATTACCAAAATTACATTATTCAATATCAAACATAAAAAAGAAACTCAAAGTGCCCTTTGCTTCCAGAAATGGTCATTCACATGTATGTACACACATTGTTACACACTTGTAACTGTTAGAACACCTGAAAAAATATAAAATTTGTCTTTTTCTAAATAGGTTGTAACTATTGATAATTCATATGAACGTTCTGAAAATGAGAATAAAATTAATTTGAAGAAAACCCACATGGAAGCTATTTTTATTATATTTTAGTAAATCAAAGGCAAATAAATTAGAGTTGCTTTCTCTGGGAAAACTTTATTGTTCAGTGAAAAGAATACTGTAGTTTTGACTATGGAAAAATCTATACTGTTGACAGAAAGGGATTGTCTAGATGGTGAGGTCCTACAAGGAATGCAAAAAATAGACATTAAGCAGATCCTCAGAGTACCTGTGATTCAAAGGATTCCTATCATTCACCTCATTTTTTTTAAAGGCACTAA
The DNA here is from genome assembly GCA_028658305.1 of Pachyuromys duprasi. Lineage (NCBI taxonomy): Eukaryota > Metazoa > Chordata > Mammalia > Rodentia > Muridae > Pachyuromys > Pachyuromys duprasi. The sequence continues at coordinate 1,422,344 of CM053763.1, forward strand.
TTCCATTTAAACCATCCCAGTCATTGTCATCATCTAATGTTTAGTGCTATAGATAGAGAGATGGGATTCTGGTGAAATGCAGCTAGGACGCTTGGTTTGAGACACTATTTCCAGAGAATGTCAATAATATCAAGGAAAAGATCAATACTTTCTATTAGCAAATGAAATATGAAAATGAGGAGGTGTGTGGCAGCCACCGTAGGTGTTTCTTGACATGTCTGTGGTTCACTTCCAATTCCTACCCCGTCTTAATGATGTCTTGTCCTCATTGCAGAACTTTGACATCTGGGGTCTGGCTGATCCTGGAAGACCAGCCTTCCTAGCATTAGACTGTTATTACAGCAGCCAATAACCTGTCTTCAAGCACCCACCCCAAATGCCAAAGAGCCCTGGGTTTGCAACCCAAGGATGCTTTTATTGAATATTCATGTTCTGAGCCACTATCTACCTTCCATAATTATCCCAAGGTCAAGTGCCTAACAACTGGATACAACTTCTAGGTACCAGAGGCCACTGGAAATATTCCATCTAATCAAACTCATGCCTTCCTACCTGACCTTACCTACTGTGTGGAAAGTAAGGAACTTTCTTACTTACATCACACTCTCCCAGAGGCTCTAGTCCCATGTCAACTGACCCATTGTTGAAGTTTCCACCCTCCTCTTGGGAAATAGTGAATAATAAACTGCCTTTTAATTCTTCTTCAACATTTTAAAAACACTGTTTACAGAAAAATCTCATCATACTTTGTAGGAAAAAAAGGAGAGAAAATGCAAGTTTTGATCAAATTTTTTAAAAGACTCTCAAAGTTGTCAGCATGTTATTTCATAGATCTGCAGATAAGTCATTTAAAGTAAATTTTAGAAACCAGTATTAAACATCTTCTATAAACTACTATTCACTGAAGTTATCTTGGGTATGCACACCCATAACCTTAGGCATGACTGTGGGGACTGTTGAGGAAAATGGATGCAGAATTTTAAATTTATTTTTATATGAACATGTCTGCCACGGCTTGCAGGTGCCAGAGGAGACCAGGTAAGGAGGTCAGTGTCCCTGATGCCGGAGCTACAGGAAGTTAGCATTTGTCCATATGGGTCCTGGGAACCAAACATGAGTTCTCTGGAAGAACAACAAACAATTTAAACTGCTAGGCCATTTCTCCAACCCTAAAAAAGGGGGAATTTTAAGAAAGAAGATTTAAGAAAGAGATTGTGTGTGTGTGTGTGTGTGTGTGTGTGTTTTAAAGGAGTTCAAGTTTAGATGAGCTAAGGCATATGTAGGAACATAATATGTAATTGTTTTGAAGAGCTCATATTCTATATGACTTTAATACAAAATTCTTGTCTATTATAGGCAAGGTGACAAATGGAAGACAAGTGGGAGATTATAAAAACTGTGTGCCTATGGGTACATCTTAGAAAGGTAAACACAAAACTCCTGGGAATGGTGGAAGACAGGATATGGGCAGGGATGGTATCGACCCAGCAATGAAGACCATGGACTAGAATAATGTGAACAAAGATCACACTGAATCATAACTCAGATGATACCTCTATTGTTAGAGTGCACAGGCTTCTGATGATACCTTTTCTACTGCTTAGAATTTCAGCATCATGAAATTCTTCATTGCATGGTACTGAAGAACCCATATAAAAGAAAAAAGAGAACTATGTAATGTTATTTTAGGACCCTTCTCACAAATTAAGAAATGATAATGATAATAATAATATTTTAAATTAAAAGGTAGATGTTTTCATTTGCTTTACTCTATAAGTTGTTAAGACAATTTCAGAGATGTGTAACTTCTTTAATTATCCCATTTTCCTATGCTCTACATTGGAATGTTGTCAAATTCTTAAGAAAACAATGAACACTTAAAAAATATCTTTTAAAATTGCAGGCTTGATACTGTCCCAGTTGACATGTATTTTACCAAAAACTACGAAAATGTGTGGACATTTTCATAAAACCAGAGCAATACATGAGTCAACTAGTGAGCAATATTATCTTACCTTTCTTTTCTTCTGTTTCCTTGAAATCTAAATGAGTTGTTATAAACAATTTACTCTTACTTGAGAGGGACTGAACATGTGCTTGGTGCATTGTGGGTTTGTTTCTAAGGTGTTATACATCATGACTACCTTTACACGGGGTTTGATTTCATATACCTTTGGGTGGAATTTACCTCAAACATAAAATAGGACGAAGGAATCTCATAATACATGCAGTCTGTGAAATAGTGTACTTTCTGCTTTCTGCTAGAGTGGGCTCTGTCCTGCCTGCCAAGGCTCAAAATGGTTCTCTGTGGCCTGGTCATCCTCACACTTCAGTGGCTTGGGCACTAGAGGGACACTGATTCACTGTGAACATGGGTGCTATCTGTTACTGTGTGACACCTGCATGCTCACTCTGGCCCTGGTGAGCAGGCTGAATTAATTTATTTCTACAAACAAGTAATACTCCTGCCACTTGACCAGAGAGCCAACCCTGACAAGGATAAAATTAATTGGTGTTCCTGGAATAGAGCTTACAACTTTAACACTCAAAGGAAGCAAGCAGCTGGTGCAAATGAGTTCTCTTGGCTTAAAAACCACTTAGCTCCATTGGCGTGTCCTCCCCTTCACAACTGTGACGCAGACCTTGGTAATGTACATATTTCTTTCTGATTATCCAATACCATGGAAAAGAAACTGGCTTAACAGCTACAAACAAATGTAGGCCATAGTGGAGAATAGAGAGTGTGTGGGTTGCGTTAAGACGTTTGCTGTTATGCAAAGATCACAGATGACCTTTTTTTTTAAGTATAATGTTTACCTTGAGTCTTGCTCATAACTCTGACTTTGTAACCAGTTTGAAAGTCAGGATTTAAAATTTAAAACTGATGCTAGAGTTGAATTAATACCTTTAAAATAGTTGGGATGTGAGGAAGGTATTTTACATCTGAGAAATACGGGCTTTGGGATGCTCAGGGGAAATTGCTCAGAATTTTGGGTCCTCCCAAAATGTTATTTTATAAAGCTAATAACTGATGCAGTACTTCAGGAGGTGAGGGCTTTGGAGGGTGATTAGGTCATTAGCATATAACCCTCATGATTGGCATCAGTGTTCAACACAATGGCCTCAGAGTTCCTTGGCTCTTTCACTACATGAGAATACAATGAGATGACATCTATGAATTGGTAATGTATCAGCTGGCCAGCCTACCAAGTCCTTCTCTGGGACTTCTCAGGCTCACAACTTTTATAAATATTGTATAAGTTCTCCTTGTTTGTCACTTATCACAACCCAAGCTAAGAGAGTAAGTACTGGAGATGTCCTATTATTTATTTATATGCCAGTCTGTATTAGATTTACTCACTTGTTAAAGAAACTATGCATAAATCTAAAATCAGCACTAATATCATTCATGTCAGCATCTTTGTGAAGATTATTGGGTCACCCAAAGAGGAGCCCTAGGGCACCAAGAAGGCCAGGCTCTGTCTTCAGGTCTCAGCTCTTATACTATCAAGCATGTCCTTTCTATGATCTGCTTAACACCACACTTCATACAACCTTGTGCTTTTTCGAAGGGAGTAGGCTAATTGTACAAAACACCTGCAACCTGTGTGGTAAAGGTCTGGTGGGGCTTCTCATCATAAGAAAGCCGTGATGCTCCCATGGTGTGTGTCAGATAAGCTTTATTCTAGTCTGAGTACAAGCAGTATTCTCCGTGCAAGCCTTCTGTAGAAATGAGGCATAGGAGACACCTAAGAAGATGCCTTTGAAACAATGTGACATATTGACTGGAAGATAAATGTGTCATGACCTGAGGTTCCCAGGAACTCAATCTTGTTTCCCTTGGAAGCCTAGGTTCAGATCTGTACCTGCAAAGTCATGTACATGTCTCTTTACAGCACATGACAACTGTGAAAAGTGAGCACTTTGGTCACTTGTTTTTAAATGGGTGCTGCAAAACCATCTCAAGAGCAACAAAACAACAGGTGAAAATACAATAAAATAGTGAATTGAGCCTTGAGGATCATGACCAATTATCTGTAATTATCTTCATAAACGTGCAGCAATGTAGCTCACTTGGTAGAGTGTTTGCCTAGAATGCAGGAGGCCATGGGTTTCGTTCTTAGTGCTGTGTAAGCTAGTTATGGTATTGCAAGCAAGAGGACCAGAAGCTTCAATTCATCCTCAGCTCACCAGCAACACTGAGGGAAGCCTGGAGCACAGAAGACCAATACTACACAAAGGAGGAAAATACCACTCTTACTTCATGTATTTGATTTCACTTCACGGACACACACTTTAGTCCATGTGAACTTACAGCCACAAATCCCCAATTCTTCATGAGGTTACTGCCATATAACTGTGATGGTTGCATACTAGATTTTTAAATTCATTAAGAACATTACAACCAGAAAAATCTAGTTTTAGTAGAACATGTATATGTAAAGTCTCAGTTACTCAGAGCATCATAGAACACAAGTCATATCCTCTGAGTTGTGTTTGTGTGTGTGTGTGTACATGAGGGAGGGCATAAAATGTTCTCTTTTACTTAGTTATTTGATCATTGCCTTCTATTTCTGACTTTATAAAAGTACACAGCAAGGACATTTGCTCAACCATGTTCGTAGCAGCTTTATTTGTAATAGCCAGACTCTGGAAACAACCCAGATGTCCCTCAGTTGAGGAACAGATACAGGAACTGTGGTACATTTATACAATGGAGTACTACTCAGCAATTAAAAACAAGGAAATCATGAAATTTGCAGGCAAGCGGTGGGAACTAGAAAAGATCATCCTGAGTGAGGTATCCCAGAAGCAGAAAGGCACACATGATATATATTCACTTATAAGTGGATATAAGACGTAGAATATAGGACAAAGATACTAAAATCTGTACACCTAAAGAAGCTAAGCAAGAAGGAAGACCCTGGGTAACATGATCAACTCTCACTCAGAAGGGCAAATGAGACAAATATTGGAAGAGGGAGAAAACAGGGGACAGGACAGACCCATAGAGGGTCTCTGAAAGACTACCCAGGAGGGTATTGAAGCAGATGCTGAGACTCATAGCCAAACTTTGAGCAGAGTGCATAGAATCTTATGAAAGAAGGGGGAGATAGAAAGACCTGGAGGGGATAGGAGCTCCACAAGGTGAGCAACAGAACCAAGAAATGTGAGCTCAGATTTCTGGCTCCTTTCTGAGACTGATACTCCACCCAAGGACCATGCATGGAGATAACTTAGGTCCCCTGCTCAGATGTAGCCCATGGCAGCTCAGTGTCCAAGTGCGTTTACCCTAGTAAGGGGAACAGGGACTGTCTCCGACATGAACTGATTTGCCAGTTCTTTGATCACCTCCCCCTGAGTGGGAAGCAGCCTTACCAGGCCTTCCTCTTACAGAGGAAGACATTGCAGCCAGTCCTGAAGAGACCTGATAGGCTAAGATCAGGTGGAAGGAGAGGAAGACCTCCCCTATCAGTGGACTTGGGGAGGGGCCTGGGAGGAGATAAGGAAGGGCCGGTGTGATTGGGAGGGGATGAAGGAGGACACTACAGATGGGATACAAAGTGAATAAACTGTAATTAATAAATAAATTTAAGGCTCTGCCCTGCAGAATATCAAAGCAGATGCTGAGACTTATGGCCAACTGTTGGGCAGAGTGCATGGAATCTTATGAAAGATGTGGGAAATAGTAAGATAGGGAGAGGACAGGACCTCCACAAGGAGAGCAACAGAACCAAAAACACAAGGGTCTTTCCTGAGACTGGTATTACAACCAAGTACCATGCATGGATTAAACCTAGAACCCCTGCACAGATGTAGCCCATGACAGTTCATTGTCCAAGTGGGTTCCATAGTAATGGGAAGAGGAACTGCCTCTGACATGAACTGATTGGCCTGCTCTTTGATCACCTCACCCAGATGGGGGAGCAGCCTTACCAGGCTACAGAGGAAGACAATGCAACCACTCCTGATTAGAGCTGATAGACTAGGATCAGAAGGGAGGAGAGGAAGACCTCCCATTTCAGTGGATTTTGGGAGGGGTATGCGTGGAGAAGGGGGAGGGAAAGTGGGGTTGGGAAGGGAGGAGGGAGGGAATTATGGGGGTATACAAAGTGAATAAAGTGTAATTAATAAAAATGTAAGGAATAAATATGATTAAATAATCATATTATGAACATTTCAAAAATATAAATAAATTTTAAAAATATATTATGTTCTAAGACTTCAACATGAATATTCAGATTTTTATTGAGTCTACTAGAAATAAAATATTTATCTATAGCTTCTTTAAGCCCTAAATTTACTTAATGTCACATATAATTTAAAGTTTCTGTCTAATAACTTAAGAATTTCAGATATTCTTTTGTATAGTTTATATTGAGTGTTCTTTTTCAGCCAAAAAAATCTAGTAGGAAAAATAAAAGCCTAACCTATTTTAGACATTAAAAACTCACTGATGATGTTGCAGAACTCTGTAGCTTCAAGAATAGGATCTTTCTTAATTCAGATCATATACAGCCAAAAAAACATCACAGATCCATATTATTTTTAGTCAAGTGTTTTGGAGGACTATTAGGAAAGAGACTGATTTTGCAAATAGGATACATTTTGATACAGTGCCTGCACATCTTATTTTAAATTGTCTAAATATGACGGGATTTATTTGCAGTTTAGGTCAATCCTAGCAATGTACGCACTTCCCAAGGCATGGCAGATTCATAAGGCTGCGCATGCCATTTAAAGCAGACTGGTAAAGTGCTAAAAATGTCAGTGGTCGAGTTTCTCGTAATGTAGATTCAGAAGCAGCACAACATGTGTTTTCTTTTTGGGGTGAATGCAATGCTGAGACAGAAAATTTATCAGAAATTAAAATGGTGGTCTAGAAAACCAATTCCCTCCTGTAGTCTGTGAAATGAGGGAAAGGGGAAAAATAATCCCTTAGTTCCCTCTGAGCTACCAAGGCATACTGTTAGTGCCTTGACCACATGTACTAAAAACTGAGCATTTATTTTGACTTTTGAGTTTTAAGTTGAACTCTAAAGTGGTATAATTCAAAAATTTGAAGAATTTCTTCTCTGTTTCCTCATATTCCCTCACTATTTTGCTATCTTATCAACTGGCCTTCCAGAAAACCAATTTAAAAACAAAAATCCCCACAGGAATTGAAAGATTTTCGCAAATGGTCACTTTAAATAACAGAACTCATGCAGCAGTGTTCATTGTTTACTTGACAGAGTTGAATCTTCTGGGTAATGGGCCTTGCGGTAAATCCATGAGGGATTATCTTAATGATTTTAATTAACATATGTGGGACCATTCTCTGGACAGGTGATCCTGGCCTATATAAAATGGAAAATGGAAAGAGTGAGCTGAGCAACGCATGCTAGCATTTCTTGGTTCTTGACTGTGGATTCCATAGACTATCTGTCTCATGCTTCTGCTACTGTGAGTTTTCACCATGATTATGGGTGGGCATACTGCACAGAATAAACCCTTTGTTACTTAATTTGCTTTATACAGAGCACTTTATTATAGCAATAGAAAAAGATACTAAGACAGCCACAATTCACAAATTTGAATGAGTGTGAAATATTATACTCTAAATACCACATTTTTGTTTCAAAGAGAAAACAAACACCAAACTTTCATTATGTTGCAGTTCTTACAAATGGAATCTAATAAATAGCACATAAGAATGAATAAGTTAAATAGAAACATAGAGCCTTATCATTAAAATAGACACAAACTTAGGAAGATGAATCATTTTAATTCTCAAAAACAAAAAAAAAAAATCAACCTGAGGCAATTATAGGAGACAGTCTGTGTAACTGTTACCTGTGGCCAGTGAGAATGAAGATATGACTTGAAACAATTATAAAATGAATGATTAACTCTTTTCATGTTTGCGTGTTTGTTTGTTTCTTTCCTTTTGCATAAGCAACCAAGCACACAGCCCAGCTGTATCATACAATTATCAGAGACTCATATTGCATCTGCCTTTTTGCAGGATCATATTGAAGATCAAAATGCTGTCTCTTCTTTGCTATAGACCTTAGTTACCAGTAGTTCAGAGGTGGCGTCAAGGTTTAGTTAAATCTGTTGAGGTTTTGTTTTATGACTTGGCAAATCTATGACCTTCAGAAAGTTACAAAGCTCTTAAAAATAGTGTGCTTTAGAGAATTGACACAAAACTCTGAACACACTTCCTCCATGTCTTAAGCAGTCTGGTGGCAGTTGTTACCCTCATCATGGGTGACTTTTTAGCTGAGGTGAAATGGTGTGTGTTCTAATGCACCCTGACTCAGACCTGAGAGAACAGAATCAGGTTTGTACCATAACATTAGGGATTTGGGATGAATTGAGGCATCCTTCTCAGTGTCTAGGTAACTTCATACTTTTGCTGACTTTCCAGATGCAGCTTATTTTCTTACAAATGAGAAGGCAGGAAAAACAAAGAAATAAAGCGCAGAGAAACAGATGTAATTTGGACTGCTCTGTCTTCTCTGCTCAGTGTAATGAATAACATTTCACAGCACACAGATTTGGAGGTCTGCCATAGCCTCTCACTCTACCTGCTGCTGCAGAGTGAGGCTGGCACTGGGTCTGATCATTATCAAGAATATATTCAAAACCCTCCTCTGGGATTTTATCCACACTACCATCACATCACCCTTCATTTCTTTACAGCATATCAATTTGCTACCCAGAAAATGACTAACACTTAGGTACGAGAATTTACCATCAGAACCTCTGGTGTTGAACCACAAGTTGAGTGTCAGCCGTTTTTGTCACTTTAAGTTATATAAACAGTTAAGTTAACACTAAATCCTAGGTTTATAACTGTCAGCCTTCTGAATTTTATTTTTTATAACTAAATTTTCTGAGATTCTGAAGACTTTAAGATGAAGAAACATGTCTCAATCACCAATTTGAAGTCCTCTGGTTAGGAGCAAAACAGTCAAATCACTTTAATGGAAAAATTCTTGTCTCAGATATCTGAGAAAAATACACAAAAATGTTTTGTTTTGTTTTTCACTGATAGTTCTGTAGAACTAGTTAGTGGTGGAAACCATCTAGACCTGCACAGGAAGGTTAAAAGAACATTCCTGGACTGGGTCAGAGTGAGGTGAAAGTCTGGGATGTGGAGGCCCTGAAGTGGAGAGGGTAGGCCACTCTGAACGCCTAGTGGTGAGCTAAGCAGAACTGTTTTAAGATGCTGAAGAGGCAGGAGCTCCAGAAGAAGCAGAAGATGAAATGGAAGCCAGGTGTGAAGGATTCTTCTCTTAATAAGAATGGATACAATCACATCCAGATGTGGCCCATATGTGAGCAGCTACAGAGAAAATTGCGAACTAAACTCTCTTGCTTGGGCTTCAATCACACACAAGGAGAAACTGTTTTCAGTTGGAGAACAGGAAGATACTATGGACCAGACACAGCACCTACATAATATTTCATGCTATGTTTTAAATAAGAAATGCCTCCACCAGGCTCATGCATTAAAGCCTACATTCCCAGCTAGTCAGTCTGGGGAAATTTTTGAAACTTCAAAAATCAGGCTGTACTTGAAAGGAATATATGACTGGAACAGTCAATGCCTTCCTGAAATCCCAGGGCAGACAGCTGGTCCACCACACTCCCATGACCATCACGGCATGTCCTAGTCACTATGGACCGAACCTGAAACAAGCAAATGTTGGCATAGTTTAGAATAGGATCCCCATTTTGAGACACCCCTCCTCTTGTAGAAAGGCACTTGCCAGCTTAGTTCCTTCCCCTGCACATACTATGCATGCTTACCCATCTCTAAACGAGGTACCCTCAGAACCTCTCCACCCTCCATCCGCACCTCCCCAATAGTATAAGTGATCCTGTCTCTGGAAACACTCAAATTTTGAGAGTTTCTACTCAAATATATTGCAAACGTGTCTGAGTATGAAGAATATAAGAGCTGATCTGGCCTAAACTGGTTCAGCATACGTGCACAGTGAAGCTCACCAGTTTTATCTAGTAACCTTTAAGGGAGAATCTCTAGTTACAGTCCTATGTCTCTGCAAAAGCGTGCACACATGTGATTCAAAGATGGTGCATTTCCTGAAGTCACATGCTCAGTAGAAAAATCAAAAGGGAGCCACTCAAAACTATGATTCTTATTAGCCAGACCCTCCTTCTCTTGAACTCACAAGGGAAACCCAAACAATAACGCGGCTCTTGGATATTCTCATTTATGGCCCTGCATTCCACCATAATAGACATCCCATCTAGTATCACTATGGTATAAATAAAGGAAGCTTTTCTCTTTTATGAATTTGTGTGTGGCTTATTTTGACTGCTTTCGATAAATGGCCAAGAACCTGTGAAAACATGGCCCAGACTCTGACCACTGCTGAAAAGTACTCTGAAACCAGGAACTAAAATCATTTTTAAATTAAGTTATATTTTTATTAATTAGTTTGTTCACTTTGTATCCCAGCTGTTGCCCCCTCCCTCATGCCCCTCCAATACCACCATCCTTCCCTCATCGCCTCCCCTGCCCCTGCCCAAGTCTGCTTATAGTCCCCTTCCTTCTGACCCTAGCCTATCATGTCTCATCAGGACTGGCTGCATTGTCTTCCTCTGTGTCCTGGTAAGGCTTCTCTCCTATCAGTGGGAGGTGAGCAAAGAGCCAGACACTGAGTTCATGTCAGAGATAATTCCTGTTCCCATTACTAGGGATACCATTTGGACCCTGAGCTGCCATGGGCTACATCTCTGCAGGGGTTCTAGATTATCTTCATGCATGGTCCTTGGTAGAAGTAGCAGTCTGAGAAAAGACCCCTGGGTTCTGTTGCTCTCCTTCTGGAGCTCCTGTCTCTTCCAAGTCTTTCTACCTCTCCCTTCTTTCATAAGATTTCCTGTACTCTGCCCAAAGTTTGGCTATTAGTCTCAGCCTCTGCTTTGATATCCTGCTGGTCTTTCAGAGGCCCTCTGTAATAGGCTCCTCTCCTGTTCCCTGTTTACTCCCTCTTCAGATGTCCATTCCATTTGCCTTTCTGAGTGAAGATTGATCATCTTACCCAGGGTCCTCCTACTTGCTTAGCTTCTTTAGGTGTATGGATTTTAGTATGTTTGTCCTATATTATATGTCTAATATCCACTTATAAGTGAGTATATACCATGTGTGTCTTTCTGCTTCTGGGATACCTCACTCAGGATAATCTTTTCTAGTTCCCACCACTTGCCTGCAAATTTCATAATTTCTTTGTTTTTAATTGCTGAGTAGTACTCCATTGTACTACTCCATTGTGGTAAATGTACCACACTTTCTGTATCTGTTCCTCAAGTGAGGGACATCTGGGTTGTTTCCAGAGTCTGGCTGTTACAAGTAAAGCTGCTATAAACATGGTTGAGCAAATGTCCTTGTTGTATATTTGAGCATCTTTTGGATATATGCCCAGGAATGGTATAGCTGGATATTGTTGAGGTAGCACTATTCCTAATGGTCTGAGAAAGTGCCAGATTAATTTCCAAAGTTGTTGTACAAATTCACATTCCCACCAGCAATAGAGGAGGGTTCCCCTTTCTCCACATCCTCTCCAGCATGTATTGTCACTTGAGTTGTTGATCTTAGCCATTCTGAGGGGTGTTAGTTGAAATCTCAGGGTCATTTTGATTTGAATTTCCCTGATGACTAAGGAAGTTGAGCATTTCTTTAAGTGTTTCTCTGCCATTTGATATTCCTCTATTGAGAATTCTCTGTTTAGCTCTGTACCCCAGTTTTTAATTGGATTACTTGACTTGTTGCCTTTTAACTTCTTGAGTTCTTTATATATTCTGAATATTAGCCTTCTGTCAGATATAGGGTTGGTTAAGATCCTTTCCCAGTTTGTAGTATAAAATAATTTTCCTGTAAGTCATTGTTCGGGATTTTGCTCCCTGCCATGAATAACTAAGTAATACTAGTCACCTTAGAGCCTGCTCTTACATATGTATGATACAATGATCTTGCAAATAGGAGTCAAGGTTGAGAGATTGTGCTTTTTACAAAACAATTTAAAGTTTCAAATCAAGTTTTGAGGTGGCTAAAAATCTATATTTTTGTTATTTTTAAATTTTTTATGCTCTTGTTCAAAACCTACATTTTTAAAAGATGCCCAGGGAAACTTTATTGTATATGTTAGACATATATCCTTTCCCTAAGCCACCTTTTACTGTGGTTTTCATGCTAGTGAAATGTCCAGATTTTGGAACACCCTGTAGCATGGTATGATTCAGGTTCTCTTCTTGGTATCTAAAAATATTTCCAAATGTTACTTATATAAATGAAGATTAGAGTTCAGGATGAAAAGAATGAATGAATTAACAAGAGAACATTTGTGCTCAATTCAAATCCTGTTCTAAAATAGCCTGGCACACCAGAGTCAAGGGATGTCCATGCCATTCTGAAGAACTCTCCCACGGAATAAAAATTGGTATCTCTAAGGTCTCTGAGATTTTGTATTAGATGGTTCTACAAGACAAAGACAATGTATAGGCACTGTAGTCTCTATTTTATGGAACATTTCTCTAAAAGTCAAGTGAGACTCTTCAGGAACTCGGGGAGCAATGTGGAGGAGAGAACAGAAAGAATGATGGACATGACATGACTTTTTCACTCATGAACTCACAACAGCTGTGGTTACTTACGTAAGAGATTAGGCCTGTGACTACTTCACAATGGATAGGAAGGGGCTCATGAGCATCTCCCATCATGGACTGCTTGTGCTTGTTTTCTGTCCAGGACCCTCTCAGGAAGTCAACTTTCACCTTCTGGAATGTTGGAGCTACTTTAGTTTCCTATCCCAGATTTGTAGCTGTCCCTTCATGTCTGGGACCCTCAGGCTCTCCCACTCTCCAGCGATGTAATTGGATTTGTAATTATTTCTTGTCTGGGAGAGTTTTGTTCTCTGCTTCTTTCACACCACAAAAGCTGTCTACTTTCACATTCCTATCTCAGATTTGTAACTGTCTCTCTGTCAGTGGCCACTGTCAATTTACTTTTTGTCTAAATGTGTCTTTTTTTTTCCAGTATATACTTTTTAAAATTTTTTGTCCTCCCACAGAAGGTACTGGGTGGTACCTTTAACAAACTCCTTTCACTCAAGGCACTTACAATAATAACAGGACCTGTTATTAACCCTACAAGTGCAATACACATAGTTACTAAAAATAAGTGATTTTAAAATTCACTACTAGTCTGTTAAGCAAAGAACTCATGAGTATAAAATATTGTTCTTATAACACTGTTGGGGGAAAAGAAGCTAGGGAAACAAATTGTTTCCTTCTGGAGTCTCTCCACTTGAGTCCTGGCCCACCCCTTGCTTTATTCAGTAAACAATCAGCCAACAATCTACCAGAAGAGTGAAGTTGAGACATAAAGACCAAATGATGCTAAAGAGCTTTGAGGCACTAAGAGGAATGGTACCTGGATGAGGAACGGCACTGGTACACGCAAGACCCAGGAAACGGATGAGAAGGGAGAGCTGGTGAATCAGCTCTTCCATTGCAGAGCAGGTAACTGGACACACTGCCCTGAGTGAGGACACAAAATGGTGCAGTTATGCTGGCTCATGCCCCCATTGTCCTTCAGATTGTGGCTTTTCTCCAGTTTACAGCACAAGCAAGAGTCATAGTTTTACAGTGCAGGCAGTTGGCAGAGGTAAAACATAAATCCAGCTTCTGACACCACTACTCTTTTCACAGGTTTTCCTCTTGACAACATTTTATCCTACTAAAGAGGAAAACAGTTGTTTCCCACAGAAACCAAATGTGATGGAATTGGAAAAAGCACTGCGTGTTCTACGACGGAAAGTCCAGTGGGATATTAACGGGACGTCAAAGGGAGTGTGAGCTCGCTGCGCTGCTCGCTGTCTTTCCTGATTCATTTCACTGTTTCCCTTGCTGACTGCATCTGTTGCTTCCTTGTTCCCTACTCTTGCTGATTTCTTTTAAATTCATTCTCCAGGTTCAAAAATCTCTTCTTTCAAAACTTATTGAGCCCTACGAAAGGCTTTTCTTTCTTGACAAGTGTAATTTGGTATTTCCATGGTATTCTCATTAAAATAGCACTTTAATAATATCCCTATTGCCTTTTATTTGCCCAGTTGAGTTTGCTGCATTGATTAGTATTAGAGTTGAAAAGGCTTTAATGAATTTTTCTCAGAATGTCCAGTGAGAAACCTTTGGTTCCATGCCTCTGTGGATTTTTTTTCCCATTTCTAATTGTGTTGTAATGAGATTCTGAGGTCTAAAAACACATTTTCTTTCCTTTTTAAAAAAAATCCTTATTTTATTTTTTTAGACTGTAATATAATTACACCATTTCCCCCTCCCTGTTCTCTCTCCAAACCCTCACACATATCACAAATCTATGGCCTGCTTTTCATTAATTATTGTTGCATGCAGTTATTCCTAAGTACATAAGTACAAACTGATCACTCTATGTAATGTTGCTTGTATGTACTGAAGGCTGATCAATAGTATATAAGTAACAATTTATGGTCACACTGAAAAAAGCTACAGAGTTTAAACATCATGTTTCATGTGTGTTTATGTGTATGTGCATGTATGCATGCGTGTTTGTGTGTGCGCACATACTGTGTAAATTCTGCAGAAAGCAGGCTATGTAGGTTGTAGCTGCCAAGAGTTGCTCATTGTTGTCCCTTCCATCTCAGATCGCTGGGTCACACAAAAGCTTATACATGAGTGTCTGAGTGGCACAATGGGAAATAGCACACTGCACACTGATGACGTAATTAAACATAAAAGAGATGTAAAAGCATTTTTGATCAGCTGTGAAAAGCCAGCCAGATGACGCTGTGTAAACGTGTCCTGAATAAGGAGACATCATGAAATGGGTCCCGAGTCTGTAACCACATCGCGTGCGCAACGCAGGCAGGGAGACCCTGGATTCAAGAACAGCACAGGCTGCAAGGTGAGACGTAATCCCCTTTCTTCTGAATAAGAGTGCATTCTAGTCAAAAAATCATATTTCCATAGTTTTAGAAACTCTCACCTATTGTCCTGACATACATCACAAGCAAAGGTAAACAGAGAGAACCTTACTAGGAAGAAAGGAAATCCTCACTGCAATTTCGGATACATTCAGTGATACTGTTTCGTACGTTCAAAGACACCTAACTTAGTTTGTAGTATTTTTTTTTAATTAAAAACAAAACAAATGGTTGCTATGATTTTGTGTTATTAGAAAGTTCTCCAAAGTTGAAACATTTCCTCCTGGTGGACACAGAAGCTCCTGAGATTCAGGAAGTAAGAAAACCTTACAAGTCCAGACAACTGACGCTAAGAACGGTCCTAAGACCCTTCCTCAAGGTTAGGAAGCAGTAACCACTGCTGTGGAGAGTAGGCACTCTGACCTGCTATACAGTGAGCTACCTGAAAGTAGCTTTCCTCACTCGCCCTACAGTGGGCTCCTCAGAGAAGCCACTGCCTTTGAGCCACTTATGATCCTGTTAGCCACCCCTTACCCAAACTCCAGTAGAAGCACCAGTAAACTCCTTGGTGGTTACCAATATGTATCTGGTAGAAGAGTCCCTTCCGTCTGGCTTCAGTGCTCTCTCTGGGGCAAGCTGACATTTGATCAAGTGTTTCCAGGAAAAGCCGCACAACACATTGAGAAATAAAAGAGCAGATTTACAGGAATTCTTTCAGCTGAGGCACAACAACGGATTTTACTGTAAATAACGAGTTGAAATGACACAAAGATACTATTATTCTATTGATCCACAAAGCTACAATTAATGTAGGATTTTAGATGAAAAATAAATGTGGCTTTCCATACCGCAGGCTTTTAAATTCCATTTGTTGATTACAGGAAACCCACTTTAACACAATGGTATTTTTTCTAGTCTTTCGTACATGCATAATTAACTTATTGATTATTTAATTTATTCACTTCGTCTACATTTCCTAAGTTTCTCCTTTATGTCTGAGTGCTGCAGGTGCACAGGAGTAAGGCATGTAATACCGATCTGCCACACAAAGATGTAATCTGTTTCGTTTCAGAGGAACTGATGTGTTTACCTCAAATAATCACCCTTTGTTTCCACAGGAAAAGATGACCTTGAAATACTCTTCTGCTTAAATCATATTATTTCCAGACACAAGGGCAAGGCCATGCATTAGAATGTCCACACCTTGAGCTCACACTGACAAGAAAAAGAGGAGTGAAGTAGAGATATGGCTACTGCCTGGCTGAGGGATATTGACATCTGGGTGAAGCTCATACTCACCTAGAATGTTCTGTATAATAATTTACAGGAAAGACAGTATATAGGCCTTCTCAATACTAAATTGAGGTTAGCATTCTCATTCTCATACTGACTTTGCAGTTCTTATCTATAAAATGTTACTCTGTGAGCTGGAGAGATGGCTCAGTGGTTAAGAGCACCGAATGCTCTTGTAGAGAACCAGAGTTCAATCCCCAGCCCCCACATGGCAGCTCACAACTGCCTGTAACTCCTGTTCTGGGGGATCCAACACCCTCACACAGACGTACATGCAGTCAAAACACCAATGTGCATAAAATACAAATAAAAGAAATTATTTAAAAAAATACTTGGAGTACTCAGTCTTCATTTTTGTTTGTTTGGAGGGGGTTGGGGGTGGAGGCTGGGGAGCACGGGGGCCGCTGATACAGTGCTGGTGACCATCAAGTCCTTACTAGTCCCAGACACTGTAAATGACAGACAAAGTGATGCTACAAAGCTACTGCCCATGAGTCCTCTGTGTTTGATGCAGTGATCTTACCATTGATGTCATAAAGGCTTTTCTATATTTTCTGTCATTTCAACAAATCCTATCAAGTAAACAAAAGCGACAGTGTGTGTTCTCAAGACCCAAGGTTGTGGCTCTTTTCAACATAACTTAGTCCCTAGAGCTACATTCCAGGAGCGTGTTGAACCACCTGAGAGTAGAAATTCAGATGGGCTTTGCTAGGACCTTGATGACCTTGGCCTGAGGATCAGAGTATCCTTATCTAGACTGAGTTCTGAGGCTTCCAAGTTCATCGATCTTGAGGACGCCATGAAAATCCATGTAGCTTTAATCTTATCAATGGGGATGGGGAGTTTACAGCACCCACATCTTCAGAACATAATAAGAATAAAATAAAGTAAAATCTGTGAAGTCTTAGAATAAATTGTGCATAAAAGTATGCTTGTTATGGTTTGTTAAAGAACATAGCACAGAGTAAATGGAAGTTTAGTATCAAGCCACATGAGGCTGGTAATACAGGATAGCATATTATGAATAGATTAGGTAGCATAGCTTCTGAAACGAAGAAAATCTCTCTCTCTCTCTCTCTCTCTCTCTCTCTCTCTCTCTCTCTCTCTCTCTCTCTCTCTCTTCCCATGTGTGCATTGTTAGGGGATGGAGAAGGCATAGATTAAGGATGTGAAATGTGAAACAGAATGGTCAAGAGACTCACAGCTAGCTGGATCACAGCCAGAAGAGAACCTGCAGACATCAAGCAAAATCTGTTACGAGGTAAAGGACACTAAGATGGTAGAGCTTTAAAAAAAATATCTCTGCTTTCAACAGCTTCTGAATTCCCTTTCTAATCAGCTACAGCTTATCAAGCATGAGATGGGAGAAAACAATCATCAGGGCTCCAGATGGAAATGTTTAATGCATATGTAGTTTACGGGACGAATATAAATTGTGAACATAGTGAGTTTTGGTTAATCTGCTGAATAAAAAAAATATTGAATTTGTTCTAGTTTAATTAATGAGTAATGGAATATTCGACACAAAACATGCTTAACTCTTTCAAAGAAAATCAACTAGCAATGATTTGGTGAAAGAGTTGGCATTTTGAGTGTTATTTCCATTATTTACATAATTCTTTTGAAGTGTGTTTGGAAGCAGAGGTAAAATCTTGCATGCATAGCAATTTATCTACTCTGCACCAATGGAAAAAAAGTGTCAATTTCCTTAATTATGAAGCATACATTGGAAAAATATGATTATTTTAAATGTTTAACGCCTTTAGAGCCTCTAGGTAAATCAGGTTCCATGTGCAAGATGCATGGCAGTATCTTTTGTTGGTGAGTAAGAAGGAGTTAGCAAATATTGGAGATAAGAATAAGCAGTGATGAACTGAAAAGATGGATTGGTGATTAGTAGCCCACATCCAGGAATCCTGAATCTGGTTCCAATCACCCATGTCAAACAACACACTTGTAACTCTAGCTACAAGGCATGTTGCCCTCTTCTGGGCTCCTCAGGCACCTGCACTCACATGAACATACCCATGCACAAAAAACACATTTAACTTTAAAGTAATACAAATAAATCTTTAAAAAGAATGGGGAGTAAATAAAGTAGGATGTTACTGAATTGCTTGAAAAATATTTCCTCATTCAACTTCTGACAAGAATGTATATCCTTCTGGGAAGTAAAGAGTATTCTCTCACCCTTAACTAAAATTCCACACTGTTTTCCACCAGAGCCCTGTGGTTTCTGTGGTCTAGCTATCTTTTTGTTAATGTGAAACAAGTAGTTTTAAAGACAATATTTTGTACAATGGTCATCTACATTTGTGTGTTTAGTCCTTAATTACTGAAGGCTCTAATTCTTTTTTTTAAATATTTTTCTTCACAATTTATTCATTATATATCCCAATTGAGTCCCCCTCCATAAACTCCTCCCAGTCCCATCCACCCACCCTTTCCTCCCATCCCTTCCTCTAGTCCACTGAAAATTCTCCACTATTGCCATC
Source organism: Pachyuromys duprasi (assembly GCA_028658305.1). Classification (NCBI taxonomy): domain Eukaryota; kingdom Metazoa; phylum Chordata; class Mammalia; order Rodentia; family Muridae; genus Pachyuromys; species Pachyuromys duprasi. The sequence goes on from CM053763.1 coordinate 1,441,104, forward strand.
TACCGAGAGCTTTTGTCAAGGGGACCAGCAAAATAAAAAGACCCTGTGCAGGGGGTCATGAAAAGACTGATCCACCAACGGAGGACCATGCATGGAGGGACCTAGATCCCCTGCTCAGATGTAGCCAATTGGCAGCTCAGTCTCCATATGAATCTCTGAGTGAGGGATGCAGGGGCTGCCTTTGTCACTTGCCCTTAATGATGAAGCCTTGCCAGGCCATGGAAGGCTCTAGTTCTTACAATGGGTCTATCAATTGTGTACCTTATGGCTAAGGCTATATTTTAATTACAGCTATTTCCATTCATACAGCACTTCTTTTTTTATTAATTACACTTTATTCACTTTGTATCCCCCCTGTAGCTCCCTCCTCCCTCCCCTCCCAAACCCTCCCTTCCTCCCTCTTTTCCATGCATCCCCCTCCCAAAGTCCACTGATAGGGGAGGTCTTCTTTTCCTTCCTTCTGATCCTAGTCTATCAACACTTCTTACATGGATTTCATAAGCATTATCTCAGTCAGTCATCACAGCAGCCCTTGGAGCAGGTACCATTATTACACTCATCTTACAGTTGAGAGGACTGAGTCTCAGAGAAGCTAAGAAATCTTACTCAGAGTAACTAGATGTCAAGGCTAGAAATGAGGCTGATTTGGCCACAAATTTCTTGGGCATTCAGAGACTAAACTGGGCTGCTTTTCTAGATAAAATAACTTAATTTTGTCTCCAGATGAGTGTGCCCTTGGCAGAAATCTATTGAGCATAGAGGCAAAACAGGAGAGAAAAGTCAGAACACATTTAACTATTAGATTACCTCTCAGGAAATACAGGAATTTTGTTTCAGTCTTAGAATATTATTTATCACTACTGTTGCCATGAGTCCCTTTTATATGAAGCTAAAGGGAAAACCATAAGCCAATATTCACCAAATAAAATGTGTAAGCACAAATGCACATAGAGATAATCACAAGTACAAATATTTTCCTAATTATTGAGAGATGTTAAGTTTGGACCTTGGACCTCATATGTAGTGACCTATGCCTCCAACCCCACATTAGTTTCATTAATATACTGAGAGTAGGAACTACAGCCCACCTGTAACTCTACAACTGAAGAAGCAAAATGTAGGTGACCATTGCATAAAATGCATCTTTAAAACCATATGTTTTACATTGTCCAAAAGATAAAATTTGACCCATAGTAACTATAGGACTATGATGGGAAACAATGGGAACATTTATTTTAGGAGACTAGAACACTCTACTTTCCCAGATGGAAATTAATTGTGGTAAGGAGCTGAATGAGAGGATATTTTCCCACATAATTCAATGAAAATGTCTCCTGCTTTGCATCTTTGGGAGGAAGTCAGTGGCTGTGCTTTAAGGAAACGGAAAATGAGTGGATTTTTCTTCCTTGCTAGCTGGTGGGTTATCACCCTAATTTCTCATTTGGTGTAATTAAAAGAGAACTGGTGATTTGAAAATAAAGATAATAGATATGACCTTAAAGGGCTCTTTTTTTCTTCTTTATCCTGTTTCCTAAATTATAAATCTTTTATTCTTTCCAGTAGTAAATCCAAAACTTCTATTAAAATGGAAAATATTAACAGCCCAAATAGTGAGTATTATTCCTTGACAGCACCCATAACATCAATGAGATTTACAATGACAAAGAGAGGTAACAGAAAACTGGTTGAATTTCATGAGTGAAAAAGAAAACAATGGTTTTCAAAGTCTCAACTGATTTAATTTATAAAATTTATAAATGGGGAAGAGGAGATAATTAAGCCTTATCGTGTTTAATATATTCTTTTTTTTAATTTATTTATTTTTATCTCAATCACAGGTTGGGTACTTTGAATCCCAGGCATAGCCCCCTCCCCC
>CM053763.1:1443479-1469494 GCA_028658305.1 Pachyuromys duprasi
ACCACCATGACCAAGTAGGCTTCATCCCACGTATTCAAGGGTGGTTCAGTATATGCATATCCATCAATGTGATCCACCATATAAATAAACTGAAGGAGAAAAACCACATGATCATCTCCTTAGATGCTGAAAAAGCATTCAACAAAATCCAACATACATTCATGTTTAAAGTCTTGGAGAGATCAGGGATACAAGGCACATACCTAAACATAGTAAAGACAATATACAGCAAGCCTATGGCCAACATCAAACTCAAAGGAGAGAAACTTAAATCAATCGCACTGAAATCAGGGACAAGGCAAGGCTGCCTACTGTCTCTTTATCTCTTCAACATAGTACTTGAAGACCTAGCTAAGTCAATAAGATAACTAAAGGAGATCAAGGGGATACAAATCGGAAAGGAAGAGGTAAAAGTTTCAATATTCACAGATAATATGAAAGTATACATGAACACAAATTCAACCAGAGAATTCCTTCACCTAATAAACACCTTCAGCAACGTGACTGGATAAAAAATCAAGTCAAAAAATCAGAAGCCTGTATACCAAAGACAAAAGAAAAGAGAAAGAAATTAGGGAAACAACACCCTTTACAATAGCCACTAATAACATAAAGTACTTTGAGGTGACTCTAACCAAGCAAGTGAAAGATCTGTTTGATAAAAACTCAAATCTCTGAAGAAAGAAATTGAAGAAGATATCAGAAGATGGAAAGATCTCCCTTGCTAATGGATTGGTAGGATTAACATAGTGAAAGTGGTCATTCTGCCAAAAGCAATCTACAGATTGCATGTAATTCCCATCAAAACACCAACACAGTTCTTTACAGACCTTGAAAGAAAGATTCTCAGTTTCATGTGGAGAAACAAAAAAACTCAGAATCTCCAAAACAATTCTGTACAACAACAGATGATCTGTAGGTATCTCCATCCCAGATCTTAAGCTGTACTACAGAGCAAAAGTAATAAAAACTGCATGGTATTGGCATAGAAACAGAATAGTGGAACAATGGAATCTACTAGAAGACACAGAAATAAATCCACACACCTATGGAGGCTTGATTTTTGATAAAGAAGCCAAAACCGTTCAATGGAAAAATGACAGCATCTCCAACAAATGGTCCTGGTGCAACTGGATGTCTATATGCAGAAAAATGCAAATAGATCCATATTTATCACCTTGCACAAAGCTAAAGTCCAAGTGGATCAAAGACCTCAACATAAAACCAAACACATTAACCCGCTTAGAAGAAAAAGTGAGGAATAGCCTAGAACTCATTGGCACAAGAGACAACTTCCTGAACAAAACACCAACAGCACAGTCTCTAAGATCAACAATCAATAAATTGGGACCTCATGAAACGTAAAAACTTCTGAAAAGCAAAAGACACTGTCATCAAAACAAAATGACAGTCTACAGACTGGGAAAGGATCTTCACCAATGCTACATCTGACAGAGGGCTAATATCCAGTATACATAAAGAATTAAAGAAGTTAAAAAACAATAAATCAAGCAATCCAATTTAAAAATGGGGTACGGAACTAAACAGAGAACTCTCTGTAGAGGACTGTAGAATGGCAGAAAAACACTTAAAGAAATGCTCAACATCCTTAGCTATCAGGGAGATGTAAATCAAAATGACCCTGAGATTTCACCTTACACCCATCAAAATGGCTAAGATCAAAAACTCAAGTGACAACACATGTTGGAGAGGTTGTGGAGAAAGGGGAACCCTCCTCCATTGCTGGTGGGATTGCAAACTGGTACAACCACTCTGGAAATCAATTTGGCGCTTTCTCAGACAATTAGGAATAGTGATCCTCAAATCCATCTACACCACTCTTAGGCATATATCCAAAAGATGCTCAAGTACACAACAAGGACGTTTGCTCAACCATGTTCGTAGCAGTTTTATTCATAATAGCCAGAACCTGCAAACAACCCAGATGTCCCTCAGTTGAGAAATGGATACAGAAATTGTGGTACTTTTATGCCATGGAATACTACTCAGCAATTACAAAAGAAGAAATCATCCTGAGTGAGGTATTACAAAAGCAGAAAAACACAGATGGTATAAACTCACTTATATAGACCTATAAGATAGGATAAACATACTGAAATCTATATACCTAAAGAAGGTAAACAAGAAAGAGGACCTGGGGTAAGATGATCAATCCTCACCTAGAAAGACAAATGGGATGGACATTGGATGTAGGAAAAAACAAGTAACAGTACAGGAGCCTACCACAGAGGACCTCTGAAAGACTCTACCTAGCAGTTTATCAAAGCAGATATTAAGACTCATAACCAAACCTTCGGTAGAGTGCAGGGAATCATATGAAAGAAAGGGGAGTTAGTAAGATCTGGAGAGGACAGGGGCTCCACAGGGACCAAATATATCAAGGCACAGGTTTCTTTCATGAGACTGTTTCTCCAACCAAGAAAGATGTATGGATATAACCTAGAATCCCTGCTCGGATAGCCCATGGTAGCTCAGTATCCATGTGGATACCTGGTAAGGGGAATGTAAGAGGAACAGAGACTATTTCTGACATGAACTCAATGGCTGCCTCTTTGACTCCCCCCCCCCTTCCCGAGGGAGAAGCAACCTTGCTAGGCTATAGAAGAGGACATTGCAGCCAGTCCTGAAGAGACCTGATAAACTAGAGTTAGATGGAAGGGGAGGAGGTCCTCCCCTATCACTGGACTTGCAAAGGGGCAGGGAGGAGATGAGGGAGGGATGGGAGGGAATGAGGAAGGGGGCTATGGCTGGGATACAAAGAACATAACCTGTGATTAATATAAAAAATAAAAATTATAAAAAAATTTAAAAAAGAAAATCTTCCAGGCACATAACAATCAAAGCAGTAAGTAAACAGAACAAAAAAAATTGGAAATTTTATTAAATTTATCTAATTATGTATTTATGTGGGGTGGCAGTACATAGGCCACAACTTCTATGTGAAGGTCCGAGATCAGCTTGCAGAATCTATTCTCTGTGTCTACCATATGGGTCTTGGGGATTCATCTCCAATCCTCCAGCACAGAGGGAAATTTTTTTACTCACCAAGCCACATTCCTGCCCAGCCTTCTCTTCTAGATACTCACATATTATCACTTAAATATAACTTGAAGAATAGACATATTCTACTTCCTGGGTTCAGTACATCTCTTCATTTTTCCTTCTAATGTACAAATTTCCATCTCCCTCTCTCTGCTTCCTCAGTCCATACTTGGTCTTGATTTTAGGTTCATTTATATGCTGGACAAGCACTCTACTTTTGAGCATTTATTTTTCACCCCTCCCCCCAACCTTTAACTTTTCATTTGGGATCAGAGTCTCATCACATTGGCCACACTGGCTTCTCGTTCACTCTATAGGCCAGGATAGCCTTGCACTGAGGATCCTCTTCCTAAAGCCTGATCAGCAGCTGGGATTATACCTTTTCCCACCAGAGTAAAAAGAACTGTTTTCATCAAAGCTGAGATTTTTCTGTTTCTCTCCTTTAACCATGTGCTAATAACAGTTGAATCTTAGTGTGTCCCACAAACAGGACTGTTTAAGTAGCCTCCAGTCTAAGTTCACAGTATGTCTCTAGAGGATTCTGATACACTACATTCTTGACAATGCAAAGAGCACAGTCGTTAATTGCTTTTTCCACAGTAGTGATAAATGTAGGGTAGTGTGTAATCTGGTTAAACTTTGCTGGTGTTCTTAACAACTTTTCTTTCTAACATTTTAAAATGTTTAATTACTTCACAAAAATTAGGTCTTAATAAGGCTTTTCTAAAAAAAAATTGCTTTTGTCATTTCATTCCTCATCATTTTACTTTCTTCTTTGCTTCTCACTTTCTCTAACTTGTTTTTGCACTTTCTTGTCACAAGTGTCCTTCTGACTTCTTTTTGCCCTCTCATTGTCTCTTATTTGGTTCATTGTCAGTGTCCTGGCTCCTTATACATGCATGTACACAAGCATAAGGAATTAGGATCCACTATGGGATAGAGCATGCAATGTATTCTTCTGATACTGCCTCATCTCATATAATACAATATTCTCCAATTTCATCTATTCTCCTCAAAATTTCATAATTTCACTTTTCCCATCCTTAAGAATATATGCAAAGGATGCTATATCCTTTCAGAAAAACACTTGTACATCCATGTTTATTGCTGCTATATTTGCTATAGGAAGGACATGAAAACACCTCTAGAAGTCAATCTACAGGGCAGTTAATAAAAAACATGGCATAGACACACAGTAGGATTTTACTCATTTACTTCAAAATTTCATGTTCAAGATCACCATGAAACACATACAATTTTATTTGTCAACTTAAATGAGTAAATGAACTAATAAAGTTACGAGCCTGTCACAGAGGGTCTCTGAAAGGCTCTGCCCTGAAGAATATCAAAGCAGATGCTGAGACTTATGGCCAACTGTTGGGCAGAGTGCCTGGAATCTCAGGAAATATGTGGGAAATAGTAATATAGGGAGAGGACAGGACCTCCACAAGGAGAGCAACAGAACCAAAAAAATCTGATCACAGGTGTCTTTCCTGAAACTAATAATCTAACCAAGTACCATGCAAGGAGAAAACCTAGAACCTCTGCACAGATGTAGACCATGGCAGTTCAATGTCCAAGTGGGTTCCATAGTAATGGGAACAGAGACTGTCTCTGACATGAACTGATTGGCCTGCTCTTTGATTGCCTCACCCTGATGGGGGAGCAGCCTTACCAGGCCACAGAGGAAGATAGTGCAGCCACTCCTGATAAGAGCTGATAGACTAGGATCAGAAGGAAGGAGAGGAAGACCTCCCCTATCAGTGGACTTGGGGAAGGGCATGTGTGGAGAAGAATTGTGGGATTGGGAGGGGAAGAAGGAGGGGCATATGGGGGGATACAAAAGTGTAATTAATAAAAAAAAGTTTTAATGAGCAAATGAATATTTATATCTACCACTCCTTATATAAACCAATAAGAAAAGACTAACAAATAATAAATCCTCATCTGCAAGTTTCTTAAGAGTGCTAACAGGGAACTACTATACTTCTTTCATGGATTCCCCAAATCTTTATCTGAAAAGTTATGTGTTGGATGCCACAGAGCCAAGCAGCTCATTTCCCTCAAGCTCTTTAGGCCCCACAGCCCCATCTCCTGCTCTTTTTTGAAGGTTGTCATGGCAAAGGTGATATTTTGATATAAAAGCTACTCCTTTTAAATACAATGATCATTCTTTGTGAGCATCAAGACCCCGGCTTATGTTTTAATAAGTCCTTAAAATGTGGGGTGCTGTTGTTACCTTTTAAATTTAAGGACAGATGCTAGATAATAAAACCCATCTTAGAGATGAAACTGTGGGACACAGCTTTGCAGGAGTGGTGAAGAATGAGAAAACCCGAACAACACTGCAAGTAATAATAACGTGTAATATCTGTGTTTGCCTTGTGTGAGCAACACTGCTCTACATCTTGCCATTAACATTTTGCTTAATCTCCATGACAGGCCTGTGGGGTGAGCACTATAGCGCCCATTGTGAGATAGCAGAAAGGAGATTTGGAAAGCTTAAGTAACCATCTCAAATCACTCATTAAATAAACATGGAGTTTGCTTTGTATATAAACTCAAAGAACCATCTCCTTTCATTACATCCTACTACTTATCAGAAGGGATACTGTTACACTTCAAAGTACACTTAACACAAATAATCCCCACACATTTCATTCAAACCTGGAAAGTGACAAAGCGACGAACATGTTTACAGATGGATTCTGTGCATGACTGTGACATAGGACACTGAACAGGACTGCATTAAAGATGGGTAAAATACAAATTACTTATTTTTTAAACTAATGATGCTACAGAAGAAAGTATCATTTCGCTTGAGATATACTATCTTTTGGGGTACAAAATATGATTTTATATAGTCAGCTCATTATCAATATTATGCTTTTTGAGTTGTTACTGAAGTAAGCGATTCATATAGCATTTAAATATGCTGTGACATATGAATACCAATAACGTAGGGATACTCAGCTACTTCTTTGCATTTGGCATTTCAAATATATATATTATGCATGTGAAAGGAAGAGATTTGTGGGTTTCAAGTTGTGTTACTAGCATAAGATCATTAGTAAATGTTTATAGTCACAGAGTTTTATCATTTCTTTTTACAAACAATTAATAGGGAGATATTTGGGAACTCATTATCTATAGCTTGACCTTCTATAGGTTCCCAGCTGGTCCAAGTCTTCAACTCTTTCAGAGAAGAAAAATGTTCATTGACCTTGGGATAGATAGGGTGTGACAAGGACTTTGCAAAAGTGGAATGATCTTGAATTTGAATTAAGATTTCTCAAAGAAAAAAAATGAAGGGAAATTGGAATTAAAACTGATGTGTGAAGTTTAGTACACACCTGAATAGATAAACCAATATCCAAATATTGTACATCCTTGAAAACTGCATACTGTGTGTGTATGTGAGTGTGTCTGTGTATGATGTACAGGTATACACATGTAAGAGCACATGCATGTAGGGGGCATGTGAACAAATATGAATATGTGGAGGCCAGTGGAAAACCTCAGAAGCCAGTCCTCGGGTACTGTTCAATGTGCTTTTTGAGACAAATTCTCTCATTTGCCTGAAACTTACCAAGTAGTCCAGGCTGGTTTGCCAGCAAGTCCTAGGGATCCGTGTGGATCCATTCTATTCCAAAGTAAATATGACATTGCAATGCACAGGTTTGCAAAGGAACTGCATGATAACTGTTATGTAGCATACAATGCAGAGCTATATTACAAATTAGCTTCTCCTGCCCTAGGCTTACAACTGTGTGAGTCGCTCCCTTTCTGTATTTTACAAGGGTCCTGAGGACTGAACGCAGGTCTTCATGGTAGCAAAGCAAGTATTTTACAGACTGAGCAATATTCCCATTCCAGAATCTCTACTTTTCTTAATGAGAAATGTATAACTTACTTTCCAACTATTTTTTACACTTTATGTAAATGATATTTAAATGAATATTTTCTTGCTATAAGAACAAAGTATGAGAACTAACTTCTGAACAATCTTAAGTGCTTAACACTCTTTTTTTTTAATTAAGCCATTTATTCAACAAAAAAAATTACTGAACTAAAACCAAATACTGCAGTTGGTTTACACCTACTATTTCCACAAACACAAGAAATATCATGGTTAACACTCTTTTTATCCCAAAGTATTTAAAAGAAAATTACAAGTGCTTATTCATCTAGCTTAATTGAAACTTTGTGCCCATTCATTCATTCATTCATGCATTCATGCATTCATGCATTCATGCATTCATTCATCATTCATAATTCCTCATTGTCCTCTCTGACCAACCCCCAGCAACTATTATTTTAAACTTTGGTTCTATAAACTTGGCTATATTTATGTAAGTGATCTTCATAGCTGTAAGTGTGGTGATTGTGTACAACTTGTGTAGGTCAGTGGTGGATGTTTGTTGAGTTGCTCTGTCACTGTCCACTTTATTTTTTGAGACAGAGTTGCTCACTGACTCAGAAGCTCACCAACTGACTACCAGTGATCAACTTGTATGTATATCTTCAGTACTAGGGGTCCAGGCCCATTGAGCCACCCCTGACTTTCTACAGGAATACTAAGTGTCCAAACTCGAACTCTCATGCTTATGTAGAAAGCATATATTTATTTTTCGAACTCCCATGCATGTGGGTTTGGAATATTAGTGATGCAGTTATAGTATGTTAGCACCATAGAATGTATGAAAAATGAAAATTACTAATATGGCAAATTTCACACGTAAATATGGTTGGCATCTTTATGTACTAGGCACACTTTTTATCAGGTTCTTAGGTGAAATACTGTATCAAAAATTGTGTGAAAATTTCATATTCTGACTTTCTTCATATAATATAAATCATGGTCACTTGAGGAGAATGGATGTAGTCATAAGTGAAAAAATTTGTTGCAGTGTGTCTTAGATCCAGAGAATGCCAAGGCCCTCTCCTGGTCTGGTTACAGATGTAGGCAGCTGTCATTCTCTGCCTGGAGGTAGTCTGGGACTATAGTGTCAACTTCCAGATGAAGACCAGAGGGAAGCTGAGACCCAAGTTTCCGGTTCTCTCAGGAATGTCTAGAACACTAGGGCAAAGCCCATGCACTAGGGCGAGGTGAAAATGAGTTTTCCACTGGCTGTTAAGTTAGCTCTTGAAAACGAGATTGTTGGTATCAGACTGGCAGTAGAAACTCAGGAGGTCTGAAATGATACTGAAGTGTTAACGCTCTTTGACTAATCCGCCGTATTAATGGCAGTGGTACCGGCAAAAGCCTTGCCTTTTTGGCTTGCAACCTAAATACAGGCTGGTGCAGCTCAGGCCTGGTGGACCAGAAGTCAAGTACAGTGAGACACAAGCCAGAAGGTGGGTCCAGGCCCAGTGGGTGCTTCAAAAGAGCTCATAATGGGCAAGCCAGCAGCCAAGCCCAGGGAGTTCAGCAGTAAATTTTCAGGGAGCTTGGGGGAGCCCTCTCTCTTCCAGAATAAATGACAAATCTCAGGTGGTCATGGTGAAAAACTAATGGTATCACACAGTGCATTTATTTAGTGTGAAATCAGAGATTTATAATGGTAGGCCTTGGGAGAAGTTTTGAGGTTGACTGTGTTTGATTCACTGGGGTTAGAAGTACAAGGGATACTTGACTTACATGTAGTGGTACAATACCTCATTTATATGAAGTACTACTTTCCTACAGTACTTAACTATCTTATGGGCGTGAAACTGAAGATCTTTTACTGAAAGCTAAGATCTCCTTAGCATGGGGTGGGGGAAGATCCAGAAATCTCCAGGTGTTTACTGAATAGGGTTGCCTTAACAGGAAAGGTTCGGGCCTGGGTAACCTTCCCTGAGGGCTTTGTGGTGCTCCTTACAGGATCTGGTGTTCTCCAGACTAGGCAAAGAGAGAACCCCGCTGAGAAAGGGAGTTCCCTTTATAAACCAAGCTCAGAGGCTATCCAGAAACATCAGACTTCAACCATGACAGCAGAGTCCCACAAGACAGTGTGCAGGGAGTATGAACCGTAACTTCCTCCCCCTTGACAGCTGCCACCTGAGAGTCTTCCCCTTCAGAGGCCTCCCACCAAGAACAGCTAATCCTTCTCGTCGTCCAGCTGTACATAATAAACTAATACATGTGCTGAGTCTCCACACTGCTGGTGCTCTTTCACCTGAGCACAAAGCCAACCCCACCACAGTTCTTCTGTACACATGGCTGTCATTTCTTCATTGCCGATCAACCCAGTCAATTCAAACCTAAAGCTTTGGAGGTCATGTCAGTCATTTTTAGTTACCATTAAAAAGTAGTCAAATAATTTTACAATGGCCATTCAACACACTTTGCTCAACTGCTCTCCTTTTGTCAGAGTTGTCACATAGCTTCTTTTTGGGGAAAAATCCTAACTGTAGTATATTGGGCTCTAATCAGACAGATTTTTCTTGTTCCTTTTCAATTGTTCATTAAAAAAAACATTTGGGGATAATCAACCAATATACAGACATGCATGGTATTGTGCTAATTTTTATACTCACTAGTTGAGAAAATGAACAAAACTATCGTTAATGCTAAATTTCTGAATGGTAAATGCCATTCCCACACTACAGTGTGATCATAAGCTATAAATGAGGTATTTAGTCAACATCTGACACATCATTATTGCTCAGTTACTGCTCAAATCATGCTGGACACAATTAACTTGTTTTAAATGTCCTTATCATGAGTCTGTGTGCTATGCTCTGATTTGAATGTCTCAAATATGCAAAATGGTTTGATAAATCAATAAAAGCTAAATTGTATTACTTGACAGTAGAGATTGTTAATTTACTTCATGAACTTCCATGATCTGATTTGCAGAATAAAGTTATAAACAAGAATCAATTTTCGTTTTGTGAGAATATCAGATATATGGGCCACTTACACTCAGTAGTAGTTGTTACATTTGGTGTTACTCAGCTTCTAGTTCCAGTCTTTCTCTGTTTTGTTTTGTTTTTAAGAATCATTTAATATAAATCATGTACATATGTATGTCTGTGTGAATGTATGACAAATGTGTGTGGATGTCTCCGGAGGCCAAAGGCATCAGATCTTCTGGAGCTAGAGCTAGAAGTGGTAATGAGGTGCATAATACAGGTGTTGGCTATTTAACTCTGATCCACTAGAAGAGCAATATGTGTTTTTAATCATGTGGTCAGCTGTTTAATATTTCTTAGTGGAAACTTTTCAATTTATGGTAGTGAAAATTCAACTGACATGTAACTTAATTAACCAAGTCAACTTCTATTTTCTTATAAGGAAACAGGGAACTAGTAATACACTTTCTTTTTAATTAAGAACCCACATAGTTATAATATAACTTTTCTCCACCTGAACAAAACACAAATGTAGGAAATACCATCCAATCGCTTACAATGTCACCTCCAAATTTATGACCAAGGCTATTTGCTAAGTAAGTTGATCATTAAAGCTAAAGGAGACCATGTAGCTCTTTGATTTTATTACTTCAATTAAAAAAACAACAAGCCAACAAGTTAAGCCAATTTAAACACACTTGCCACCAAAGCAAGTGCTTAAACTTTATGTACAACGTATTTTTCAGTTTTTTATGTAGTACACTCTGCTATGCCAACCTCTGAATCAGAATGACTGTGAGCATGCAGTGACTTTACCCTCAAAACCTTTGAAACAGTGTCTTGTACCATTGTATTTACCATAACTCTTTGAGGTAAGGAAGAATAAAAAGGTAAAATATCTGGTAGAGACTAGAAAGGTTTGCCCGAGATTGCCATCTACATTTGTCATGTCCCAGGAGAACTTCACTGAAGAAGTACTGGCCAGTGGAAGATTTACAAAAATGATAGATAGATAGATAGATAGATAGATAGATAGATAGATAGATAGATACATAGATACATAGATACATAGATACATAGATAAGATAGATGAAAAAATTGCAGCAACTTCCTTTCCTTTGTTACAGCATAGCCTTTGAGTCCATGAAAAGTTGTAAGCTGAAGTTATTTCAGTGAGTTGTTTCCTTATTCTGTTTTAGAAAAGAAAGAGATCTAAGCGTTATATGTTACAGCAGATATTTCCTAAATATAATAGAATATATAAAAACAATATTAATTTATAGTCTATTCATGAAGCGCACCCTATATTATTTCTTGTTTATTGACAAAAGTAAAAAGCAAAAACCTACCTTGTAAATAGCCCTCACTCTTAAGTTATTAAAGGATGCCATCAATCTTGTCCTAAGCTCAAGTTTAAATCCACAATAAGGAAAACGTGAAATTAACTGAGGGAGGGTATGAAGTCATCATCATCCTGGTTGGAAAGATAACTAGTGACCTAAAAAGAAGGCATTGGTCACTAATAAAAATAAAGCTCCTAGTGTTAATACATAAAAATAATGATGTGCTGTAAACAACACCAAATGAGAATTCGAGGGCCTGTCATTCTTGTTGATACCCACTCTAGTCACAAGGATGTCTACTGCTATACTGGGTATGGAGGTGATAAGCAATGGCCATCACTGCTTAACACCATAACTATCCTTGTCACTAAGTCTAAGGAATCTCAACTTGCGGGTCACACCTTCTACACATTAAATACTGAATCACTTCTTGCATTTATTTTCATTTTCTTTCATACTTCCTAACAATGTAGTGAATCAGTTACCACATGACACTAAAGTGTCCTCTTAACCCAGCTTTTGTAGATTTGTCCTGTAGGATAAATTTTTATTAATTTTTATTTCTTAATATTAGTCCCAGTTTATTTACTTTGTATCCCAGCTGTAGCCCCCTCCTTCATTCCCTCCCAATCCCACCCTCCCTCCCTCATATCCTCCCTCCCCCTTTCCAAGTCCACTGCTAGGGGAGGTCCTCCTCCCCTTCCATCTGTCCGTAGCTTATCAGTTATCTTCAGGATTGGCTGCCATGTCCTCCTCTGTGACCTAGAAAAGCTGTTCCTCCCTCAGATGGGGGGGCAAATGGTGGGATCTAGAAAAGATCATCCTGAGTGAGGTATCCCAGGAGCAGAAAGATACACAGGGTATATACTCACTTATATAGACCTATAAGATAGAATAAACATACTAAAATATGTGCACCTAAAGAAGATAAACAAGAAAGAGGACCCAGGGTAAGATGATCAATCCTCACTTAGGAAAAGAAAAAAAAAAAGGATGGACATGGGAAGTAGGAGAAAACAAGTAACAGGACAGGAGCCTACCACAGACCTCTGAAAGACTCTACCTAGCACTGTATCAAAGCAGATGCAGAGACTCATGACCAACCCTTCTGCAGAGTACAGGGAATCATACGCTAAAAGGGGGAGGTAATATGACCTGGAGAGGACAGGAGCTCCACAAGGACAAAATATATCAGGGCACAGGGGTCCTCTATGGGACTGTAGGATACATTTGGCAATATCTGGATTTGAGCTTCCTGTGCTGCTGGGCCTGGGCCACTTTTCCTAATTTTGTTGGCAGAGGCTAGGCCAGGAATGCTGCAGAAAATTTTACAATGCACATGGTCCTTCTTCCTGTACCCAAATAAGGAACTATCAAAAGCATCAATAATAACAAAGAAGACAATCTTTGATATGTACTAACATTGAGTTGGTTAAAGGATAACATAATTTGTTCTCAAACATTAATTTATTGTATAAAGAATATATAAGTACTAGAAAAATTTTTAAAAATTGAATTAATGATTCACATTATTTTTAATTTTTCTCTGTGTATACATGTTGGTGTGTGTGTGTGTGTGTTTGTGTTGTGTTTGTTTGCATATGGGTACCATGGTGTGCTCACAGAGGTGAGTGCATGTTGGATGTCAATTCATGCTTTCTACCTTATTAGACACAGAATTTTTTTTTTTTAGTACTCATTGCAGCTTACACTATGCTATCTGGCCTTCAAGGTTATAGGGTCTTGCCTGTATCTATTTCAACTTCACTACAGGAACATTAGAACTATATACGTGAGGTACCTTGCACAGCCTTATGTGAATGAACTCAGATAATCACAGATTGTTTTAGGGTGTTATCTTTATAATTAGAAAAAAAAAACCAGCATACTTTGTTTAAAAAAATGTTACCTTGTTTTCTCAGGGAACAAGAAAGGAACCAATCACAGAGGGCCTCTGACAGACTCCACCCAGCAGGGTATCAAAGCAGATGCTGAAACTCATAGCCAAACTTTGGGTAGACTGCAGGGAATCTTATGAAAGAACGGGGAGATAGAAAGACCTGGAGGGGACAGGAACTACACAAAGAGAGCAACAGAATCAAAATATCTTGGCACAGCAGTCTTTTCTGTGACTGATACTCCAAACAAGGACCATTCATAGAGATAACCTAGAACCCCTGAACAGATGTAGCCCATGGCAGCTCAGTGTCCAAGTGGGTTCCCTAGTAATGGAGACAGGGACTGTCTCTGACAAGAACTCAGTGTCTCTTTGATCACCTCCCCCTTAGGGGAAAGCAGCCTTACCAGGGTACAGAGGAAGACAATGTAACCAGTCCTGATAAGACCTGATAGGCTATGGTCAAATGGAAGGGGAGAAGGATCTCTCCCATCAATGGACTGGGAGAGGGACATAGGAGGAGATGACAGATGTAGGGTGGAATTGTGAAGAGAAAAGGGAGGGACCTACAACTGGGATACAAAGTGAATAAATTCTAACGACCAAAAAGTAAATAAAAAATGTTACCTTTAACAGATAGAACACACTAAAGTTTGAGTAAAAGTTAATCCAGGACATTTCAAACAAATCCTTTCATCCACCAACATTCCCCAGACCAACCAAACCAAAATCAAACAAAGCAAAATATCTACTTCCCTCAGTTCTCTTTGCTAATGTGTTATGCTTTGTATGATATACAAATAGACTTAATATCACAAGTTTGAGGTATTATTGAGCAATGAGGGAGTTTTATAAAGGAAGTTGACAGCCTGGAGAAAACAACGTAGTAGCATGGCCTTTTTAAGACATTGTTGATTTGGTTAAAGCTAGCAGTGGTATTACCTGCACAGTCAAAACAGTCTTAGAAATTAAAGCTCTTATCTAGATCCCAGCATTACCCATACTTTGGGGGATATAAGACAGGAGACTGTAAGATTATGGGTAAGAGTGAGGCTGACATGACTCAGTAAGGACTATGGGCTCTATTCCCAACTCTGCTCCCAACGATGTGGTATCCTAGAGAAAACAAAACAAAATAAACAACAACAAACAAACAAAACATCCTCTTCTGGAGCCTGGAGATAGAGCTCCTGCTGATTTCTGCTGCCTGGGATGCAGTTGTTGGCCAGGAGGCACATTCATTGAATAAGCCTATACAGAACTGCTAGGCATGTTTGTATAAGGACCCTATAAAAGGGCATTCTCCTCAACACATTTTGTAGATACAGGCTTTTTCCCCACTGATACTCAGATTTAGGATGCTTTAATATTCAAATTAAAAGAGAGCCTTTGTCTTCCTCCATTATTCCTCCATTAACTAAAAAAAAAAAAAAAAAGAACACAGACACTGTCTGCAATCCCTCCTCATCTGCCAAAAGAAGCATGAAGGTTGGAAAGACAGACATAGTAATATTTTCAAAATAAAATATTAAATGTAAGAATTATAATTTTAAAATTAAAAAGAATTATAATTAAAAACTAATAATTATATTCAACATTTAATAAAATATATGGTATGATCCTAATAGAAATATAATTTTTTTAAAGTGACGGTAAATTCAAATGATTTAGATTGCTTGATATTGAGAAGCAAACACACTAAATGGTTATTTTATTATACTGTCGCTTTTACTTCATGATGATGATAACTGCATTCTCCAATATTTACTCTTGTCTTGCTATCTTAGCCAATTTAAATACATAAAAACATTAAGACAAATATCTCAGAACAAAAGCTCATAAAATAATCTCGTATATATTTGCAGTATTTTAAATTTTACTTCATTTTCTCCCTATAAACAGAGATAGTTAATGTTTAAATCTTACAAAGTACCTCTCTATGACTTAGACCTTCACTAACCTTTACCTTAATAAGCAAAGTTTGAGCTGTTTGCCGAAGGTAAAGGCTCTGATGGGATTGCCTGAGAAAAGTCTTGGCTGTGATTGGTCACCTACTGTCTCCAAATGCATGGGAAGTTTGAGCTGTGTTTATTTGTGAGTGGTTCTTTGGCATCTGCATTAGAAAAATATCAGACATCTCATCATCTAAATCATCCTTTTGGACATCTGGCAGTTGAAATGCAGCTGAGATATTTTCCTTCTGTATGCTTTCAGAGTGATCATTGAGAGGCCAGGCGATGCTTACGCTCATTAGAAGATTCAAAAGAATGTCTGCTGTGGGTCATTACTCAGTGTGTCTAAAGCTACTGTGGGTAGGAAAAAAATTAGGAGAGACTTCTGCGGGAGAAAATGTTATGAAATATCAGAGACAGGGCTGGGCTGGGGTTGTTACACAGGCTTTCTAGGGCTGTAAGTAACTTTCTTATGCAAGTCACACAAGCCCATGAATTTGGGTCTCATTAGAAAAAGAAAGGATTTCTTGGAAGGTCTGTAGGGAATATTTTAGCCTTTACATTCTGGAAGAGTGCACATATGGATCTTTCCGCATTAATCAAAATGCTTATTTAGAAGGCACACCTGAGTACAGTTCTCTTTCAATATTTTATCAAATATCTGCTATGATATGTACAAACTTCTGATTTTGTTTACTTTCTTAGAAACTTATTTTAGTGAGAAAATTTTGGACAGCTGTGGACAGTAAAAGTCACACCATCTCATCTCCATGACTGGAACAAACAATTATTCATAATTCAGAAGCACAGGGGAGGTTAAATGCATGTCTGTTCCCTGTTTCCTATGAGCTATGTTAGTTCTGTTGATTTTATAAGTCACTTAACTTTTAAGGTTCTTGATAGTAAATTTGTACTTATACTTCTCAGTAAGCAATGCAATTTTTACATCTAAATAGGTATTAGGCTAAGCAGGTATTCAAAATGCTAACTTGTACCTAAGGAGAATTTAAATTCACTTTCTCTAGCCATTTTACCAGGACACAAAAATCACACAAAAATAATCAAGTACTGGCAACCCATCTCTTCACAGACATAAAAAAATCAGAATCCATGTGTGTTTTTCCTGATTAACTTTATTTTGAATTTGCCATTGCTGAAGTAAGGAAAATATGGCATGAATAATCTGAGTGTATTTTTCACAATCCCAGGATTATCAGAGTAACTTCCCTTGCTTTGTTATTGCTGCGAAAGGGAGATAAGAGTGTGCCTACCTATATTTATATATATACATATCAGGTGCACATGTACTTTTTTACTATAAAAGATTCAAGTCTTTATTGTAAAATAAAGTACTTTTAAAAGGGCTGGAGAAAAATGCACGCCCTTGGAAGTAATTTCCATCAAGCAGCAAATTTGTTCATTTTTGTTCTTCTCTAACTCTGACTACATGAGAACAGGACAAAGCTGCATGTCCTGCAGAGCTAGCACTCTAGCCTGGCCATGCTAGGTATCTGTTTTTCTGGTAGCTAATAATGGAAGCTATTGTCTGTTTCTACTTTGACTGAGATATATTTTCAAATTCATTTAAGAATCATGTCCAAATAATCATATGTAGCCTGTTTCTTGTTAATTATAATATAGATATCATTTTATGCATATGTGTAATCCCATGAAGGCTCATAAAGCCACAGTTTGGATTAATATTAATAGTACATGACTTAAAATACAAGTGAATAAAAGAAATGTTATTTGTTTGTTTTATGTAGATCCGTTTAAGCATCTGTTGGTGTATTCAATTTGCCAGTTAGAGTTTTCAAGTCAGCAGAGTGGCATTATTCAAGATGATGCCTGGGGTACAGCTCAGAGGCAGGGCAATTACTGAGCATGTACAAGATCCTCGGTACAGTCTCGGTACATTATACATATATACATACCTATATATACATACACATATATATGCCTCTTTCTATATATGTGTATATAAATATACACACATGCACATATATAGGCATACCTATATATATGTATATATAGGTATAGTTATGTGTATATATAGAGAGACATATATAGGAATATATAGGTGTATATATATGTATGTACATATAGGTATATATACACACATATGTGTGTGTAAATAGCATAACATATACACATATACATACATATATATGATATATATAAACATAAATATAGTACAATATAATGATGTACTTATTAACTAACAAAATTATTTTTCATGCTCAAATAAGTGTCATATTTCATTAAGAACATAAATTATATTGACATCTTGTATACTTACTATTAGTTCACTTCAGCAAATATTTATTGCATATTTATGTTTGAATCAATCCTAATTAATGAAATGTAAATAATAAGTAATGACTAATGTCTGTTTTTCTCTACATTGCTTTAAAATCTGTTTTGGTATATTTTGGTAAATGATGCCCATACATGAAAAGAATAGAAAGAAGAAAGGTCAAGATACTCCAGAACTAAAAATAATTATTAGTGAAAATTTATTATGTTCTATGTTGCGGGATAAAAAAATGTTGTTCATATGTGGGAAAACAGGAATAATCTTCCAGGCAAGTAAAGCAGCGTGAACACATGTGAAATGAGCATGTCAGCTATGCATTTGGAAAAAGACATAGTTTGAATTAATGGAGTAAAAATTTCATCATGGAAGTAGCTGACTGTGAAACCAACAGGTGCCTAGTGTGTGGGCAGATGTTACATATTCTTTTATTTAAAATTTTGCTCATTTTGTTGTTATTATATGTGCCAATAAAATTTGATCAACCAAAGAAGGTTTTGAGCTGGAATTTGTCTACATACTATTCCAGCCAATACACAAGTGGATTTTATTATATTTTTTATTGTTCAAAAATTTTATATATGCTTCTACTGTGCTTTGATCAAATCTACTTGAATTCCTTTCCCTTCAATGTCTTTCCTAATTTTTCTAACCTGCTTCCTGTACTCTGTTATTAAGCTGACTGAGTCTACGAGGTGCTACTTCTCTGTTTATGGGCACATAACCATCTACTGGAATGTGAGTAGCCTCTCAGTGACCACATCCCTGATTACAGCAGATATCAATTGCCAATATCTATCTCATCAGTTAGGTGTGGTATTTCTTACTGACACAGAGAAAGTATGTTTCAAATTAATTACAGACTTTCTAGTCAATGTAACTTTGTTAACTTTCTTTAAGTGCAGATGTGATAGGATTAGATTTGCATTTTGAGGTAAATTAGCAAAACACTTTACACATAGTGTAATATAATTTGTTCATCATGTTGATTACTCTTTATAAAATATGTTAATATTCTAGACAATACTAAAATAGTTCAGTTAAATACACACCTATTTTAGCAGTATGTAGAAGTGGAAAAACTAAAGTTAACTATGGTATAAATTTCTTAGCTGAAGTATTTCTTTATCCCCTTTTGCCATTCTTTAGAAGGTGGATTATGTTTTATCCTGTTGTCCATGTTGATGAATTCGTGTTCACTGTGCTTCTCTTTCCAGATACTTACTTATCACCCATTTTGAAAACATAAGGTCCTAGAGAGCAGGGGCCATGATTTAGTTGTTTCCAAATACCCCCCCAAAATATGAAAATTATGAAATGGTCCCTGATGAAACCATAGAAACTGAGAACACATTTCATAAGTGGCAGAGTCTATACAAGATTAAACATGCAGTTTAAATGGGGAACCCAGGTTCTCTTCTAGAGCTGTCTTGTTCTATGCCAAGTTAAACTAATCTTAATTGTTACAGATTTTAATAAACAAATATATTTCTGTACTGAAGTGTTTCCCCAAATTTATGCATACTAAGAATCATAGACTCTTGGTTGGAATTCTTCGTGGGTTAGGGTGCATCCTAAATCCAATGCCTGGTGTCATTTAAAAGCCCATGTGAATACACACACACAAAAGGAAGAGGCCTTGTAAAGCTTGATACACAGTTTGAGACCATAAAACTCTTGGCCAAAGGATGATGAGAATGGATGCTCTCCACACCAACCTTGCGTAGATTTGTGGGGCTATATTTATATTTCTGAGCTTCCAAATAAAACTAGCACTGTCCTCATCTTTATTTCAAATTTCTGCTCTGTGTAACCATGAATAACCAAATTTATATTTCACTGCTTTTTGTTTATGGAACTTTTTTTTACAAATCTTTGTGATGAAACTCATAAACACATGGTAGTGTTTCATGTTTTGCCAGAACATATTTATAGCAGTAAGTTGTGGTCTGTAGAAGAGTATGCTGTTATTGGAGAAGCAGGTGTGGCATGAACCTAGCACGGAAAGATGTACATTATCAGCATAGCATTCATACTCAGCCCCTTTCTATATAATTTTCTATACCTCTGTCAACTTTCTACCATGGTTCCCACAGGGTAGATTATGTAGGCCTTAGTAATTTGTGGTACATATAAAAGATATATTACAATAGTTTTTACTCTGGGTTCTCAATGTAACAGCTAATCTAACAGCTGTGAAAGCTTTGGTTAAAAACTAATTTAGAAGTTGCTATACAAAATTAACATTACACTGTATTTGTCTTCTGTAAATCGAATGCTCATGTAATGCAGCCATATATGACCATTTTAAAATGAATAAATGGAGGTTTCTCTATTTTACTTCATGCAATCCTTCCAATGTGGAATAAAACACTTAGTGTCCTTGTAGGATTGGGCCAAGTGAGACAATATAGGTGGTCTATAAGTAAGCTTCTAAAGCTAGAGCATGAATTTGATTCAATTATCTGGAAAGAAACTAAATACAGAAGGAACAGAGCAAGTGAGTTTGGATGCTTCAAATTGGAACTCATATTGTATCAGAAAGAAGTCAGGAAAGAAGATCAGTAGAAGACATGAGGCCGCAGAGCAATGGCATAGAACTAAACTTCTCCACCTGGAATTACTAGAAGCAACTTTTGTTTTCAACCTTGAAAGAACCTAGTTTCTCGAATGACAGAATGATCCTGGAAGAACTACTGAAGTTAAGACGGACAAACACTCCAGGGAGCATAATTACAAACATGCTGACTTAACTGAGTGCACACATTCTGCCCAGACAAGTTTGAGAAAGTTGAAAGAATGCTTTCTCCTCCTCCACAGGAGTACTGAAGGCTATAGTCATCCTTCCTGAGACCTGGGAACATGCAGAAAATCTACCCGCTAACAGCCAAGTGGGAAGCTAATCTTATCTCCTTTTCATTTTCAGCCTTAAACCAGAGTTTGGAAGTCAAAGGTGATCCAAGAGAGTCCAGTAGTTTAAGATAAAGTAGAGAGTCATCTTTGGGTCCACTCTAGTTCAGACTCCAGCATACATTTGAACAGTAGTAAATCATAAAGGTGTCACACATTGGTATCTTACTCTATGTGAATGTAATTTGCATTTTCCAAAAAACAGCAAGGAGTGTGATCTGTACGCCTGGTGTGTTCAGAGGAGTGGGTAGTCATTACCTCGTACACAGAAAAGAGTTTGTGGGATTAACTAAGTTGTCTAAACAGAGAAGAAAAGATCAGAGGATAACATTAAAAAACATAAAAATACAAAAAAATAAAAACCAATGTAAACAAATAAAAAACAGTACATGCTGTTTGGATCACAATTGAGAATGGAGTTAAAATATCAAGAAGTAGAGAGGTTTGTTTTTTCCAACAGCTCACTCTAATGTGTAGCTAGTAGTCACATTATTTATATTCAAATCCAAAAGGGTTTAAAACAGTTACAAAGTTAACTATGCTATGCAGTTTTCAGAGTGGAATGTGAGTTCTTTGGTAAATAATTGTGGCTTGTCCCTAGAGAAAGGAGGGGGCATTTAAAAGGTCTTTAATTTGTTCTTTCTTTCTTTTTCTCCCTCCCTCCCTCCTTCCCTCCTTTCTTTCTTTCTTTCTTTCTTTCTTTCTTTCTTTCTTTCTTTCTTTCTTTCTTTCTTTCTTTCTTTCTTTCTTTCTTTCTTTCTTTTCTATTTATTCACTTTGTATCCCTGTTGTAGCCCCCTCCCTTCATCATCTCCTTCTAATCCCCCTCCCTGTCATCCCCCAATGCCCCTTCCCTAGTCCCTGGATAGGGAAGGTCCTCCTTGCTGTCTATCTGACCCTAGCCTATCAGGTCTCATCAAGGCTGGCTACATCTTCTTCCTCTGTGGCCTGGCAAGGCTGCACCCCCCAGGGGGAAGTGAACAAAGACTTAACAACTGTGTTCATGTCAAAGTGCTGCCCTTACTAGGGAAACCACTTGGAAACTGAGCAGCCTATGGGCTTCCTCTGAGCAGGGGGTCTAGGTCCTCTCCATGCATTGCAGTGGTTTCTGCAGGTCCCACTGGGCCCAGGGTTTTTGGCTTTGTTGGTTTCCTTGTGGAGTTAATGTCCCCTCCAGACCTTTCTTTCTTTCTTTCTTTCTTTCTTTCTTTCTTTCTTTCTTTCTTTCTTTCTTTCTTTCTTTCTTTCTTTCTTTCTTTCTTTGTCCTTTTTTTAAATTTTAATTTTTTATATTAATTACAGTTTATTCACTTTGTATCCCAGCTGCAGTCTCCTGTTTCATTCCTTCCCAATCCCACCCTCCCTCCCTCATCTCCTCCCATGACCCTCCCCAAGTCTACTATTAAGGGAGGTCCTTCCCCTTTCCATCTGACCTTAGCCTATCAGGTCTCATCACTGGCTGCATTGTCCTCCTCTGTGGCCTGGTAAGGCTGCTCCCCCTCAGGAGGAGGTGATCAAAGAGCCAGCCACTGAGTTCATGTCAGAGACAGCCCCTGTTCCAGGACTTTCTATCTCCCTCTTCTTCCATAATGTTTCCTGGACTCTGCCCAAAGTTTGGCTGTGAGTCTCAGTATCTCCTTCAATATCCTGATGGACAGAGTCTTTCAGAGGCCCTCAGTGGAAGGCTCCTCTCCTGTTCTTTGTTTTCTCCTACTTCTGATGTCTCTCCTGTTTGCCCTTCTGAGTGAGGTTTCAACCACTTCCCTGGTGTCCTCCTTGTATTTTAGCTTCCTTAGGACTATAGGTTTTAGTATGCATATTCTATATTATATGGCTAATATCCACTTATAAGTGAGTATATATCATATGTGTCTTTCTGCTTCTGGGTTACCTTACTCAGGATAATCTTTTCTAGTTCCTACCATTTGGGTGCAACTTTCGTGATTTTCTTGTTTTTAATTGCTGAGTAGTATTCCATTGTATACATCTACCACAGTTTCTCTATCCATTATTCACTCAAGGGACATCTAGGTATTTCCAGATTCTGGCTATTATGAATAAAGCTGCCATGAACATAGTTGAGCAAATACCCTCATCATGTGGTTGAGCATCTTTCTGATGTATGTCCAGGAGTAGTATAGCTACATCTTGAGGTAGCACTATGTCTTATTTTCTAAGAAAACTCCAGATTGATTTCAAAAGTGGTTGAACAAGGTTACATTCCCACCAGCAAAGGAGGAGGGTTCCCCTTTCACCACAACCTCTCCAGCATGTGTCATCCCTTGAGTTTTTTGATTTTAGCCATTCTTATGGGTGTGAGGCAAACTCTTAGGGTTGTTTTGATTTACATTTCCCTGATGACTAAGGACACTGAACATTTCTTTAAGTGTTTCCCTACCATTCAATATTCCACTGTTGAAAATTCTTTGTTTAGCTCTGTACCCCATTTTTAATTGGATTACTTGGTTTGTTGATTTTTATCTTCTTAAATTCTTTGTATATACTGTATATTAGCCTTCTGTCAGATTATGGTTGATAAAGATCTTTTCCCAGTTTGTAGGCTGTCATTTTGTTCTGATGACAGTGTCTTTTGTTTCACAGAAGCTTTTCAGTTTCATGAGGTCCCATTCATTGATTGTTGATCTTAGAACATGTGCTGTTGGTGTTCTATTCAGGAAGTTGTCTCCTGTGCCAAGGAGTTCAAGGTTCTTCCCTACTTTTTCTTTTAACAGGTTTAGTGTGTCTGGTTTTATGTTGAGGTCTTTGATCCACTTGGACTTCACTTTTTTTGTTGTTGTTGTTCAGGGTGATAAATATGTATCTATTTGCGTTTTTTACATGTAGGCATCCAGTTAGACCAACATCATTTGCTGAAGATGATATCTTTTTTCCATTGTATGTTTTTGGTTTCTTTGTCAAGAATTAAGTTTCCGTAGGTGTGTGGCTTTATTTCTGGGTCTTTGATTCGATTCCATTGATCTGCCTCTTTTTTTCTATGCCAGTACCTTGTAGTTTTTATTACTGTTGCTTTATAGTACAGCTTGAGCTCAGGGATGGAGATACCTCCAGAACATCTGTTTTTTTATTTTATTTATTTTTATATTAATTACAGTTTATACACTTTGTATCCCAGCTGTAGTCCCCTCCACACTGTTTATGTTATAATGAACAACCACAAACTTAGTTTTAAACCCAGAAGGATGGTTTTTTGTTGTTGCTGTTGATAGTGGTGGTGTTTGTTTGTTCTATGAGGCAGATGTCACCAATTAGTTTAATGGAAATAAAATCAAGTTGTAGGCAAAGACCGCACTCCAACCAGGGGTTGAACTGACTCCTTCTTTTTTTTTTTTTCTTACAGGTTATGGTTGTTGAAGTATTTGTTGATAGGGCAACCACTTCAGTCTGATCATTGCCTCTGGTGTCGTGGTGCTTTCTCTTTCTTTGATGCATGATTTCGTTTGCCCTAGCACTCTTAGAGGTGATGTTGAGTAACTTAAGGGAAGGAAGTGTCACCTAGATAACACCTACTGCACCCCTGTGCCAAGACTCTTTATCATGTCCATAAACTTAGTTTTAGCAAGGAATTAGGACCTAAGAATCGGCTTCTGATGCATTTGGAGCCACTTCACAAGCTATTATAAGGCTATCATTAAATTTCTATCTTTATTTAGTTTTGTTTCTGCTTCTCATCTGTCGCACTGACATCTATTAGTATAGATGTTAACATTTATGGTTTTTGCTCCATGGAAGACTTCTCCTACAAAAGACCAGTGACTGTTTTGCTTCAGCTATTTCTTCTTCCTGTCTTCTGATTTTCAAGGCCCAATTGTAATGGAAAAATTCCCTGAGGAAAGTGTCTGTACTTCTTGCAAATGGGCTTTCTACAACTATAGAAAATGTTGTTATTTTTAAGCTACACCCGGAAAGACTCTCTTCTGCTGTGGAGTCTTCAATGACCTCATCAATAACACTGATTTTAAAGTGATGATTTTAAGGAAAAACATATCAAAAATGAGCTATGTCTAGAGATCATTAGGAGGGCTGAGTTGGAGAAAGAGCAAAATAGATAGAGAAGTGTTTTAAAGCATTTAAACTCATTAAAATGGATAAAGGCAGTACCGAGAAATGTGAGAAAGATATGTTGAATAAACACTTCAGAGAAGTGAAGGCAACAGTGGCGATCCACAATCATGACCTGTCTAAAGTGTCAGGAAAGTCATCATTAAAATGAAATGAGATATAATTGGCATGTACTAAAACTAATGAAAAAAATGTCCGAGTTTGTAGAGAAACAGAAGTTCTCACACATTTTGTGAAGAAATAAACTGATACGGCATTTTACAAAATCTTTAGTCTTCATTGGCAGTAGTTGAGTGCACACACACACACACACACACACACACACACACACACACACGCACACATTAGTATTTTACCATGCCTTCTATTATATGTATGATACCATGTCCTCTATCACATGTTCTTTGGTAGGTAGTCATGAACGAATATTTCCTCATTGCAGATAAGAAATTAAGGACACATTAAAATCATAACTGGACACAAGGTTAACTTGGGAACCCACGAGGAGTTTAACTGTGATCAATGTACAGGCAGAAATATTAAGATTCTCTCTTCTCTCTCAGAGCCAGTGCTGATAATTTACATATACTCTCATAAAGAAAGGTCCAATGAAGTATACACTGCCTCTTTACAGATAATCTACAGAGCCCTTTACACTGTCTTTTAATCTCACACTTTCAACGGGAAAATGACCTGACTAAATCTAATGAGTCTCCTACAGATTATCATAACTGCTTTGATTTCAAGATGATATTAACAGCTTGTCACACCTGGAGGGCAGAGACCCACAACTTTACCTATTGCATCAGAAACATTAACAGCAACTCTACAACAACAATAATAATAACCTAAGAATAACTCAATTTAAATATTCACATATACAAGAGTACAAAATTAATATTTCAAAAATATGGCTAGTTCAAACAAATATTTTAATAAGGTGAACCAGTTAGATGATGCTTTGTCTCTTCTCTTCCTGAGTACAATAAGACACAATAGCAAGTACCCTAATTTATGTTGGATTTTGCATTGGCTTCTCCCAACAATCTAACTCATCTCCTTGAAGTGCTGTATTCTTTCAAGGAACTGAATCCATCTGCCTTTCATTGTTTATGGAATATATATATGTATATATATTAAATACATATACACATATATGGAATACATATATATTATCACATTAAATACATATACACATATATGGGATATATATATTCCATATATATGTACTCCATATATGTGTATATGTATTTAATGTGATAATTAAATTAAAATAATATGTAAGAATTTTTAGATAATCCCTGTGGCCACTTTATTCCACACATAAGTGTTTGCCTGTCAAATGGTGGGACCTGGAAATGATCATCCTAAGTGAGGTATCCCAAAAGCAGAAAGAAACATATGGTATATACTCACTTATATAGACCTATAGGATAGGAAGGTCATGCTGAAATCTACACACCTAGGGAAGATATACAAGAAGGAGGACCCAGGTTGGTATGATCAATGCTCTTTAAGATGAACAAATGGGATGGACATTGGATGGAGGATAAAACAAGCAACAGGACAGGAGCACACCAAAGAGGACCTATGAAAGAATCAATATAGCAATGTAT
>CM053763.1:1469994-1503580 GCA_028658305.1 Pachyuromys duprasi
TTTTTTTTATCCCAGTGGAACTGCCTGCAAGAGTCTCTGCAACCAAACACTCCTAGACATGAAAAAATAAAATATTATTATAAAATATTAAGTGTTCCATTAATTTTAAGATGCCTTCTCAGAAAAAGAAAATTTGAACTTTATGGTCATAGTGACTGTGTTTATGGATCTATAAGAAATGATAAGGTACTGTCTAATGGGGGATTTCTTGTAGAAAGCTGATATGCCAATTTCCCTCTCTGTCTATTCCCAACATTTTCCCTTCCTTGTACAATTGGCATATTTGGAAAAATGTTTCCTGGGAGGACAAGAGAATATTATACTGGATATTTAACATTATGAAGCCAGTTTTGCAGAGAGAATTTATATTTTCTAACAGCTTCAAAGATATAGCAATCTTTAAAGTGGCTTGGTGTCCACGTGACTTCACAGAGAAAATAAGCGAACACATATCTTCTTTAAAAGAATCCATAATTGAGATTGACTTGAAGGAACTTCTACAGCTAAGTTTTGATGTGGTTGAGTTCCTACATAAGCAGAAGAAATGAAGTGAAATATAAATAGATAAAGAGGTCCAGAATAATGGGAAAGAGGAGCAAAGAAGAAAGGAAAAGAAGAGGGCAGAAGAGAAAGATAAATATGTTAGATTTCTATTCTTTATCTTCTGTTTTGATTTCTATAGTTTCAGTGGAAATATGTTCCAAAAATATTCATTATTAAATTCTAGAAACAAAAGGATCTTCTGAGGTTTAATCATCTTCAATTTCAACATATTATTTTATTCTATTTCGTTAGTATTGTAAATACAAATTGCCACATGTAATTTATAAACGTCATCATAGATATGTGTGCAAAGTTAAAAGCGGTATATTTTGGAATCATCACAGCTATACTTTTAAGCACTTACTGATACTCCTGCTGAACGTCTCCCTTGGACAAGGGGTGTCCTACTGTATTGCAAGCAGAGAAAGTTGGAAGCAATGAAACTGACATATTGAAATCATTAGATTTAGGTCTGACATAGTTATGAATGTTTTTAAAGATGGGGATTAGAACACGATTAATTAAAATGAACTTTTAAAGTGAAATTAAACTCACTAAAATATAAAATATAAATGATATAAAAACCCAATAGTGCAGGCCAGTAGGCTGGCTACGCAGGTAAAAGCACTTGTCAATAAGTCGGACAAGCTAAGGTCTTCAGGATCACACAATGGAAGAAAAGAGGCAC
Organism: Pachyuromys duprasi; assembly: GCA_028658305.1. Lineage (NCBI taxonomy): Eukaryota > Metazoa > Chordata > Mammalia > Rodentia > Muridae > Pachyuromys > Pachyuromys duprasi. The sequence goes on from CM053763.1 coordinate 1,471,226, forward strand.
TTCCAAATAGTTGTTCTCTAACCACACAAATATCCTGCTCTCTCTCTCTCTCTCTCTCTCTCTCTCTCTCTCTCTCTCTCTCTCTCACACACACACACACACACACACACACACACACACACACACACACATATATATATATATATATAATCTTAAAACATTCACTTGTTGACTTCTAAAGTAAAAGAATGACAAGTCAAGGGAGACATTTTGAGGCAAAGACCTTATTTTTTCGCCAAATGTCATAAGGGTAGATCTTAGGTAGATTGCCTTTTTAAATAATTCATGAGATCAATTTATTTAATAAGCTTCACTGCTTCGATGTATTGAGCAAAATACATTCCAATTCCTTCAGATTTTAATTTTTTACATTTGTATTAATTATTATTACTTACTACATTTTATTTTCTTTGTATCCCAACTGTAATCCCTCCCCTAGTCCAGTGATGGGGAGGTCCTCCTCCCCTTCTATTTGACCCTAGCCTGTCAGGTCTCATCAGGACTGGCTGCATTGTTTTCTTCTGTAGCCTGGCAAGGTTGCATCCTCCAGGGGTTGGTGATCAGAGAGCCAGCCACTGAGCTCATATCAGAGACAGTCCCTGCTCCCTTTACTAGGGAACCCATTTGGAGACTGAGTCTATGGGCATGCATAGTCCTTGGTGGGGGTATCAGTCTATGTAGGGGCCCCAGGGTGGTTTTTTTTTCTCTGTTGGTCTTTTGGAGCTCCTGTTCCCTCCAGGTTTTTCTGTCTCCCCCTTCTTTCATAAAATTCCCTGCACTCTGCCCAAAGTTTGGCTATGGGTCTCAGCCCAACTTTTTTGACACAAGATCTCATACATCTTAGCTTATACTTATTACAAATACAACATATATTTGAGAGTGACTTTGAACTTTTGATTTTCTTGTGTCTACATGTCTCATCCTCAAGAGTTTGGGTGTCAACAGCCACACCTATTTACGTGGTTCTGAGAGCAGAACTCAGGACCTAGTATAGGCTAGAAGGTCATTTTACCTCCTCAGCCTTCAGCTCTTAATTATTGTTTTCTTATTTGTTATGTGTGTGTTATGTATTTATACCATAAAAATAGGGAAAACAGCCCAACTCAGTACTATATACACATGTGTGTGTCTCAGCTCATTTAAAGAGTGTAAGTCACATTTTAAAAAATGTTTGCTACTTAAATGAAGATGACCCACGACGCAGATGTGAATGTGACCCTTGACATGTGAACTTGACCCTTGACACTTACAGTACGAGCAGCCGTAGACTTCTGCACGCAGCCCTATGTGGCCTTCTTCATTCCAGTCCAGGGGCACGATGCGGACATAACGGGCAATGACTGCATGCTGCAGGTCATGTCGGACCACACTGTCAGAATTGACATTTCCAGGAAAAGCCTGCAAAGAAAAGAAACCTTTACAAACCCCTGAAGAACATCACAGCGACAAACATACTTTGTGTAATAAATGAAACTGATTTTTATCCTCTAGTGATGTAGTTTTATGTTTTCAAATCAGAAAAAGAAAAACATGAATAGAAAGCTTTTCTTTCTTTTACTTAGAAATTCGTTATTTTGGTGCTTTGGGGAGATAACTAAGGAGGTAAAACAGCTGTCCTTATTTATTTAAAGAGGTTTCTTTTTTCATACAATACATTCTGATTATGGATTTTCCTCCTGCAACTCCTTCTGTATCCTCCTCATCTCCTGACCTACCACAACCCACATATTTTCCTTCTCCTTTTCAGTTAAAGCAAATAGGCGTCTAAAACAATAATAAAAGAAAAAAAGAAAAGAAACCAGAAAGGAGAAAACAAACTAATAGAAAAAAGCCAAAGAAAAAGCTCCATTAATACAGGTAAACACAGAGACACACACATTTGTACACTCAGAAATCCTAAGTGTTGAACATCACAGAGAAGGTAAGTGTTCCCATTCAGACTGTAAACTATACGAAGTGATAAGTCTGTCTTGATATGGTAGTATTTTAAATATAGAAAAACAGAGAGAGAGGTGCAGCCAAGGATCTAACAGAATAACTGAATATTTATATAATATGTTAATATTTAAATATTTTGCATATTTTGCAACTAATTTTTCTAAGTATACTATTTTCTCTAGTCAACATTTGGACTCACAGAGATGAAGTGTGATGACTGCGTCTATAACATCTAGTCAAGGGAAACCAGGACAAAGTCATGAGCTCATCTGTCCACTTGCTTTATTTGAAATTTATATTATAAGAGAGAAGTAAATGCATTTTTCCACTTAGGCACAATACATTTTATTTTGACGCTTGAATAGAAAATTGAGAAAGGCTGATTGAAAATTACCGTCAACCATACTTTCATTATAGAATTGGCATGTGCCCTATCTGCCCGATGATCCCTTTTGCTTGTTTATTTTACTTTTCATTTTTGTTTCCATAATGTTTTGACACAATCAATATATTCTTTATTGATTCACTTTTATGAAACATGCTTCTATTGTGATCATTAGCTCCAATATCTCCTCCATGGTTTGGATATAAGCAGTGTAATCTTAGTGGCACTGTTGTCTAAAATGAAGACTGTTCATCAGAGCTTGTTTCCATTGATGATTTATCTGCCATTGACCTTGGAAACTATTTCTGTCTCATAATTTCATTCTTTCTCTAATGATGGTAATTTTTCACATAAGTGTTAAGGAAGAAATAAGACAATTTTTTACAAAAATATTTGGAAGTCTGCTTCAAAAGTTGAAAATTGAAATGGAATTTGGAGCTTTATGCTATAAAATAATGTCATTCAAAATTCAACATTCACTGAACAGATACTATATAATAATAAGACTTGAAAATACCAGGAACATTTATTACCGAAAGACTAATATAAAAATATCAATTTATAGCAACCTATTGATTACATGTTTTACTTCTATTGGTTTTGGGTGGGGGGTTGGTTGTAATTTGTATGTTTGTTCAGGATATAATGTTTTTTATTATTATTTTGGTTAACATAGCAGTCATGTAACTCACAGTGCTTTATAATCAGTAACTAGCAATATAATGAAATCCTTATTTTTTCTGTTACTTTTAGACTGACAACCCTATAAATTACACAAACACAGAGAAAAGATATTTTCAGATACATTGTAAGTCCCTCACAAGATTAACTTGAAGATAATCAAGTGCATCGGAGTTTTTAATAATTAAAATGTTTTCCATGTGCAGTAACTGTGTTTATATGGTTCAAACAGTAATTCACATGGTCCAAGATGGGAAGCAAACATTTCCATAAAATACTGGAGAATGTGTTCCAGATTTAGTATTCCACATACTTCTCTGTATCATGTTCTTGCTTTGACAGCACTTATATAGTGGATAACGTATTTCTCTTCTTGTCAACAGGAAAAAAGGTAGCAATAGAGCACAGATAACCCATGCGGTGGCTACATTTTACCACCCTGATCCTTAGAAGATTTTTTTTCTATTTTTAGGGACGAATTAAAAACAAACTGTATATAACTGGTGATTAATATAAAAATAAATAAATTACTTAAAAAATAAAAATAAATGTTAAAAAGAGTAGGAAGAGCTTGTAGAAAAAGAAGAAATTTGAAGTAGGGTAAAAAATACATAATATACATGTATGAAAGTGGGAAAAATAAACTTTACTAAAAACAAACAAACTGGGGCTAGGTGCATGCTTGGAAGTGCTGTACCAATGAGCTAGGTGCATGCTTGGAAGGAGCTGTAGCAATGAGCTCCATCAGCACCTCCAAAAAGACTCTGAACTTCGAAGCCTGTGCTGCCTTTGGACAGGATCCAGAATCTTCCTCTGAAGACTTTGTAGCAACTTGGCATTTAAAAGTGAGTAAACTTTAGAAAAAGTTTTTAAACGATGGAAGCATGCAATTTGTCAGACTGTAGGTTCAGAAGCATGCTCTGTGGGGGATTGTGAACTAATGTTTCCCCTCACATGCCATGAGGTCTGAGGTGTGACTTGTAACACAGTTTATAAACACAGTATTTACATTGCATTCACATTAAAACTTCAAGTTCCTTCAAGAGCCTTTACATTAAAACCATAACAGATCCAGTGATCTAATGAGATGTTGGGTCTTAAAGACTTTGCTTGATTGAAATTGAGCCTAAAACCTTTAAGCCTTTGTGTAACTCAACATAGACATCCTGGTGTTGTTGAGAGCAGTCAGCTTAGGAAACTGCGGGAGAGAAGCAATAACATCAGACATGTGTTTCCTGTGTGGACAATTGTGTACCAGTGGGAAAACAACTTGACTTCAGCAGAAACAGCCTCTACTCTTCATGTCAATGTCATAGACCATGCTCTGTGCAGTCATTTCCCCCATTTGTTATTTTATTTTAATTTCCCTATTCTAATAACCTATAGCAAAAATGAAATATGGACTTTCCATTTGGTAGCATCATTATGACCTCCCAAGTTATTCCTTGCCGAGGAGGTATATAGAATGCTATCACTTGTGTGTTTTGCCTCTCATCAACTCTTTCCAACCTCTTATCCTGGAATCACAACTCATTGTTTTTATCCAGCTGGTCACATAAATGCTGGCAGTACTTTCTGACTACAGGTATATTCCTGACCACACTTCCTAAATCTCACCTAAACTAAGGCCACTTCACGGATTGCTAGAAAAAAGAAAATATATATATATTTATTATATATATATTATAAAAATATATATAATATATATTATATATATTATATATATATAATATATATATTCCCTCTACATTGGATCTTTCAAGTACATAGGCTCCCTATTTATTTCTTCATGGAGTGAATGAATAAAAACTTGTTTGCCCCAATTCCTAGCCACTTGCAAATACATTCTTGTTATTTCTATTTTCTATTTATAGTTAATAAGCCATATGTTTGATAACATTCCTATAAGAAAAAAATAGATGTGCTAGTCTGATTCAAGAAGACACTAGGGTAATGAATAAAAATTTGCCAGAGTTATGAGGTTGCCATTATAATTATGCAAAACAGCTAGAAAAGGCGGATTGTTGGAGAAATGGAAATGGTCATGCAAAATTCAACATAGTCACACTAGCAGTAAAACAAAAACTAACTGTCCCATCTATCAAATCTAGTAAGTTCATATCAGAGAGTCACTTGAAGTTTGTGAAAGCACATATTTGGCTCATGAACCAACACAAATGTGAGACAAAGGTCTCAGAGTTCTACCTGCTTGTTGGAGGCAGCACTGTCTTCGGTAACTACTAATCTTGACTGAGTGAATGTCTCTTCCTTTCAAATTTTCTCAGCATTAGGCAAGTACCTGAAAACTATGTTACCAAGTAATTAACTTTGTCTCTCCTTGAATCTAAGACCAAGGACCTACTCATGCTTTCTTACCTCCAGGGTGATATTGTTAATATTTTCTGTGTAGTTTGTGTATTGATACTTGGATTGCTTTGCTGAGTAGTATTTCACTGTACAACCAATAGAAAAGATGAATAATTTACGTAGTAATAAAGCTGTGTCAGGAATAACAAAAGTAAGCTTTAAAAAAGCTAATTAATCCATGGTGAAGTCAGGAATCAGTAAGTGATTTCTGAGGTGAGAGGTGATAGACTACCACTCTAGTATGCAGAGAGAGTGGGTCGTGGTCAAGGAAGATATTAGAAAGCGAACCTTTGCGTTTTGAATGAAATGCTTTATATAATCCGTGGTTAAAGTTAAAGCAGTTATCTATATGCTACTTCAAGAAAAATATATTAAAAACTAACAACTAAGTGTACACATGTACATGCAATTATGGTGTGTGTGTGTGTGTGTGTGTGTGTGTGTGAATAGCTTTATTACCCACTCTTCATCTCTCTTCCTAGATCAAGTGTAAAATGAGATTCCCAATGTAGTTGCACACAGAGAAGGAGTCAACTTATCTTTTAACATAAATTCCAACCAGTTTCTTAAAGCCTGACCCTCCTGTTACTAAGCCCAAGACAAAGTATCTCAAATCCTCATGCAAAAGAAATGATTTGGCACCAGTATCAGAGTGTTCAGTATCTGGCTAAAAATAAAGAGCCAGCAATCACACAGGGAGTTTCTTCAAGATTCACTCAGTGAAGCTGCACGGAAAAGCCCAAAACTTAATTCAGTAAACACACTTTCACAGTTTAACCAAATTGCTCCAGGTGAGAATTCTGCTGTCTTCATGGCAGGTTGTTCACTTCTTTACTGAAACCAGTCTTGAGTATCTCAGGACAGGACAGATCTTTTCTTTAATGTAATTTATTTATTTTTATATCAATCACAGGTTAGGTACTTTGCATCCCAGGCGTAGCCCCCTTATTCCCTCCCACTCTCCCCATCCCTCCCTCATCTCCTCCCCACCCCCTCCAAGTCCACCTACAGGGGAGGACTTCCTCCCCTTCCATCCAACCCCAGTTCATCTTGTCTCCTCAGGGCTGGCTGCAATGGACAGGACAGATATTGTCTTCAGTGTATGGTTTATGAACATAGCTTCTCTTGAGTGAAAGCATGAGAGCACACTCTTTGGAAAGTTTCTGCAATAAATCCGTTTACATAGCCAACCCAACACTGTCATCCTTTCCCCTACCATTAACCTCCAGCACTAATAATAAGAAATTCAAGCCCCTTATGTAAAGTATAAGAACATGTGATTTTTCAAAAAAACTTGATATTCTTCATCCTTGGGTTGTGATCTTATTTAGATTCCCAAACAAGAACGTCGTGGTGGCTGCTCTCTCATCTTCCCAATCATCCTGATTTCTGTCAAGAATCCCTCACTTTAAGACAAATATTGGAGATCAATTTTCATAGCCCCATTTTTATCCTTACATTGGCATTTGCAAAGTGGACCAGAATCTCAGAGTTCTATCAGATGTCTTTATCTGAGGAGGCAGGAGGTTTTCCAAACTTGATAGTCAAAGCAAAAGTAGAAAGAAGTTCTGTCTACAGATCTCCAAAGTGTGCACCTTTTCCTCTTTTCCCCAAGGTTACTAACATTGCTCTCCTCTTATCTTCCTGTTCTGAGGGCCACATCAGACCCTTCCTCAGTCACTTCATGTTGATGGGTGTCCTCCCTTTCCAAGAACAGCTCCTGTTTCAGAGGCCACAGCATTTTGTCAAGTCTTTGTCTTACAGCTTTCTGATCCTCTCCCTTCCTCTAGTCTCTTTCTTCCTCAAGTCAGTGTGAATACTACAAGAGAAATCTTTCTAAATTAAAGTCTCAGTTTTCATGAACTTAATTAATTCACCCAAAGTATAGATACTTGCTTTTGTTTACATGTTGCCAACTCAATAAGTTGGAAAGAATAATTTGCACAATTATCACCCTTTGTTTTGTTTATAGGATGCTAAATGATTCACTTAACAGATTCTTCTTAACAAATTAGCAAAATTGACTTAGCTGAACAAATATATTTGCTGTATTGGTGTCCTACAGAGACACCCATGTTAGCTTGAGTTAGACCTGAAATTAGTCAATTGCAGCTCGCAACTGACAGAAATTCGATATTTAATTCACACTTTTAATGCTTGATATTTGTACAGCTATGCCCACGCTCTCCTACACGTATGAGGTTTTGTATTTTCTTCCTAAAGTGAATAATTTAGAACTACAAATAGATGACCATCACTTTAACTTTGGAGCACAATTTGCTCATCTAAGCCAGGGAAGTGAAAAGTTGATAAAGGCAATGCAGCAAATTGCAGATAAGTCAGTCCTCTCATTTAAAGATGAGGTAAGACGCTGCTCACCAGAATCCAGTGTCACTTTTGTGTAAAGTTCCAGGGACAAGCAGATGTAATGGATAATGCACATTTGTAGTAATATTGTGGTTTTTAGCACTGAGATAAAGCTAACAAGCAATGGGTTTTGTTACCCAAGAATATAGAAAGATTCTTCACGAAATAAGTGTTCAGAGATATGTATGGAATCAGACCCTTTGAATAACTGGCAATGAAAACAACCAAGACTTAATAATAATAAAATGACACTATTCAGATTTATTTTACTCAACTCGGCTTTAGAAAATATCTTATGGAAGTATGCAAGCAGAAAGTAGCTACCCTGGCATCACCCTGGGAGGAGAGACAAGGGAAAACAGAAAAAAAAAGAAAAGACAGCATAACCACAAAGCAAATGTTAGCTGAGACTATATATTGCTCTCCATATTTAAATGCCACTGTAAATATGAAGAAACTATTTTATGTGTTATAAAAATGTAATTATAAAACTTCTATGAATCTTTTTAAAATTTACATACTCAATGAACAAACATGTGTCATTCCTAGTCTACCTGTTTTTAGATTGTTTTAAATTTAGTAAAGTCCTGGAGGCGATGACCTAGACCCCCAGCTCTAATGTAGCCCATGTCAGCTCAGTCTCTGTGGGTTCCCTATTAAGGGGAGCAGGGGCTGTCTGTGAAATGGACTCTGTGACCAGCTCTTCGATCACCCCGCTCCCTCAGGAGAAGGACCGCCTTGTCAACCCACAGAGGAAGAGGATGCAGCCAGCCCTGATGAGAGCAGAAAGACTCTCAGATAGAAAGGGAAGAGGACCTCCTCTATTAGTGGGGACTAGGGAAGAGCCATAGTGGGAGAGAAGGGTGAGAGGAGGTGGAGAGGACAGACTGGGAAGAGATGAGGGAAGAGGCTACAGCTGGGAAGTAAGTAAATTGTAATAAATAATAGATCAATAAAAATTAGTAACATGTTCTTAATATGTGACCTTAAAGCTGTAATTTGGGTTCTTTTCATTTGTAAATTTTTGATATTAGTATTCTTAAATGATTTCTTTCTGCTTAGTAAGGATATATTTACCTGTTATACAAAGACACATATATTACAATGATTTTTGTAAATCTCAGGATTCTATCTATCTTGAATTTTTTTATTCATCAACAATTTCCAAACAGTGAAAATAAGTTCTACTTTCAAGCCTTGAAATTTATTAAATAAACATTTATATTGAGTTATCTTAGCTTTTTCTTGTCCTGTATATACACACGTGCACATTGGAGAAGTAGAGATTTTAAGTCAAATGGAAATCTGTATGTTTAATTTCTTACCTTTGTATTTTGAAACTTTTTAGAGTCACAAAATAGTTACAAAAATAATATAGAGAGATCCCCTGGGATATTTCTTTACAATTTCTAATGTTTAGTGATTGCTGTGCAATCTTCAAAGCCAGGAAACCGACATGGGCACAGTACTGTTAACTGAACCATAGGGGTTAAGTCAGTTTAATACTGTATTGTTGTTCTTGGTTTGTCGTTGTTGTTGTTGTTATATAATGTACTGTTTTATAGCACAAGCTGGCCTGAAAGTCTTGGTCTTCCTCCCACAGTCTCAAGGGTAACATACTTTTTGTCCACTGTCCAATGCCATCTGCCCAGGGCTGGCATCACGAACAGTGGGCCAGTCCCTCCCATATCAATCATTAATCAAAAATATGCCCCATAGGCTTATTCACAGGCTAATATTATGTAAAAAATTGCTCAAGTGATGTTCTCTTTTCTCATATGGCTCTGGCCTGTGTTAAGTTGATAAAACAAACAAACAACAGCAATAAACAAAACTGTCTAGTACATACAGTTTGTGACTTTCACTGGTTTAGATTAGAATATAAGTGTAGTATTAGACACAGGAAGCAGATGAAATAAATGATGTCTAGAGACTATAGTTGAGATGAGTAAGACAAGGTTTCCCTGCCTAAATCGAAATGGGGAGCATTATATAATGCAGGATTTGGAGACAGAAGCTTATCTCCAGCTAAGTCCCATAGACTGCGTGCTTACTAGGAGACCAAGCATTTTGCTTGATGGAGGGAAAGAATCTGTGGGAATAAGCAATTTCTAAAAATCACTTCATGGTAAAACCAATATCTTGGCACTGTGAGGACTTATTTACATTTCTACTGATGACTGCATGTTTCTGAAGAGGCAGCTGCTAAGAAAATGATGCCAAGGGAGTGTAGAAACTTAGACGTCATTGTGAGTGAGAGATGACAAGGGGGAAGAGCAACAGCCCCTAGCGAAGCAGACTCAGGAATGAATAGATCATCAACTTCATGGCTACAACTGGTTGCTCGGGCTTCAAAGGGAGAAGCGATGAAAGGCAAACAGGGGGTGCTGGGCAACACACTGTGCATCCTTACCAATCAGTGCGACCATCCTAGGTGTCATGATGCATTTTAGTTTTGTGAGAAGCCAAAGGAATAACTAAGATGAATGGAACCCTCAGTAGTGTTTCTTGGAAAGTCAGACTGACCTACAATTAATTAAAAGTAAAGTTTTAATGAAAAATACGAAATGCTAAATATCATAAATGGTTTCTTGCAGTTCTGATATCTGCATGATACAGATTTTTTCCCAATGAGGTAACATTTATAATCAAACATTGGCACAAGTAGTGAGGTAAAACATTCACAAAATAATGCTCCCCCTCCACTGGGTGATGGTGCCCTGAAGTTGAATGCCAGGCTTAGAATGTGAAGGCCATCCTTCATTATGCCAGTTTATGAAGGAATAAGGAGAGCAGCATCTGGAACCACAGTGTCCGGGCAGATGATCCATTCACTTAAGCTGTGTCTGCAACCTGATAGGTGGTTATGGATGACTACATTTCAAAGAATTCCAAACATGTTTTCACACTCTATTATATTTTGCATAGTGTAGTGACATGCAAAATGACCATTGCTGTGATATCTGATGAATAGGAAATAATGGTGTACTTTCCTGAAAAAAAGTACATGTACATGCAATGCAGAACTTGAGCAGCTTTTCAATGTAAAGAACATATAAAAAAGCAGTAAAAATGATTAAATAATGATGCAGTCTATATAAGTATTTTGTTCTGAATACAGCAGTAAGTTAATTGTACGATTAACTTTCCTTTCCAGTGCTGAAACCTAATCCAGAGCTTTGAACAAGCTAGGCTTATGCTCTGCCTCAGACTAACCTCCAGATCTACCATGTCTTCTCTTGATTAAAATCCCTTACACAATGCATATATGGAAATTACTAATCAGACTCAGTTAGCTCTCTTTTCTAAAGTAGAAGGAGAGGACACGAAGAGGACTGGAGGTGGACAGTGAGAGGAATGGGTGGTAACAAGGACATTGTACTCATGAAATTTTTAAAGGGTAACAAATAAAAGAAAGAGAAATGGCTTAGCAAAATAACCCCTCAGAGATATTTTTGACACATAGAATGAAAACATACACACACACACACACACACACACACACACATATTTGTACATGTATTTGTAATATTCAGCCCATTGGAGAACGTCTGCTATAAATATGTGAGCATATTTCATATGATCCATACAGAGTAGCTACTCCTGTGTAGGTTGGGGAGATAGTTGTTGTCTAAATGTGTATTTCTGGAAAAGTGAACTTGTTAATGCTGAAGACAGATCTAGAGGTCATTGTAGATTATGTCTGGCATACAGTGGTTCACTGAGCTCTTACAGTGAATGCAGAGAAAGAAAATGAAATTTGAGGCTTTATTGCTCTGTAGTGAAATGTGCTTCTTTTAATCTTTTTATTTTTATTTTTTTACATATCCCTATTGAAGCCCTCTCCCTCAACTCCTCCCAATCTCACTCTCCCTCCCTCTTCCACCCTATCCTCTTCCCCTATTACACTGAAAGATAGAGTTTTCTTCCTTTGCCATCAGCCCATAATTTATCAAGTCTCATCAGGACTGCCTGGAACTAGAAAAGATCATCCTAAGTGAGGTAACTTAGAAACAGAAAGACACACATAGTATATACTCACTTATTAGGAGCTACTAACTGTATAATATAGGATATCCATACTAAAATCTGTAGAACTAAAGAAGCTAAACAACAAGGAGGACCCTAGGAAGGGTGCTTCAGTCTCATTTGGAATGGCAAACAGGATAGACACCAGAAGCAATGGAAAAGAGTTTGGGGGCCTACTCTAGAGGAACTTCTGAAAGACTCCACTCAACAGTGTGTCTAAGCAGATGCTGAGACTCACAGCCAAACTTTGGGCAGAGCAGAAGAAGTCTCATGGGGAAATGGGAGGATAGAAGGACACAGAAGGGACAGGAACCCCACAAGGAGACCAACAAAGCTAAAAGTCCTGAGCCCAGGAGGTCCTGCAGAGACTGATGTACCAACCAAGGACTATGCACTGATAGGACCTAGACCCTCAGCTCAGCTGTAGCCCATGGACAGCCCATTCTCCATGTGGGTTCCTGAGTAAGGGGCTATCTCTGTCATGAACTCAATTGTCTGCTCTTTGATCACTTGCCTCTGGCAATGTGGACCACAGAGTAAAATGTGCTTCTTGAGCTACTATTTTATTCAGCAAACTACAACAAAGAAGAGTGTAGGTTCTAGTCAGGACCCCCAGAAGAGCTTCAAAGATTAGGAGACTGTAGAATCTTCCTATAAGAGCAGTTTGAATAACATGAATTCCAATTAAAGATGGAAAAACACAGGTACACAGCCACATATATTCATTTACGAATCAATATGAAGGAAGTGCCCACTATGGTATACTGGAGAGTCATTTCCTCTACATTTTGAAACCTAAGATGTGTTTGATGAAAGCGAATTGTTATTAGATTTTCATGGTACATACAGATTAGAAGAATAACATGAATTCATGTACTAAAAGCAATATTGGGGGAGATAGAAAGCAAACAGAGATAAAAATCTGATAAGATCAATTAGGAAAATAAATGTGCATGTGTATATACCTGTATGTAAATACATATATATATATATACACATATAGATTATATAGAATTTGGATTGCTCTATGTATATGTAAAATAATATGTGTGAAAATATATAAGTACATATATATAATATACATACAAATATAAACATACCATGCATATATTTACACCCATATAATGTACTATATAAAAATTATACTATATACATATATATATATATATATAATTACAAAGTGAATTACACTGAAGGGCATAGGATGAAAGAAGAGTGTGTTTTTACGGTTTAGGGGAATCATGAGCTGAAGAACCCAAAATAAACTTTCCTGGAAATCCTTTAAGTCTGAATGGAAACATGTTTATCTACATAAAGCAAGACGCTTGACAGAGAGCAGTGACTTCAGAAAAATTCATGTCAAGGAACGTCATTATACTATTGTGTTTTATATCATCATGACTGTTATGATCTAAAATACACATGTCATTTAATCTTTGCCTAAAGTTCAGAATAGAAAATGAATGTTTAAGTCCAATGCATTGTGCACAAGTGTGTGGGGGCCAGAGGTCAATGTTGGACGTTACTCCCTAGTTATTACCACTGTTATGATTTGAGGCATGGTCTTTCAGTGTGTCTGCAGCCCACCATGTTGGCTAGACTGGCTGACCAGTGGACTTGAAGGAGCCCCTTCTCTGCTTTCTTGTCAGTTGGGTTAGAAATGCAATCCTGATGTGTGGTTTTTCCGTGGACTCCAGCAACATAAACTCAGGTCCTTATGTTTGCTTGCCACCTACTTTACCAACCTGTTTCCAGCTCTGTATCAGTATGTAAAAGCTTTCTGTGACTAGTCAACAGGAGGTGTGAAAACCTTATTCAATGATCAGTATCACCCACAACATTTCCACTTCTACCCCTGTTCATCATCTGCTAAGCATTATGGCTTACCTCCACACCATGTCACCCCACTTTTGAATTCTTATTTTATGGCCTTCACTTAGTAATGTTCTCATTTTATTTATGATACTTAAATCCTAGTGATCATTGCCGGATCACATAAACTGCTCGTTCATTTTAGGCACTATTTGAACTAGAACTAATTAGCTTAGTGTCTTTCATTATGCCTAGATTGGCCTGTTTGCACTTCAGATTTGACACACTTGACTTATTCTTGTGTTAGATTTGAGCTAGATCAAACAGAGATTAACTTTATTTATTCACATTCCTTCATTGTAGCCTTTTGCCTTCTTTGTGATAGAGATGGCCCTTCCGTGTAAAAATAAGTTAATAATACATTGGAAAATAAGAAGATAATGCCAATGTCATGGGGATTTTCTAATACTGGCACTTTTAACTATTATATCAAACATTTTTTAAATTTAACATTTAAGAAAATCCTTTTAGAGAAAAAATATGTAGAAAATAATGCAAGTTGTGTAATACTGACTTCAGCTTTTTTTTTTTTTTTTTTTTTGGCCTTTCTTGGAAATGATTTTAATTGTACTGCCAATTGCTGAGATTTCTAGGGAGCCACTTCAGAACCTTCACAGATCTAGCTAACATTCATTCAACTTATGTATTTCTTTGCTCACTGTTAGAAGGACTATAACACATAATATGGCCCGGAAGAAAGCATGCTCCCAGAGATCAGGTGCCTTTAGAAATGGGTTCAAGCACTCAGTTAACGCAGCTGCCTTAGATGAAAACTTACTGGCACATTTGAAAGTACTATGAAGAATTCAAAACATAAAATTTTAAATGTTGAATAAATGCTTAATAATTTTTAGGAAACAGAGGTTATTGTAATATTTGATAAAGTTGTCTATTCACTTCCTTTTGTCCCTTGAATAAAGGGATTTGTATTTATTTAATTCTTTAATGACAGGGTCTCACTGTATAGCCCTTATTTTCCTGGAACTCACTACATAGACTGGGACGGCTTTGAACTCAGAAAGGTCTGTCTGTCTCTGCTCCTTGGGAGATTGGATTAAAGACATGAACAACCACAGCCAGACAACTGCTCTATTTTTATCATGTATTTTTTACTCAGAGATACTTTGCTTACATTCACTGAGAGCAATAATACTGAGTTATTCAAATCACAATAAAAGCATTTACCTTGCCTTCAATAAATGATTATACAAATTAAAATAAGCAATTAATATCTCTTCAGCTCTTGACTACAGCTTAAAACCAGCATCGGGTCATTCTTAGAAGGGGATGGCTGTGGTTCTCCATATTAAACAGGCCTTTCTCGTCATTCTACTTTGGTGAATTACAGTTGACGAAGGACCTGACTCTCATTGCCTTAGTGTCTTGTTATCCTCTCAGATGACAATTCGCTTACTTGGCTCAGACAGTCCTTTTTAAAGATGGAATCCTTGAAATTGATAGTGACCTTCAATTTATAATTTCAAGGGTTTTCATAGCCATCATTTGAAGTAATGTGATTTCTTCCCCTAAAAGGAAAGCGTGAATACATTTCCAATGATTTCCAATCATAAATATCTCTGCGTTAAGGGTGAGTGATGAAGATATTTGTTTGTTTCTACATTTTTTTTAGCTCCTTCCATATTGAAGCTACTCCCTCAGAGATAGGGGATGGCTCAGTGGTTAAGACTTAGCAGTTGTTTTCTGGAAGATGACCTAGTTTCAATTCCTAGCACCCACATAGTGGTTCACAACTGTGTGTATCTCCAGTTTCTGGGCATCCTCCACCCTCTTAGAGCCTCCATGGGCAGCCAGCACTTACATGGTGGTGTACATATATACATACAAGCAAGTATTCATACATGTAAAATAAGACCAAAGAATCTTAAAACAGAAACTGCCCTCTAGTTAAAGTCTAGTAAACTGTGTAAGAGATATTGAAACCAACATTGATTTCAAGCATGTAAAAATCATGAGTTGTGCATCCTGCCATAGCATGGAGTGATAGAGGCAGACAGGGCCTTCTACAAGAAGGGAGTTGGGTAATAGCCTCTACCAGTTAGAAGTTTACTGCCCAGTAGAGCATTGGCCAGCTTTGCATCTAACTTAGCAAGTCTATGTCAACTTTCTTATTTCGCTGACCATATAGAATATTCTTTGATATCTTTACAATTATTAAAATATTTATTTATTTTTATTTTATGTGTATAGCTCTTTGTCTACATGTATGACTGCTACCATGTACACCCAGCACCCACAGAGGCCAGAAGAGGATGTCAGGTCTGCAATTACTGGCAGTTATATGCTGCCATGTAGGCTCTGGTAATCCAATGCAAGTCCTTTGGAAGAGCAGCCAGTGCTCTTACCCACTGAGCCATCTCTTCTGTTCTGTATGTTTATTTGTTAAATCAGCTCTAGATTCCTGCTGCATTCCACACTAATTATTAAACAAATAATGGATATAGCTTCTTTGTTTACTTATAAAGGAATATTTTTAAACCATGATGGAATTCATATCTGAAAAAACAAAATAAAAAGAATTTTTAAACTGGAATCACGCTGCCAGGCAGGCATAGTAATTACGCCTGAGTTGACCCTGCTCCATGACACATGGCAGGGGTTGGGCATAGCATTCCTGAGACAATGCCAGACACTCAGTGGCCCCAGGTGCCACAAAGAGGAGCAAATAAGTGGTGGAGAGATGGAAGAGATGCAGAAGGATATGTGCACAATGAAGAAAGGCAGAACTGGAGACTCCAGGGTAGTGAGGAATAGCCTGGTGTTAGTAGCCAGAGATGCCATCTGAGGCCATGGTGAGGTTCTGGCCCATGCTGCAAATGAGTGTGATGGATGGGTCAGTGGCCCTGCAGCCGAGAGTATGTTAGCACCAACGAATGGGGGAATGTCCCTGGTCTGGGATGCCACCTGGGGCCATGTTGATGCCAGAGGGTTGTGCAGAGCTGCTCCAGCCCCTCCTCTGGGTAGTGCAGAAGAGCTGGCCCAGAAGGTGTGAGAGCCACGGAGCTGGCCCCTCTCCTTGCCAGCTGTAGCACTCAGGAGAGCAGGCCGTGGAGGCGCAGTGAAGCTGGCTCAGGTTGTGGGAGGTGCATTTGTGCCAGCTCCAAGGATGTGAGCACTTGCCAGCTGTGACAATAGGCGAGTTAACATGGGAGGTGCTGGAGAGCTGGCCCCAGTGATGTGGGGACAGGAGAGCTTTCAGGGTGATCTGCTCACCTACCTCCCAGACCCAGATCCAGAGCTTTGCGTTGGACCACCGCAGTATCCACCCCATCTATGAACTGCTGGAATAGGCAAAGGGGTGCTCCTGCTTATCCCAAACCGGAGGGTTTCTATGGCACTGGCAACAGCAGCATGTTCCTGAAGAGTCTTGGTGAGGATTTCGTATTGATGGTGTAGACGGAGCCAGACGTCTTAAACGGCTACTGACCCACTACAATGAACATTTGTAAGAAAAGACGTGTGGACAAAGGGTACACTGCGAGATGCACTGTGATGCACTACGTAATCGACCACCAGACTTTTTTTTTCCTTTTCTTTTCTTTTTTGTGGGGTTGGGCAGGTTGCAAGGGAGGAGGGCAGGTATGAAGAGTAAGATTAGTTTGCATGATGTGATATTCACAAATAATCGAAAATTAAATTAAAAACAAGTTTTCAGAAAAAAAAGTCTTTTCTTACAGTTTGTTAAGTCTTTAACATTATCAAAATTGTTTTCTGGGGATGGATTTTGTGAAGAAAGTGTAAAGCAGACATATAAGCATTATGTTTGTAATAAAATATTCTCATATAACACAGTATAATGAACTATGAAAAACATATCATATACAGTGGAAAAATAAATCATATTTTTAAACAAAATTAAGTTAAGAATGCTAAAATGTTTAATTTGTTTCAAACCTTAATTGTGCTTAAAATCATTTTAAGCACTTAACATATAAAGTATATATGTATTTCAACATTTACATACAAAATAGGTAGTTACAGCACAAGCAAAAAAAAAAAGGTACCATAATAAATTAATTGCAATATCTAGGGCAAAAATTCTTGGAACAGAATGTGCTTGTTTTATAGCAAAGTACTTCCTTTAACATTCCATCTTAAGAAATGGCAACAGTTAGTAGACTTTCCTGTCCGCTGGCATGGAATAATGTAGAAGAATACAGCGTGAAATAAACAATGATGAAGAGGAAAGGATGTGAGGGCAAAGTCAGAGGGATGTGGTAAGAAGGATGAGCTTTAAAGTACATTGATTTAAGTTTAATTATAGTTCTGAAAAGGATGACATCGGATCCTTTAATTGTGTTTTAGAGTATACCCTAGGTTATATTACTGAAACAGTATTAAGTATAATCTGGCCAAGTTTTTTTGAAAATCTTGAGGACTAATACTGCTGCCTTAATTCACTCCAGACTTCTCAGGCCATAGGCCTGCAGCAACTGCTTTCTTCTGACAAGTCCACCCTCCACTCCTCCAACCCCCATAAGAGCCTGGGTCCCGGGAAAAAGGAAGACTTTCATTTCCCCAAGAAAGTTTATAGATCTCAAGTTGCCAAATTCCCAGGACATCAGAGTAGCCACAATATCCCTCAAGCTGTTTAATGACTATACCTAACTACATGTGTCCACCTCACATTCCTCACATTTTGTGTTCTTCCCACAGATTCTCCCCACTCCCATCCCTTGCCTTGTAGGAATCGAAAGCAGCCTTGGTTCAGCCTCTTTCTGTACCCTATACCTTCCTCTAAGATCTGTAAGAAGGGATCTCTCACTGTGCTGCATGAGCCTGGACTCTCACCAGATGTCCAGCCACTGTCTATGGAATTGCACAAGGGCCTGAACTTTTTTTCAAAGTTCTCACAATGCTGCCCTGAATATGTACCTCTGCCCATGGCTCTGTTAACTCAATAAGGGTAATGTTTGTTAATGCCTCATCTGAATCCCAACAGAGACCCTCCCTGCCCTTTCTTCAGCACCTCAACACTAGCATGGTCCTGTGCATGACATGTGGCTTTCATGTGACATAATATCAGGCTTACCCTGATGGGCAGTGTCCTTGGTAACTAATTTTCCCACTTTCCCCTGGAGGACCCATTATAACTTGTCTGTGGTGCTGTTGCTTAAATCCTATTCTCTACGGCAAAATAGCCAGAAGTGTTACAAACTACTATGAATTTTATTCACCTGAGTTTTCTCTTACAGGTAATTACTGGCCTATTCAAAGATGCCTCCCAGATATGGCATGTTTTATAATTTCAAATTTGAAAGCTGAATCTTACACACTTTGGCAAATCCAGGGGAAAAATACTTTGTTAAGATTGCACCATCTATCAGAACACCCTCAAGGATCGGCTGTAAGTCCTTCATATGCAAACCATTATTATAAAAATCCCCAAGGAAAAAGTGGGTAGTGTGGCCTTACAATCACTCAAGCCACAGACTCTACTATATGTTTGAAGGTCTATCATTTCACATTACTCTGAAAGAGGAAAGCTACTGGAGGATTCCAATCACCAAAGAGCAGCCCTTTAGACTGGACCTCCTTCAGAGATTTCTCAACCTGTTAAGTTTATAAAGACAAGGGGATTGAACTCAGTGCAAAGGTGTTTGACCCTCAACAACACCCAGACAAGCAAGCAGTCTGCTGATTGAAAACTTTATTTCTCACTGGTTTTCCTATCTCCAGTAAGAGAATAGCAATGTTTGCTAAAGTTAGCATAGAAGTGCCAACAAGGTTTTGAAATGTCATGGCTATTAAACTTCAGAGTATCTAGATAGCATGTTGTTGGTTTTCCAGCGCTCAGAGGAGGTGAACACAGTGCAATGAAAATAAGGTTATACTCCAACATGATCAGTTAAAGCAAACAGCAAACATGGAGTATTCTGCACTTCATGATCACATTCATTGCTTCCTTGGAGAAGTGCCAGGTGATTTGGCCTTGAAAGGAAGTTGTCAAGATTCAATATGTGACCTATAATCTATTACTACAGAAACATAAATGAAGGGATATGTTGTGTTTGAGTTAGATTTTTAAGGCTGAGAATGGTAGAAGTAGAAAACAGTAATTAATGAGGCTTCTAAGACTTCCCTGCTACAATGCTTCTGGGTTTTCATGTATTTTAGCACGAAAGAATGCATGGTTCAAACCCAGAGGGGCACAGGAAGCAAATATGCTGATATGAACGGGGTTTAATGACTTACGCCCATTTTGTGATTAAAAAAAATGTGTAATTACAGACTCAAGAATTGTTTTAACTTGTTCATTAAAAGGACATAACTGAGATTCACCTCAAACCATCGCAGTTGGGAAGACTATATCATCCCTCATACTTCTTGCAAAAGTTTGATGTTAGAGGGCATGGTGTTTTCAAGTTGATCATTTTTAGAAATATGATTTTTCTTTGGTTGTTGTCAACATTGGCAATAAACAGAATAAACAGAATAAAGAAATCATTACCTGTTGGATCTGAAGGCAAAAGAACAAATTTCGATTTAAAATAAGATTGTACAAAATGACCCAACAACCTCATGTTTTCTCAGTTCTTCCAGCAATCCTTTTAGGAGCAATTTACCAAGGTAGGCCAGAGTGTCCTGACAGTGTGCCCAAAGACCAAAGCATCTGTAGTGTTCTTTATATTACAAATAAGGCTAATTAGACTACATCAACTATTGCTTTGGCTTTTGCTTTCTAAGTTTTGTAGAAAGTGTGTATATACAGACCAGAAAAAAAAAATCTACTGGCCAGAAGTCTCTCATAGAAGTTAACAACTGTACTGAAATGTTTTAAGAAATCAACTCCTTAATGTTTACAAAGCACTTTAAAATATTTTATCTTATGAGCATAGGTGTTTTGCTGGCATGTATGTCTGTGTATCACATGCATACAGTGTTTGGGAGGCCGGGAGAGCCTGTCAAATGCAAATGCCCCGAGACTAGAGTTGCGTTAGATTATGAGCTGCAATGTTGGTGCTCAAAATTGAACCGGTGTCCTCTGGAAGAGCACACAGTGCTCTTAACCACTGAGCTATCTTTGCAGCCCTCACAAAACACTTCTATATGACATTTTAGAGTAATGATTTGGAAAAGTGTATTTGGCGTTGTTAAAGCAAATTTTTGTGTTCATTTCTCAGGCACCACAATTAGAGCTGTCAACAGAAAACATCTGAACATGCATATTACTGAACACTTGAAGCAAAGAGATGTAGAAACTGTAAGGACCTGTTACACAAGAGGGTAGATTACTTAGAACTTTTTCTGTTTTGCTTTCTGGTGCTGATACTTGAGCCTTTTCACTGTTTAATACCTGCCTACAACCGAAACTGGCAGGGGTGCTGAATGGTGTAGGTTTTAATTAAGCTATTGTGGAATGACAGAGCTCAGTAAGAGAACTAAGCTTTAAGAACTAATCACAAGTTTGAGGAAAAAATTTAACACCAAAAATGTAGTTTATTGGATTATACTAAAATTTCTTTTACCCATGTTATTCCTTATAAGTTGCATCCCCTGGGCCTTACGGAGTTATCTCCACAAGCAATTGTATTACCTTACAACCAGGAAGCCTAAAGAACCATGACATGTGAATTAATTTCTCACATATAATGACTAGTTGTCATATTTATATTGTACATAATATGCAATGGCATTCTTTTCAGTAAAATTCTATTTCTGTATCTTGCCACATGAAATTTTTGTGCATCTTTTGGCCTAGTCCAGGCATTACTGTTTCCTTCACTACTACACCTTGACACCACTATAACCTTAGGACCTGCACAATTCTATTTATCAATCGATGTTTGCTTATGAGTGTTTGGGATAAATTTAACTTTCTTGGGCCAGCTTCATGGCATAGTAGGTAAATACACTTTTCTTCTGAGTTTGAGCCCCAGGACCCATATGTTGGAAGGAGAGGACCAACTCTCAAACGTTATTATTTGACCTCCATATGCACTCTCCAATATCTACATAAATAGATTAATGAGCAAATAAATGAATAAAATATAGCCAAGTAAAACTCTTTTTGTCTTACATGGTGCCGTGTACCTGTAACTTCTGCACTCAGGAGGCTCGGGAAGAACTGTGTGCAATGTGAAGGCACACAGGTTACATGACAATGTTCTGTCTCCAAAACTAAGGTTTTGCTGTACTTTATTGTATTGCTCTAAGTTGTAATGGCATAAACTGGCATACTCTTTAAGTTCTGCAATGAGTTTTAACCTGTTCCATTTTATTTTCAGATTAAAATTGTTATAGAATTGGCCAATTGGGTGTCCTTCATGTTAGTTTCTATGTCCTTGGACATGAAAGAATAATTCTCAGTGTTTGTGTACTTTCTGGTGTAAATAAGTCATAATGTACCCTTCTTTTTTTGAAATGTTTTCTTTTTATTATTTAAACATTTTTTATTAATTACAATTTATTCACTTTGTATCCCAGCTGTAGCCCCCATCCCTTGTCTCCTCCCAATCCTGCCCTCCCTCTCTCTTCTCCTCCCATGCCCCTTCCCCAGTCCATTGATAGGGGAAGTCCTCCTTCCCTTCCATCTGACCCTAGCTAATGAGGTCTCATCAGAACTGGCTGCAATGTCCTCCTCTGTGGCCTGGTAAGGCTGCTCCCCTATCAGGGAGAGGTGAGCAGAGTCAACCACTGAGTTCATGTCAGAGACAGTCCCTGTTCCCCTTAGTAGGGAACCCACTTAGACACTGAACTGCCATGGGCTACATCTTTGCAGGGGTTCTAGGTTATCTTGTGCGTGGCCCTTGGTTGGACTATCAGTCTCAGAATAGACCCCTGTGTCCAGGTTTTTTGGTTCTGTTGCTCTCCTTGTGGAGCTCCTGTCCTCTCCAGGTCTTTCTATCTTCCCCTTCTTTCAGAAGATTCCCTGCACTCTGCCCAGAGTCTGGCTATGAGTCTCAGCATCTGCTTTAATGCCCTACTGGGTAGAGTCTTTCAGAGGCCCTCTGTGGTAGGCTTTTTCCTGTTCCCCATTTTCTCCCTCTTCCGATGTCTATCCTGTTTGCCTTTCTGTACGTGGATTGATCATCTTACCCAGGGTCCTCCTTCTTGCTTAGCTTCTTTAGGTGTACAGATTTTAGTATGTTTATCCTATATTATATGTCTAATATCCACGTATAAGTGCGTATACACCATGTGTGTCTTTTTGCTTCTGGGATACCTCTCTCAGGATGATCTTTTCTAGTTCCCACCATTTGCCTGTGAAGTTCATGATTTCCTTGTTTTTTTAATTGCTGAGTGGTATTCCATTGTGTAAATCTACCACTTCTTACATCAGGCCTAAAATGCATTGTTTTGAGGTGCCGTTATCTTACTGTGTTTCAGGATAGTATTATAAACCAGTATCTGGATGATTATGTGCTCAGCAATATTCGAGTCTGTTGTCCCTAGTCCTTTGTATTGGACAAAGCCTCGTGGATATTTAGATCAACATATTCAGCATTCATCTGTGTGCACCGCAAACTGAAAAGTAGTCATCTTCTCAAGAGAAATTCAAATTGATTTTGAGTCCTGCCTTGAAAGCTGCACCCTCAATTTCAAGCTGATGAGTTATATATTTTTCTTCTTAAAATTAGCTACAGGGGGACTAGAGGTGTTGCTTTTGTTTAAGACTCTCATTAATGCTTAGAAATAGATTGATAAATATTCTGCTAGATGTTGAGCTAAGTTGTTATATAGTCTATTTCCTCTCAGTAAAACAAAAGCCTTGTGTTTTAACTGAAGCCACCCACATTCAAATATATTTTCTTCCATGCAATTGAATTGCAAATTCAAGAAAATCACAGCTTGAAAAGTGCACTGGCTATAAATGACATACTTTCAAAAGGGGAGTCATTAATTCAGCAAAACTCTGAGAGAAACTAATAGCCACTTCTGCAGCCAAAGTAAGTGCATGTTGGACTAGGTCTCAATGAAAACTTGTACTCTTTCCAACGTTTACCACAGCATAAGCACAGATTTTGGTAATAATTGCATGGTTTGATTCTTTGCTTAAATTGGAGTTGTTCTCATTCAGACACTATTTTAAAAATCTGGCATTTTGCATAATAAATTAAGGCATTGATGGTTAACAGAAAGTAGTCCAACCTGTAATATAATCCCATTACTCTATGGTAAGTCACATATCATGAGCTAGAGTTGTAAAGCCTTCCAGTAGTGATAGTGATTATGCTGTGTGCCTTCTGCCATACTGTCCATGATTAGTTCTGTTTTCTAATATAATTATTATTTATTTCATTACCCACATAGTACTATAAACTCGAAGGAAAACCAACTTTATATGAGTGAGACACCAGCTGTATTATTCAGCTACAATAGGAGGAACAACTAGAAAGCACTTGTTCTAAGACCTACTGTTGGTGATCTTTCTCTGTATTTTCAGAACCTAAGTCTGGTTTCTGCTGGCATAAAAATACAGGCCACACATTTGATAATCCCATTTTTAAATTTATAGTGAAGTGGTTTCAACCGATGAGTTGAAACATCTCTGGGAATAGAATGATCATTTCATATGGGTACCCTAAGACCATCTGAAAACACAAATATTTACATTATGATTTATAACAGTAGCAAAATTACAGGTTTTTTTATTTTTTATATTAATTACAGGTTATGTACTTTGTATCTCAGCTGTAGCTCCCTCCTTCATTCCCTCCCAACCCCACCATCCCTCCCTCATCTCCTCACTGCCCCTTTCCGAGTTCACTGATAGGCAAGGACCTCCTCCCCTCTTGAAGAAACAGCAAAAGTAATCTTTTTGTTGGGGCCACCACAACATGAGGAACAGCATTAGGAAGGTTGAAAACCACTGTCATGGTGACATACTTTTTCACTGAAGAAGTTGGAGGAGGAATAGTGATTACAAAAACTAGCTAAGAAAGAAGAGTGGTTAATGCAAATATAGTCCAACAGGAAAAAATAAAAGAGAGAGAGGAAAACAGCTCTAACAATGGAGGTTATTAGGCTTAGATGTGTGACTCAACTTGCAGTCCTACTGTCTTTTACTCCATCATTCACTATTAATTCCGATAAAAGCCTTTTTAATGGCTGCTGAGATGACTCAGTGAGTAAAGACACTAGCGGCCAAGCTTCATGATTTATGTTCAGTCCACAGGAACCTCACACAGTAGAAGGTGTGACCAACTCCTGAAAGTTGTCTTCTGACCTCCATTTACATGCCATGATATGATCCTCAAACACACAAGATGAACAAACAATTATAAAATAATTTGTTAAATGCCCTTTTGTTGTACCAGTATTCTCTAAGATGGTATCTTAATTTCTTTTCCTGCTACTATGATGAAACAATCTGACACAATCAACTCCAGTATAGTTTACTAGTTAAGAATATAGTCTATTCAGGAAAATATCTCCTGTTCCAATGCTTTCAAGGCTATTCCTCACTCTCTCTTCTATCACATTTAGTGTATATAGTTCTAGGTTAAGGTCTTTGATCCACCTGGACTTGAGTTTTGTGCAGGGTGATATAGATATAGATATAGATATAGATATAGATGATATAGATATAGATATAGATATAGATATAGATATAGATATAGATATAGATATAGATATAGATATAGATATAGATATAGATATAGATATAGATATAAATAAATAAAGATCTATTAGTATTCTTCTGCATGCAAACATCCAGTTTGCCATCACCATTTATGAAAGATGTTTTCTTTTGCATTGTACAGTTTTGGCTTCTTTGGCAAAAATTAAGTCCATACATATTTACTTCTGTTTCTTCTATTATATTCCATTGATCAACCTGTCTTATTTTATGCCAATATCATGAGGATTTATTATTATTATCATTTCTCTGTGGTACAGATTGAAATTGGGGATGGTAATGTTTCCAAAATTTATTTTATTGTACAGAATAGTTTTGAATTATCCTGGGTGTTTAGTTTTTTCATATGAAGTTGAGTGTTGTTCTTTGGAGTCTATAAAGAATTGTGTTAGAATTTTTATAGGTATTGCATTGAATCTATAGATTGGTTTTGGTATGATGTCCCACAGTTCAAGCACTTAGATCAACTATCAATGAATGGGACCTCATAAAACTGAAAATCTTCTTCTATAAGACAAAGAACACCATCAAAAAGACAAAATGGCAGCCTACAGAAAGGAGAAGGATTTTCATCACCTTCATATCTGAAGATGGCTGATATTCAAAATATATAATGAGCTCAAGAAATTAGACATCAGCAAACCAAATAACAATTAAAATATAGAGTACAGGTTTAAACAGAGAATTCTTAATAGAGGAATCTGTAATGGCCAAAAGCATTAAAAAAAAATCCTTAATCATCAGGGAAATGCAAATCAAAATGACTCTGAGTTTCCATATTACATCTGTCAGAATGATAACATCAAAAACTAAAGTGACAGCTCATACTGGCAAGGACATATAGAAAGGGAAAGACTCTCCAGTTGCTAGTGGGAGTGCAAACTTGTACAATCTCTTTGAAAATCAATTTGGCTGTTTATCCAAAAATTGGGAAAATATTTACTTCAAGATCCCACTATACCATTCCTCGGCATATACCCAAAGAAAGCACTACCATACTACAAGGATACTTGCTCAACTATGTTCATAGAGGCTTTATTTGTAATAGCCAGAAAGTGGAAAGAACTTAGATGTTCTTGAACCGAAAATGATAAAGAAAATGTGGTACATTTACACAATGGCATATTACTCCGACATTAAAAACAACACCATCATGAAAATTTCAGCCAAATACATGGAACTAGAAAAGATTATCCTAAGTGAGGTAACCCAGAAAGACAAACATAGTGTGTAGGTACTTGTAAGTGGACATTAGTCACAAAGTACAAGATAACCATGTTGTACACAAACCCAGAGAAGCTAAGTAACAATAAGGGTACAGGGAGAGAAGCTTGAATTTCATGGAGAAGGTGAAATAGGCTAGATATTGGAAGTGGGTGGAGGAAGGGAGATTAAGGGGGTTGGAGGGGCAGGGTCAGGATCAGGAGAGATGAGGCAGGGAAAGGATGGAAGGAGAGAGTACTAGATGGGGGGGGGGGATGCATCTTTGAGAAGAGCTAGAAACCTAGGACAATGGAAACTCCCAGAAATGTGTGATGGTGACCCTAGCTAAAACTCCTCACAATGGGTGATATGGGGCCTGAACTGGCCTGTAACTAGGCAAGACTTCTAAGAGAGGGATTGGGGCACCAACCTAGCCAGAAAGCCTTAGACCTACAATTTGTCCTATCTACAAGATGTTCAGGTGTAAAATATGGAGCATAAATTGAGGGAAGGGCCAACTAATGACTCATCTAGTATCAGACTCCTGCCATGAGATGGAGCTGACCCCTGACAATATTAGTGACATTCTGCTATACTTGCAGACAGGAGCTAAGACATCGGGGAGGATTCATCTAGCAACTGACAAGAAACGACCCAGAGACACACAACCAAATATTAAGTAGAGCTTAGGGAATCCTGCTGAAGAGGAAGAAGGAGGATTGAAGGAGACGGGGATCAAGAACACCACAAAAATGCAAAAACAAGAATCAAAACCCTACAGAATCAACTAACCTGGGCCCAGAGAGGCTCACTGAGACTGAACTGCCAACCAAAGAGCATTATGGAATGGACCTGGGACCTCTGCACATATAGAACAGATGTGCAACTAGGTCTTCATGTGAGACTCCTCTAGTGGAAGCAAAGACTTTGGCGGATTACATTGTCTGCCTTTGGATCCCCTTCCCCTAACTGGACTGCCATGTCTAGACTCAATAGAAAACAACAATAACAACAAAAATGCAGCTAGTCTCTGTAACTTGATATGCCAAGGTTGATTGATACCCACGAGACGCCTCCCTGTTTCTGAACAGAAAGGAGAGGTAGATTGGAGGAAAGGAAGCAGGAAGAGGAGACAGAAGGAGGACAATCCGTGATTGGGAAATAAAATAAATAAATAAGTTAATAAATAATAATAATGAAAGAGAATAGTCTTTCATGGTAGGAAAATCAAGTTATATCACATCCATAATCAGAAAGAGAGAGAAAGAAATGCCTGTGCCCAGCCAGCTTTCTCCTTTTTTACACAGGGTAGGACTCAAGCCCATGAAATGCTGTTGTTCCCTTTTAGTGTAGATCTACCCCCTCAATCCACAGGCATGCCAGGGAGGCTAAATAAGCCCTCACATATGTACCTAGAGGCTTGTCTTAAAGTTCATTCCATGTCCTGGCTGGGTAAAATTCACAATAACCATCACAGGCCTCTCAAAGTATATCTCCCATGATCTTGGGTTACCAGTCCTAAATAGGCTCATTTCCATTACCTTTAATCCTTCTTTCTTCAGCACTAGCTTTCAGGTAGTGTGCACTCACACTTTGTTCCGGAAATCTCATATACGTGTGTGTGTGTGTGTGTGTGTGTCTGTGTGTACACACACATATTGTTTTCTCTACATATGTAATCTCGATTTTTACAATTCATTTAAATAATTTCCCCTTTTGATATAAAGAGTTCCAGAATAACATAACCCCTCAAACAGTTTACTCAGGCTTAAATATTATTTGGAGCTGAAGACTAATGAAAGAAAGTCTTCCTCCTCTGTATACACTCTGTAACCAGATAATAACTTTGTGGAGATATGTCCCTTTCTGTTCATCATTCTTCTGATCAATGTGCCAGGAAGACATTAACTTTATTACTAGACACAAAGGGACATTGAGAATGAGTCACTGTAAACAAACCCTGTAGCCAACCCTTCCCTGTCATTAGTTTCCCCATACATTTGCCTTTCCCGAATTGATGCCCTCAGAAGCTTGAAGTTATTTCCCTTGGCCTTGTCAATTATCCTCAGAACTATTTTCTTTATTAAGACAGTGCACAAGCCCCAGTTCTCACTGTGAGGTGGACAGAAAGAAAAGGCTGAGAGAAGAGAGGTGAATCTATGATAGTGTAGGCTTTATTTGAAGCCAGAGGAGAACTGTGGCTGCACAAGCAGGGTGAGACTGTTATAGGACAGGGAACAGGGAGAGGGAAGGTAACTAAAATTGCCTCCTTTGGCCTGAGTGCCATTGTTAAGGGTAGCTGAAATAAGGTGAGATATGTGTGTTCATCAGACATCTTTCCTGGCCAAGCAGGTCTGGAGACAATGGGGCAGGAGGGGAAGAATCTGGAGACGGGAGATGTAAGTTATTTCAATTTAGGAATCCAAAGTTAGTTTAGTTCTGTGAATTGTCAGTGTTTTTAAAAAACTGGAAGCATTTCACAAGTTAGTGTAACCTTAACTAACCCTAACCACTCCCCTGAATTTACACAGAGCAATATACTCTATGTATGATGCATACATAGACATACATAGGCATTAGTGCATTTCTGCTTGTTTTCTCTAACTTACACATTACCAGTCTAATTGCCACATGCTCAGCCAATGCTTAGCCAATTTAAAAAGATATATTTCCCCCTATTGTTGTAAGCACTCGAGGCTAAGAAATGAGCTCACCTTTCAGCACCAAGTTTAATGGGAGATTTAGAGAAGGCAGAAAAGTAAGAAGAAGGTACAAAGTGCTGTAATTACAGGCATGTGTCACCACTCCTGGCTTGTTCAGAAGTCTCTCACAAAAGCCCTAAAACTCTAGTGTAGTGTCCACTGTGCTTTAGAAACTATTGAAGATTAGTTTATGTGTGTTTGCCTGGCTGAGTTTACATGTACAGTCTGAATGCAAGAGACCTCAGACACAAGAAGAGGGATGAAAGTTTAGAATTCTTTTCTGATGGACACTAAGTAAACACGGATAATAGAAAGTTAAAGGGTGCCATAATCAGGCCTGTTTAAATGGCGAGGCTACCTAAAATTAAGCATTATATTTAGTGGGTAATATTGCTTTGACCTTGCTACTCATTAAAAGATTTAATAGGCACCTTTCGGGTTAATTAGTTTTAATAGGAAGCAAGAAAGTGAATGTACAATTATTTTCTTTCAATATATGATGTGGGGGGAGTACATTTATTTTATTAGAGTATTCTCTATTTTCTCTAAAGCCTCTGAAGATAATAGCTATTTTCTGAAATTTCCTCAGTAAGAATGAGCCATATTTTCTCTATTGTTACTATGAGGAAGATAGTTCATGAGGTGCTTAAATTATAGAGTAGAAACTAAATGTCGTCAAATATGTTAAGATATCTAATATTTATGAAAGTTAAACTTACATTATCACTCAAATTATTAAATTTCATTAGCTTCATCAAATTAATTATATACAGCTTAGTCAGTTCGGTTCAATTTGTGGGGAAAGCTTGAAAGATGATTTTTCAAGAGACATAGGGATGGCTGAGTTGTTAAGGGCAAATTCTGCTCTTAGATATGACCTCAGTTCCATTGGCAGCACCCACATTAGACAGCTGCCTAATACCTGTATCTCCCGCTCCAGGGCATCTAGTACCCTCTTCTGGTCTACAAGACCACAAAATAAAAATAAATACATAGATAAATAGATAAATAAATAGAAATAAAGTAAATCTAACGAAAGTTGTTTTTTATTATATTAACTTTATACTACATGATAAATTATTAAATGTATTCTTATAAGTAACTTGAATAACAAAAAAAGACTTTATTATCCAGCCTATCGCACTCTGGGGCTTGTATTTGTTAACTAATTCAGATGCTTTTGACCTTTCTCCATCTAAACTTTTGTCAAAAAAAAGTCAATATTTTAAATCTCCATTAGAAGGATTGTGGTCTGAAGCGATTTTGATTTATACTCTGTTATTTTGAAAACTGTCTCAAGATAGATTTGTGAAATAAGGTTTCTGAAAAAATAAAAAGAAGAAAAAAGAAAGAAAGGAAGGAAGGAAGAAAGGAAGAAAGAAAGAAAGAAAGAAGAAGCCCCTGTGTCGGTATTTGAAAAGTGACTGAAATGTCAGTAACTGTGGAACTCTGGAAGGTTCGAAGCCTAATCAAAAGGTTAAGAATTTCAACAGCTAGGTTATCTCCATGAACGGTCCTTGGTTGGAGTATCAGTCTCAGAAAAGACCCCTGGGCCCAGATTTTTTGGTTCTGTTGCTCTCTTTGTGGAGTTTCTCTCCCCTCTAGGTCTTTCTATCTCCCCCTTCTTTCATAAGATTCCCTGCACTCTGCCCAAAGTTTGAATATGAGTCTCAGCATCTCTTCTCTACTCTGCTGGATATATTCTTTCAGAGGCCCTCTGTTGTAGGGTCCTGTCCTATTCCCTGTTTTCTCCCTCTTCTGATGCCTATCCCATTTGCCTCTCTGAATGAGTAATAAAATATTAATTTATTTTAAACATATTGAAATTTCAATCAGGAAAGTATTTTTTAGAAGGATTTACTAAAAGATATATATCATCATTGCATTTGGGCCAATTTTAACCAAACCATTGTTCCATTGTCGTTCTAACAAAAGTTCCCAGAATGACCATACTTTATACACACACACACACACATACACACACACACACACACACACACACATGAATGATAACCCAGTATGTAAAATTACTCTATGTTGTCTTTACAATTGCTTCTGGGAAGACAGGTCACCTTAGGATTTAAAGGATAGTTCCTTGGCTTTTTGCATCTTTTATCAGGTGTATGCAACAATACGTATATAAAACCATTTTTGTTGCTGAATAAGCTTGTCTGAAAGACCACCCACCATTTGCTCTGCACAGCCCTTTTGTAATATCAGTTTATAGCAGAAATACTTCTAACAGAGGTGTGTGTGTATAAACAGTACTGTTTCTCAGTTGGAATTCTTTTTTTTTTTATGTAACACCAAAACCTTGAAATGAATTGTATTTGCCAAGTAAGAAAAGAGAGAGAGAAATCCACAACTATCATCATTCAAGCAGTAACAATGCATTTATTCTGAGGCAGTAATTTCTTCCCAGCGAACTCTCAGACAGGCACTCAGTAATGCGTAATCACTTATCCTTCATGCGATCCACATTGTTAGTCTCTGAATGCACAAATCACTGTAACAACATGGAAAATGAAAAAATATGATCATTCTGAGTTTGGCTGTTCAACCATCTCAGCACTTTTTTCCTGATTCAATATGGACCCAATTGTTCCTGTGAGTGAAACTGAGTAATTTTTACCATTATCTCACACTTTCTTCTTAAACAAAGGGATGCTTAGAGAAATCTCCTGAGTGGCTTATGTATCCTCAAATTTCTGAAGATAGTCCCTTATTGGTTTTAAAACTTATTACAAATGCTGAATTTGATGAATGCTTTTCTGCTTCCTTCTTCCCTAACAACCTTGAAAAGTTTCATTGGGTTTCAAAGTGTCCTTTTCTGAGCAGTAACATTCTGGTCACGTTGGGGTGCCCTGCCTGAGCGTGTTACCACTTCACTGGGCCTTATGAAGTCATCTTGGAGTGTGTGTCTTTATTCTGACCTCTATAGTTAACGGTGTAGAAATGCTAACTGTGTAACAGATGTCCTTTTTCCACATTTAAATTAAATTGTCTGGTTATATTATGAGCCAGTTTTCAATGCCAACTTTTAAAACAAATGCTATTCTCAATTTAATGACTGATACATCTACATTATCACAACCACCCTGATCAGATCTCAGTATTTCTTTTTTTTTTTTTTTTTTTTTAATTTATTTATTTTTATATCAATCACAGGTTAGGTACTTTGCATCCCAGGCATAGCCTCCTCCCTCAAT